>JASFAT010000244.1:0-332531 GCA_031353405.1 Baronia brevicornis | reverse complement strand
GACTACTACGACAACTGTCAGCTATATCACAGCAGTGCTCCGGCAATATCAACATCGACAAGCAACATGGAGCGCCGTGCATTTGGTGGGATCAGCTTGGTGTCGTGTATTATGAATTGCTGAAACCAAGCGAAACCATTACTGGAGCTCTCTACCGAACACAATTGATGAGATTGAGTCGGGCACTTAAGGAAAAACGCGCCCATTACTACTCCAGACACGACAAAATTATTCTTTTACACGATAATGCTCGTCCACATGTTGCGGCGCCGGTAAAAACATACTTGGAAACACTCAACTGGGAAGTTTTACCCCACCCGCCGTATTCACCAGACTTAGCCCCTTCTGATTATCACCTGTTCCGGTCGATGGCACATGGTCTGTCTGAGCAGCGCTTCACATCATATGAAGACACCAAAAATTGGGTAGATTTGTGGATAGCGTCAAAAGATGAAGAGTTTTTTCGACGGGGTATCCGAATGTTGCCAGAAAGATGGGGAAAAGTAGTGGCAAATGATGGAAAATACTTTGAATAAAACGTAATGTACTTTTCCTTTACAATAAATTCCTAATTTTTTATAAAAAACTGCGGAAACTTATTTGTACACCTAATATATATATATATATATATATATATATATATATATATATATATATATATATATATATATATATATATATATATATATATATATATATATAGATATATATATATATATGATGCCACACAGACACACATACACACACGTACAAACATAATTTTACAGTTATAGTTTAAATCAAAACTTTTTCCTTCTAACTTCAGTATTGTAGATGCGAGCAATTACAACTTGCTGACTACATTATAAACCTGACCTGTTTATGGTGCATACTTCTTATTCTTCAAAAATCAAAGGTATGCATAATAAATGATTTACTAACATAATTTGTAACGTGTACATAATTACTAACACAAATGTAAAAATGTTAAAATGTAAAATGTATGAACCAAAAAAATTATCTGAAATAAAGATTATTATTATTTTCCTTTATTTACATATTTTTCTCTTAATAACAATATTATTAAAATAAAAAAAATCTCTATAAAAACAATAATTGCTAGGGTTATCGGTAACAATTTGGACGCCCATCTGTCTAGGTTTAGGTAAGTGGGTTAAATTCAAAATTTAAAAAGCAGCCATATTGTGCACGGCTAGTATAGTAAGAAGGTTCCTTTTCTTGGATGCATAATCCTTCGTGTCCTTGCTTTATCCCGCCACGAAGGATTAATAACCCTAGTAATAATATTGTTTTTATAGAGATTTTTTTTATTTTAATAATATTGTTATTAAGAGAAAAATATGTAAATAAAGGAAAATAATAATAATCTTTATTTCAGATAATTTTTTTGGTTCATACATTTTACATTTTAACATTTTTACATTTGTGTTAGTAATTATGTACACGTTACAAATTATGTTAGTAAATCATTTATTATGCATACCTTTGATTTTTGAAGAATAAGAAGTATGCACCATAAACAGGTCAGGTTTATAATGTAGTCAGCAAGTTGTAATTGCTCGCATCTACAATACTGAAGTTAGAAGGAAAAAGTTTTGATTTAAACTATAACTGTAAAATTATGTTTGTACGTGTGTGTATGTGTGTCTGTGTGGACTTTTATACATATATATATATATATATATATATATATATATATATATATATATATATATATATATATATATATATATATATATATATATATATATATATATATATATATATATATATATTAGGTGTACAAATAAGTTTCCGCAGTTTTTTATAAAAAATTAGGAATTTATTGTAAAGGAAAAGTACATTACGTTTTATTCAAAGTATTTTCCATCATTTGCCACTACTTTTCCCCATCTTTCTGGCAACATTCGGATACCCCGTCGAAAAAACTCTTCATCTTTTGACGCTATCCACAAATCTACCCAATTTTTGGTGTCTTCATATGATGTGAAGCGCTGCTCAGACAGACCATGTGCCATCGACCGGAACAGGTGATAATCAGAAGGGGCTAAGTCTGGTGAATACGGCGGGTGGGGTAAAACTTCCCAGTTGAGTGTTTCCAAGTATGTTTTTACCGGCGCCGCAACATGTGGACGAGCATTATCGTGTAAAAGAATAATTTTGTCGTGTCTGGAGTAGTAATGGGCGCGTTTTTCCTTAAGTGCCCGACTCAATCTCATCAATTGTGTTCGGTAGAGAGCTCCAGTAATGGTTTCGCTTGGTTTCAGCAATTCATAATACACGACACCAAGCTGATCCCACCAAATGCACAGCATGAGTTTTTTTCCATGAATATTCGGCTTAGCTGTCGATGTTGATGGTTCGCCGGGCTTAACCCATGACTTTCTCTTCTTTGGATTATCGTAGTGAATCCATTTTTCGTCACCAGTGACTATACGATGCAAAAAACTCTTTTTTTTATTCCTGGCAAGCAGCATTTCACTCATGCATAATCGGCGTTCAACGTCTCTCGGCTTTAGTTCATATGGAACCCAATTTCCTTGTTTTTGAATCATTCCTAACGATTTTAAACGATGTGAAATTGCTTGTTGAGTCACTTGTAGAGTAAGTGCAAGTTCTTTTTGCGTTTGGGACGAATCTTCCTCCAATAGTACTTCTAATTCCATGTCTTCGTACACTTTCGGCCTTCCACTGCGTTCTTTGTCTTTAACGTCAAACTCACCGTTCTTAAACTTTTGAAACCATTCCTAACAACTTCTCTCACTTAAAGCAGCTTCACCATATGCTTCTAGAAGCAATCGATGCGCCTCAGCTGCAGATTTTTTCACATTAAAGAAGTAAATCAAAAGTTCCCGCAAATGATGCTTATTCGGAATAAAACTTGACATTTTTGCACGAAAAAAATTACGTGATGCTGATACGGAATCACTAGTACTTTAAGGTTATGGTGTTGCCAGATGACTAAACTTGGGATATTACGTTTTACATCTGACAATTTCTCCATAACCTTCTGGTGGGGCCATCTTTTGACAAACCGCGGAAACTTATGTGTACACCTAATATATATATATATATATATATATATATATATATATATATATATATGTATATATATATATATATATATATATATATATATATATATATATATATATATATATATATATATATATATATATATATATATATATATATATATATATATATGTATGTATATATATCGGTCGGACGGATGGGACACGAATAACAGCCGCATACAGTATAGACCGATGTAACATTGTACAAGCGTCTATCATTTTCAGTGTTCCTATTTAGATTTTACTTTGAAGCAATAAAGTCTAAAAATTTTCGGTAAACGCTTGAATCTTTAGGTACTTTTGTGTTATATGTATTTTTTTAATATTTTTACAATTTTTAAAATCATTAAATTAAGAAAATAATATGTTCGTCATTGCAAAGTTGTGTCGATCAGAAAAATTTACATCTATCAAAAAGATTATTAATGGAGTCAGGCGTTACTTTGCGGAAATCCATCACTATATGGACAGTCAAAAGTTTTACTTAGCTAAGATCCGCGACAAGCAAAACAATAACAGAAAATTAATAATCTGTGTTTTTCCGTTGGGTTTAGTGGATTTATTTGGAACTTAAACCAAAAACTTACCGAAAATCCGGTAGACAACCGAAAAGTCTACCGTAGAGTCTACTATACCTGAAGATGCCTCGTGTTGGGGCGAAACACGTGTCGTTTACAAGATGGAAAAGTGATAATGTGTGTTTGGTGTTGTGTGTAGTGGTTGGTGGGTGGAGAGTTGATGGCCGATTTTCGGTAAGTTTTTGGTTTAAGTTCCAAATAAATTCACTAAACCCAACGGAAAAACACACATTATTAATTTTCTGTTATTGTTTTGCTTGTCGCAGATCTTAGCTAAGTAAAACTTTTGACTGCCCATATCTGTCAAAAAGATCAAGCTAACTTGTACAGGGTATAAAAAAGTTTTCTAACACAAGCAATATAAAACGTATCGTGGTTCACAAGAATTCTAATAATCTTAATAGCGTAGCTAAATTTGTAAAAAAAAAAGTATTTTCGCGAAATGAAGCCGCTCTTAACAAAGGACTCGTAAACATGAGAATTGCAAAGAAAAGCAAAACCTGCAAAAGTAATTCCTTTGAATGGTCACGTTCCCACATACCGTCATAAAGAGCTCGTAAAGTTGGGAAACAATGGTGTGTGGCCGGTTTACCATAGCAGGTCACTGGTAGACGAACGTGCGATACAAAGCCAATTTTTGTTCATGTTGTGATTTAAACGTCGTCATTAAAGTGTAAAGCTTTTACGGTGTAGGAGCGATCTTATTTTTTTTTCGAAAGGACAAAGGCGCTATCAGGAGTATCACAGACGAACGGCATCTATCATAGTACAAATTCCCAAGTTTGTACGTAACACAAAAGACTGCTGTATTCCGAATCGCCTTTTTCTTTAGAATAGAACAATTTTATTTATGACACCTTTTTTTTACAATAACTAAAATTAAATCCTTAATATTATTATATATACAAATAAAAACACAAAACAAAAAGAAAATAATTTTAATCTAACGAGTGTCATAAAATGGTTCTTGCTCAGCATATGCCGGGCGCTCTAATTGGAACACCCGGCGCTGGTTTTCAGCAAGAACCAACGTGGTCAGATCGCGGACCACAGTGACGACATTCATACTGACACACTTTATGGGTCATATTTTGGTCCCGATTTAACGGTTGAATTTTTGGCCTTAATACATTAAAAGTACCGTTCCCTCTCAGTTTTCTTCATGATTCTCTCCATAATTCCAACAGACTTTTTTATAGCAGACAAGCATGCGGATCACCTGATGATAAGCGATTGTTGCCGCCCATAGACATTCGTACCTCTGAAGGCGTCAAAAATGCTTTGCAGGTCTTTCCTGAAATTACAACGAATCTCTCTCGAACTTCCCAATGCACGATATTAAAATAAGATATTATATTAAGATATATAATAATATTATATTATTGTAAGATATTATCCAAGCCAATGCAAATTGTAATTGGAGCCTTTTCTCTCATTTTTCACCGACCTAAGTCTAGGATCTAAATTGTATTTCATTTTTTTTTATGGGTAAACAGCATTACAGAAGTGCTGCCGGTTTTTAAATAATGAAGGCTTTTTTCATGAAGGCACCGATATATCGGTTCGGAAATCAAGTTGACGGTAGATGGACGGTAGACTCTAAATGGATATCGTAATGAAACGGGTGTTTTCCGCGTTATTACAGATCACTATGCGAAGAGTTGAACACATGCCGTTTGGACGCCACCTGCATCGCTCGATGCTTCGTGAACAACACAGCTGGTTTCGCCGTATACACGTCCTATTGCACCGGATACCCTCGCACCATGGAGCGGCTGGCAGCGTTGGCCTCCAAGCCTCAAAGCGCGAGGGAGTTTCGGGAGAAGCAGATGGAGTTGTGCCATCCATTGCCCCTCGCCTCGTATCTGTTGAAGCCCGTGCAACGGATTTTGAAGTATCATCTACTCTTACAGGTGAGCTTGAATAAATTTCTTTTAGAATTGAAAAATTGAAATGAAGCGACAATAGCTCAATTGTTACGAATAGAACTTACGATTTAAGGTTCTGGCTTTCTATTCTATTCGATTATACATACATACATATCGTCACGCCTGTTTCCCGTAGAGGTAGGCAGAGACTTTATTCACATCAATATAATCGAGAGATAGTAGATTATATAGATGTGAATAATATTTTCGTATCATAAGCACTATTAGCTTGGTTGGAATTGTTAAAAATAATTCTAGTGATGTTAAAACATTGTTGGTCTTTTGTCGGGTTGCGCGATGAAGCTTTAGGTCCTAGCGTTATCATTTAATTCTAAAATGGTATGTATGGTTATGAATGCGTACAGTGAGCGGACATGAGAGATAGGGTCGAGTAGGTAAAGGTTCACCCATATTAAGAGACGGCGTGAAGTTGCCTTAGAACGTCTAAAACTGTTTGTTTCTAATTGTATAGTGAAGATTTAGCCCCAGGGAACGTCCTTACACCTTACAAACGCTACAAGGTGTAGATGTCCCCTTTTGTTTTGGTTGCGTGAATAACATTGATGACGTTATTTTTTAAATCAAAACAGTATTTACAGTTTAATCTGGACGTATATCGGCGAGTAAGAAAAATCATTTTCTCATTAAAAAATATGAATTTATCTTATAAAGTGTATTAAAGTCAAAGAGTTTCTGAATTTAAAACACTTTTTAAGGTTTATTCTAAAATAAAAAAAGTGTACTCTAAAGCAAATTATATATGTCTTTTATAGGTAGGGAGGGCTAGTAGTAGTAGTAGTAGTTTAGATTAAAATAAAGTCTACTCTTTCCTAATTTTTGGACTCCTGAATTGATTTTATGTTCATAGGCGAATCCGTAAGGATAATATCAATGTTGCTTATAACCTCTGTGCTCTTACAGAACGTTGTGAAGCAGTGCCAATCCCGCGAGACTGAGTACGCGCTGCTCAAGATGACGGGTATCGCCCAGCACATCGACGACATGAAGCGGAGACATGAGCACGCCGTCCGCGTACAGGTACTAACGTCTAGCTGTTAAAGTTTAAAGAGGAAAGCAAATCTATGGGCGGCGTTGATTGCTTTCCATCAGGCGACACGCTTGGTCGTTTTCCCTCCTATCCCATAAAAAAAAATCGACACCTCCAAGGAACGCTATTCTACGTCAACTTAATTTTAGGTATCTTCTGTTTTAAGGGAAAACCACTCTATGTGGACAGTTAGAATTTTACTTAGCTAATATCCGCGACGAGCAAACAAAAACAGAAAAATAATAATGTGTGTTTTCTACTCGAAGAAGTGGATTTACGGGGAACTTACACTAAATCTTACCGAAAAAACGGCCATCAGCGACTCTCCATCTCCCAACCACTATCAACAGCACCAAACACACACTGCCACTTTCCACGCCATCCACGCTGCACACAACACGTGTTTGGCCTCAACACAAGGCATCATCAGGTATCAGTAGACTCTACGGAAGACAATCGTTAAAATTTCCGCGGAAAAAATTCCTAAAATTGCATAAGAAAAATATTAAGAAACGAAAAAGTTTTTGATTTACATAAGTAAACGTAAATCGTGCGACATATAGGCCGCCAAATATGATTATTCTGTTGAATACGAACAAATAAATTATGAATATAATATGAAATTGTGCACTTTTAACTAACAATAATTGTACTATTCAACCTGTAAATTTCATTAAAATAGCTTTAATTATATATAGACACTTATCGACATTTTTCTTTAGAAGTCCCTCCTGTAAACCTACGATTTTCGACTTGGCGTAGTATTCTTTGGCGGTATCGAAATGGGCAAGGGGATCTGTTTAACTCGGAGAATTATGTCAGTGACTTTGGTTCTACAGCGGTTTTCTGCTAATTTATTTAGAATACACTTAAATCTAAAATAAACAAAATTAAGGCTTCGTCACGAAAACCGTAAAGGTTTATCCGGACATCGGCGAGTCATATCGGTTTTGTTAGTATGATGAAATTTCATATATATATATATTAAATATTTTTTTTTATTTACAGGAGATTCAGTCGTTGCTCTACGGTTGGAACGGTCCCGATTTGACTACTTACGGAGAGTTGTGCGCCGAAGGGACATTCAGGTACGTACGAGTATTTTGAAATAGACATAGAAAAATGTTTATTTCTGAAATACCTCTTTTTACAAGAATTTAAAGAAAAAAATGCTAAAAAACTAAATATCCAGAAACTAACATACAGAAGAAAAAAAATAACCTGTGGCACAAAACGGTTCTTACTCAGCATAAACTAGACGCTCTATAAAAACAACGCCAAGTGCGGCGCTGGTTTTCAGAACCAATTTTGCTTTACCGCTTTACCTATATCAGTTCAGGAATCTTCGATTTCCTAAACCTTCCTAAATAATGTTGTTAAGTTTTAAGGCTTTGTCCAGTAATACAGTAACCGCAAACCGTAGAAATACATAAAGACATAATAGAAACAGTCCTTTAGAAATTTTCTTTTTATTATATTTTATTATCTATTCTATTTTATCTTTTTATGGAATATGTAAGGAAATAAATAATAGGGTTACGTGATGGTAAATAACCAGCGCCGCGTTTTATATTAGCGATATAAATCCGCGCTTAGGTTTTAGGATATAAATAATGGGAGGGGAAAAAAGGAAGGGCAAAGAGTTGGCCTTGTTTCATTGGTCGTTACATATTGATCATTACCGTAACTGTATGATTTATTTTTTATTTAGAATATTATAACAAAATAAGTAGTTATTTATATATTTTTATATTACCTTAGATATTTGTTACATTACAATAAATTCTAATATCTATTCTTTCTGAGCAACTTTTCTTGCTTTTACCATGGGGAGTATCACGAGGAATTGTTCGGAATAATTCCCGCCGCTGAATTCCACTAACGCACAACTTACCACAAAAAATAATTTCATCCCTACCATCTAGATGAGTGGCGATTAACTACAATACGTGTTTCCATTAATTTCTTTCACATTAGAATCTTCAATAAAGCCTACACATTTCTCAAAGATCAGCAACGCTATCGCAGTGCTTGTAATATTGCAGATATTTATGGGCAGCGATGATTGCTTTCCACCAGGCTTGCTCGTTCTCCTTCCTATACCTTAAAAAATAAATAGTTTTGAAATGTTAATATATCCTGGTTTTCTGGTTACAGAGTCTTCGGCGCCAAGGCGATGCGTCACGCCTTTCTCTTCGACAAAATGTTGCTCGTCACCAAGAACAGAGAAGATGGAATACTGGCCTACAAATCGCATATTATGGTGAGAAATATTTTTTTGAAGTTTTTGCACCTATGCCTCTTCAAAATTTAGACGGCTTTCATGATCGCGATGGATATGATGAAACTACTTTTTTTTTAATGGCATTGAGTTATAAAAAATAATTTTTACTGGCATAAGCCAGTTTTGATATAATTGTGGCTATGGTATTCAACTTAAAAAGTCATGTTACACGCCATAATCGAATTGGTATTATACCCCACCACTATTAAATAATATAACTCATAATAACATTAATATTTTTATGGCATAGGAAGGCAAACGAGCAGGCGTGTCACCTAATGGAAAGCAATCAACGCCGCCCACGTTTAAGGAAAGTGTTATTACGGAGAGGGAGGGAAACGGGGAGGGGGGTCGGGCCTCCGGAACTCGACCGCTCACCGTACGAAGCGCGATAGCTAAGCTATCACTCAGGCGCCGGTTTTCTGCGAAGTGTCTACAGCGTGGCTCTACCATTAGCAAAAAAATAAAACAAAAACACAACATCCCTAATGTTAGTTCGCGAAAATAATCCCCTATGTCACTTTACAATAGGTTTATCCGTGTAATATGTTGTGTTTGCCTATTAAATTAAAAAAAATAATATGCTGCAGTGTAACAACATGATGCTCGTGGAGTCGATAGCGGGCGCTCCGCTCTCGTTCCACGTGATTCCGTGGGACGCGCCGCGCGCTCAGCTCACGTTGCAAGCGCGCTCGCCGCGACACAAACGAGAGTGGACTTTATTGCTTAAGAGAGTAAGTTCAAATTATTTTGATGACAATTTTTGACGACATTGTACATATATGTATGTATACTTTTTAAATTTTAATGCACAACATGCACGTAAGAAGGATTTAATGTTAAATTTTTTGTACCCAAATTTATCAGTCAACCTTTGCGTTGTATGTATCAGATTAAAAGGAATTTGTGGAAAATTATTATATACATATATTATACATATTCAATTATATCGTAAAAATGTATAAAAGTTATTAGATGATATTCAACACTTTTCAAATGCATAATTGCTTTTAAGGAAGTATCAAATTAATTTAATTACTGCTTTTAATTTAAAAGTGTATAAAACCTCTTAAATTTTATTAAATACACTTTTATAAAATATTGTTATTAGTTAGTTAAAGTCTTTCTAAAAACTTTTATAAAAGCAATGGCAAAAATTAGGTATAATTCAATATGAAATTTATTTTATATTGATATTTATGGCCAATATGAAATAATTTTGATCTTTATCTTGTTTAAAATAATATTAAAAGTTATTCTAATACTATTGTTGGATACTTTCAGGTAATATTGGAGAACTACAACGCTGTGATTCCGTCGCATGCCAGACAGTTGGTTATGGAACTGGGACAGAATAAGACTGACGGTAATTTGACGCTTGTTGAATTAAATTAGTTTTGTCAGAAATTACTTTTAATACGGATGTTAAAATTTTAACACGTATAGTGATTTTGATATGCTAAATGTTGCTTTAACCTTGGTTTTCTTTTATCCTTGGAATCTTAAGTGCTTAATATTGCTAAAACTAAAAATTTTCATAATCTTAAAAATAAGAGCGCTAGGGTTCCATTTCGTTACTCTCTGACTTTGTGGACTAAGGCGTGCTATGAAAATTGTCATAGTACTGGATACTATGGCTTTATAATAATTTATTATTTAAAGAAAGTAATAGGTTAGTAGATACATTCTTATAACCTGAACCAACAACAAAACTAGTTAAACAAATGATCTTGTTACAAACCATTTCATATGGTGTATAACTTCGAGAGAAATAACCACCATTTTTCCTTTCATTTCAGATGATATGTTAGCTGAAAAATCTCACAACTTAATAACCCAAGCGTCTATGAGAAAACAGCTGTCAGCGCCAGAATATCTAGAAAAGAGAAAACTGGAGAGGGAAAGAAGAAAATCATTCGAGAATGGGATTAGAGGTCGACTGAAGAAAGTCAATAGGAAATATACATTACCCAACTTTAGAAACGAAAGCCAAGATTGTGACTGTGTACAAGTTTCCGCTGAAAAGGGAACCGATTACACGTGTGATAATTGTTATATAGACCTTTGTTCTGACTGTGAAACTGATCTGTCTAGTAAAGAAAAGGGAAGTAATAGCAAGTGCAGTTGTAAACATGACGATAACAGTGAAATCACTGCAGATAAGTGTCTGGAATGCGACAGATCTCTCCATTATATCGACGCTGGTAGTGCTGAAGGCTTAGAACGTAAGCAAGTTAGCTGCAAATGTTCTGATTTCAAATCTTCCCAAGAAAGCTTCAATAAAGAGTTCACTGGTTCGTTAAATAAAACTAGAGGGTATCATTCTTCTGATAATATTGTGGGATATACTGATTGTGGGAAAAGTAAAGAGGATTTACGTGACGCAAATAACTCTATTTCAAGTGTCAGAAACATTCCAAGAACATGTCTGAAATGCTCAAAGATAAAAGAAAATATACCAGTTATTGATTCTACAAACACACTGCACGTAAGAAAATCTAGATGTGTAGATAGCGAAAAAAATCGTTCAGATACTCTAAGGTCAAAATCCAAAGATGATCCTCAAAGATCTAAACTATCCAAGATTGGTACTTGGAGAAGAAAATCAGAACCAGGCCTACAGCAAAATACAGGTAGCATATTATCGAGAAAATCCCAAGATAGTGATGTAGATAAGATCGATACTAAAGGAAGCGAAAAAATTGAATTCGAATGTCGAAATTGTGGTACAAATAAGATAACGCGAAAAATTAAAACTAGTGATGGATCAATTATATCTGATCATGAATTAGATGCCCGATGCAGAGGTATAAACACTAATAATAAGCAAAATTTAGAAATTAAAGTATATACGACAAAAAATATACCAAAGAAAATATCGAAAATTAAGAAAAATAGAGCGAAAGGTTTACGGGTCACTGACACGACGAGTAAATTTTACACCGATTTTTCTACCGATGTATCCACGGAAAATATCTTACACATATCCGAATCCAATGATAGTCTTAATGTTGATAAGCAACCGGAAAATAAAGGATCAAAAATTCCAGAATCAATAAGTAAGGATGAAGACATTGACGAAGAAACGTATAAAAAATTGATTGAAAAAACAGATTCTTTTAAAAAGAACGAATTAGAAAAAGTTAAGTACTTAAACAAACAAAAAGTCATTAATGAAATAACTGAAGGTGAGGATAAATGTTTAGGGGAAGAGAACGTTCCAGAAAGCTGTGAAGAAACAGAACAACCTCTAGAACAAATTATATCGCAATTGTTGTTAGAAAATCGTGAATTTCAGAAGCTATTAAAAAAACAGCAGCAAAGAAATAGCGCACAAAGAAGACATCAGAGACTTTTGAAATCTCATTCCAATCCTGATCAAGTAATTTTAACTAGAAATTTTGAATCTAATTCTCCAAAGCCTAAATACAGCCGTCAATTGTCAGAAAATTACGAAGTTACTAACGTTAGTAATGACCCGTTTCTCAAAAGTATTACACCTCCGAATACGAAATTAGAAATTGATAATGAGTCCGATGATGATCATATTTATGAAACCTTAAGAATTGAGAATAGACTTGAAGAACGATTACATTCCTTAAATAGTAAAAGCAAAATAATTCAACATAATACTCATGTTACTCGACCTAAAAGAATTCCTTCTCCTCCCAATGTTAATTTATCTGAACCACGCATTTATGGAATGGAATCCGACTATGTATATTTGTCTTTTGATAAATTAAGTCAAGACGATGACGGTATATATGATGTTCCCGTAAAGTCACCAAGAATAGTTGATAATTCTAAAAAAAATGATTACTATGTTACGATGGAGAAGCAAGTCGCAGTTGAAAATAGTGAAAATCTTTACGATAGCTTAATAGAAGTGTGCCGCAGAAAGAAAGAAATACCTAATACTTTACCTAGTGACTATTTGCCAATGACGTCCGATCAACAGAGTCCAAATACACCAGAGATATGGCTAAGCCGACAGAAAGAGCATTTCAATGTTTCAAGAGATAGAAAATCTGGCTCACTTCCGAGAAGTTTTCAAGTGGTAACTAGTGGACAGGAGGAGAATAATATGAGTACTTTTAAATGTAAACCTAACAGTAATAGCAAAACATACTTAAATAGAGATGGTAAAGTTATGAGTACCGATAGGCCCTTTACAATAGCTTCTGATCAAAGTGAAATAAGCTATGATGATGTAGAAAATTATATGAGTGAAGGGGACATTTTTAAGTTTAATAAAAACTCAAAAACTAACGATGGTGACTATGCACAAAATATAAGTCAATCAACTCTGGAATTGGAGGAAGAAATAGATAGATGTTACAAGAGCAATTTTGAAAAAATTGATTTAACTCAAAATGAGAACGAAAGAGATGTAATAACGCAGCCAAATTTGAATATATCTACGACATCTTCATGTGAGGTGTTACCAATGGAAAGAGATGATGATAAAGCTAAGGAAATGGAAGTTATACACCCTGAACATAAAATATATAAGCCAACTAGTAACGTTTTATCCCTCAAGAATGTGTTAAGTCGTTTCAAAAATAGAACTCCCAACAAAAATTTTGAAGACACAGAAATAAATGTTAATGATCAAAGCAGCCCCGATAGTGCAAAATCAGATTTAAAAAGCCCTACAAGTGATAAGAAATCTGCTCTGAATCCTAGAAGTTACTCAAAAAATTTATTACAAAGGTTCAGAAGCATAATTGGTGATGAACATCCTGATGACACTTCTTGTAAGTTAGATTTGAAAGCAAAATTAGCAGAAGACTTGAAAAACAACGTAATAAAGAGTGATGTAAAAGTTGTTATTACTTGTACTGATACAGGTTCAACGACTTCAGCTACAGTTTCTACTACCGACAATATCCTCAGTAAAAGTGTTTGTGAAAATAGCACTATGAATGACAGCCAAAATGAGAAAAATAATTTAGAGACACTTTCTTATAGTTGTGATAATATTGCACAAAAGTCCGAAAAATTACGGCCCAACTATGGTAAAAGTATAAGCATGGTTACAAGCACATCTAGCTCTCTTAACTCTTCCCCAATTAAATCTAATAACAGTTCATGTCATAATTTAAATAAATTACCTATTTATATGCAAGGAAGCAAACACTTAGGTGCAAGAATAGCACAATCCGATTACGTAGACCCAACAACACTATTAAATGAAAAAAATACGCTTAAAAACGTTAATGTACTTATCAATAAAAATGCTTTAAGGCCAGACAGTTTATTTTCAAACTCGTCGTTTGTTACTTCTTCTAGTGAAAGCACATACCAAGAAATTCAAAATAAGCCAAAAACTATAAGGGAAAATAGACAAAAATCTTCTGAATCATCAACACAAATAAACTCAGATGAAAGTTATTATGAAAAGTCGTTTGAAAAAATTGAACAAGTAACAGATGAGGACGTATTTAGAGATTCTGCTGTTTATTCAGACCAAGAAGATATTGATGAGATAAATACTGAACTTTCAAACAAAACAAAGGTTCACACTAAAGCTGTGACACGACTCGAAAGTTTTAAATGTAATACATCGATAAAAAATCAAAAAGAAATTTTTACAACAACATTTAGTGATCAAGAAAATGTTTGTACAAAAATTACCCCAAATAGAATAATACCTTATATTCATACGAATGATCATTCGATAGCTGCAAAATCCAAAGTAGCACCTCCTGTCCCTGTCAAACCTAAGGTTAGTAATATCCCGTCGGCTGCAACATTTTATAGTAGATCTATCAATAAAAGTTGCAGTTCAGACAAACAAGAATCATCTTCATCTGAATCCGTAAAGATGCAAACTATTAAACGAAATACTAACTTAAAAACATCTATAGTGAGATCGGAATCTAATCCTACAGAAAAAGAGATTGAACCTGAATCTGAACACAACAGACCTAAAACAAATGAAGGCATAAAAAATGTAGGCAATAAATTGGATTCACAAGGAAATATTCAAATTAAAAGGTTGAGTTTTGAAAGAGCTAGTCTAGATTCAGCGACACGAAAAATTAAAGCTCAAGAGAAACGAACGTCCGTCGAAACACCGAAAACTTCAAAAACCGTGCTCGAAAGGCGAATGGAATTAGAAATGATGTCTAAATGTCAAACGAAACCACTTACGAATATGAAAAAACCGGCGTACGGCATAAAACCGAAATCTATAACAACGAAAGTAGCGTCATTTGAAAGAAGTGTCAGCGAAACTTCAAGAACGGAATCGAGACAAGTATATCCGAGTATAGAAAAAACGCACATTCCTGTAAATAGAAACAGTATTAACGATCAATCCGACGTCACAGAAGATTCGAGGGGCAGTTGGGTGAAGCAAGTTGTAAACAAATTCCAATGATCTTATTCAAATTTCGAGTGATACGTCAATGCATTTAAAGACAATTTGTTTGACATTTTTTTACTCCACTTTAAATAACCCAACTTCACTAACCTAGACGTTTAGGAACATGTTAGTATTTTGTTAATTAAAATTTTATACTTAATTATTTACTATCTGTTGCAAATAAGTATAAAATTTAGTTATTGTACATAATGGTTTATTATCAAACCTTCCCGAGCTTTGGTAATTAGTGCCATAGACAAAATGATTTTATATTTTGGCAGTATGTTGTGGTTAATCACTACGCACAAAATATACAACATTAACATTTTGTACATATATATTATTATTAATAAGCTTGTTTTGCTATGTATTTATACTAAAGTGCCATCGCAGATATATAGCAATATATTTACAAAAAGTTTCGTGCAATTAGAAATCGATCTACTTAAAAAAATATTTATTTTTCTTAGTATTAAGGTTTGTTAAAGTTACTAACACCAAAAAGTAGAAACAATGTTTAAGATTATTTTATACCCATTTAAAAAATCTTTGATCTTTTCTATTTTTTAAATTCTCCAATGAGAAACGTATATTTTTTTATATAGCAATCATAGATTCAGTACATTTTTTATGCGCTTTATTTATCAATGTATTCATGCAATTGCTTACAATTTATTAGGCGACTTTTACTATTTTGTCCAAAATTATAAATAGAGGTAGTTTTTACCTCAGTTCAATTAATGCTAATCATAAAAACACTGCCTTAAATTATATCTATTTCAAAATAACAATAAAATTCATTTTATTACAATTCGATATTAAACTTTGAAATTCCTCAAAATAATTACTCGCATAGTCAAAAAAAATAAATAAATAAACATAATATTTAAAAACTAAGTTATCTAATGACATTCCCAACATTTATGTAAATGATATATTATATAAATATAGAATAAAACCGATAAACAGATATAACAAAATTTTTTAACTTTATAAAAACCTTTGAAAAATCACAATATAATTATAATCGCATCTTTACGCTACTTTTAATGCAATTCAGTAAACTGACAGTTCATTGTTTTTCATTTTTCTTTTGTAATATCAATAAGAGTGGAGTTGGATGTTTCCCGCCAAAAATAATACCAGTTATAAAAAAAAATTCTATCCGTTATATTGTTTCATTCTAGTTTAATTTTGTACAATATAGTAGTAACAACGAATGATCGGTCAGTTTAATGAGTGAAATTATAAGGCAGAGTTAAAAACAATATTCGTTAAATTTGTTAGATAAATAAAAACATCTGATGAAAAGAACATCTGTGTTCCACCAAGATAATAAATTCTTGAGAAATATTCATATTTCTAATTTTTTTTATTTATTTTTTTATCACATTCATTACTATAAGCGGTAAAAATACAAACTAACATATTCGATATAAGTATTTTGCGTAATTAAACACACTATAACTTCGTAAGCTTAACATTCTTTAAGACAAGTATACTTAATTTGTGGAGACTGTTAGCGTGATAAGTTCATGTTTTATTTTTTTTCTCATTAAAGTATTTTTGTAGTAAAATTGTACTAACCCTCAATATAGAACAATATAAGAGCTTTGTAAGAAAATAAAATTTTGACTGCCTTTTGAAGATTTTGCACCTAATACGTCCAATATATCAGTAAATTATGGTTGTGTATTTTCGATGAGGAATTGCATAGAACGAAAAACAAATTTTATATAACTTCGTATTGCAATCGACCGAAATGTTCAAAATCAGTTGTGAACGCATTATCAATACGCCTATAGTTGTAGTTAAATATTATTAATTACATCTATTACCGATGTGAAGGTAGATTTTGATATTAATAAAATGATTTTTTAAAAATTTGTATTTTATTCTGATGATTGCTTGCAATCATATCTGATTACATAAGTCATCAATAGCTCGAGTTAATAAATTGAAGTGGCCATCAAAGTCCTAACTTTGATGGCCACTTCGATCCTAATCGACGAGGGCTACAGTGAATACTGCTTCTTGAGAAACATAGTGTGGGATATCTAAATGTAGCAGGGTGCCTGGCAGAAACTCGATGCGTGAAGAGGGAAAACGCCAGCTGATGATAATGATCATCAGCTTGCGGTTGTCTCTCGAAACTGCTTTCCATGCACCAAGTCTTTCCGAACCGATTCAACATTGGCACCTTCAAAAAACAAGTCTACACATACCTAAAAGGCCGGCGACGCTTCCGTGACTCCTGCGGTGGCGCAGTTGTCTATGGGCGGCGTTTATTGCTTTCCATCAGGCGGCACGCTTGTTCGTTTGCCCTCCTATCCTATAAAAAAATGATATATCTAGTTTCTTCAATTGTAGAACTCGGCGTATCTTCTTTACTAAATGGTCGAGACTCTGAAAAATAATTAAAGATAACCAGCTCAAAATTTTAGGTCACGTAAAGTACAAGTATATGACATTACCTGCTTTTTCTTTAGTGAATTGAAAGAAAATCGCTCTTTTAAGAGTATTTTTTTTTAGAGTTATTATTATCAGTTAGTCACCCAAGATATGCTTAACATTTGAAGTAATACACTCCGTAAAAACCCGGCGTCTGAGTGATAGCTTAGCTACCGCGCTTCGTACGGTGAGTTCCGGAGGCCCAACACCCTCCCCCTCCCTCTACCCACTCCCATAATGACACTTCTTAAAGGTCGGCAACGCTTCCGCACTGCCTATGGCGCCTCGCATGTCTCTGGGCGGCGTTGATTGCTTTCCATCAGGTGACACGCCTGCTCGTTTGCGACAACTTAATGGAATACAAAACAAGATATGTATTTGATGATTCAACATGTTAATAAAAACAAAAAAATTATACCCAATACGACGGTTATGTATGTGGATGTATTTAGTATTTTATATTTATTAGTTTTATGTAATGGAGAACGGAAAATATCTGTAATGAAATATATTATTCCTAGCGTTTAATGCCCTAGATCAGCGGAAATTTATTACACTTACTGGTTTAGAAGTTTGTTTAGATGCCCTAACTAGTCGAAATAGGGTACACTGATACTTGGTAGATAGACCCAAAAAATAAAACATCCACAATATGAAGCTGCGTTTTATATTTAATATATTTTATCGTGAGGGGTGCTCCGAGGAATTGTTTGGAATAATTCCCGCCACCGAATTCCACAACCACACAACTTGCCGTAAAGAAAAGTTTCATCTCCACCATCTGGATGAGTGGCGGTCCACTATGGTGTGCTTCTATCGAAACGTGTTTCCACGCTCTGTGGTTACCTTCGAAGGTCTTTCCGAACCGATACGACATGGGCACCTTCAGAAAACAAGCCAAACATACTCAAAAAGCCGGCAATGCTTCCGCGACTCCTGCGGTGTCGCGGTTGTCTATGGGCGGCGTTGATTGCTTTACATCGGGCGACACGCTTCATCGTTTACTCTCCTATCCCATAAAAAAAATTGAAACGTTATATACTATACTATAGTCTACCGTTTTCCTAGATATAAATGTAAATGAGCACATAAACAATGCAGTTTAAAAGCTGTCGTGATGCTCAGCTTATAAACGTTACGGCTCGCGTGATCGGTAACGTATTTTCCCTCCAAAAAAATAATGGCTTACGTTCTGAGACGACACGCTAGACACTGCCTGTCTCGTAGTCAAGGAGCTAGCTATACAAAATGATTGTATGGCTTCAATTAATAATACGTTAGTTAAAACAATCTATATTCTATATTGTAATTTTTATTTATGTGTAATATTAATACCTATATATCATCAGCTTAACCTACAGAATTCTTCAGTACATATAAGTAATTTTTATGGAAATAACAAAAACTGATTTTCTTTTGTAGTTTGAGCAATGTTTATAAAATCATTCTTACTTAAAGTATAAAAATAGAAATTTTTGAAATAAATATCAAGATTTCAATCGGATACGCTTTGAGAGCATCCTTTAGCTTTCATCAAAAGTAACAAGAAATGTCATATCATTCTCTCGATCATCATCTCTATGAGATATCAATGATATCTTATAGAGACCGCCAAATCGACCATTTTTAAATAGATGGCGCTTTAGGTACATAGGTTTTTTTTTGTTTTACGTTTAATTAATAGTTTGACTTGTATCTTCTTCGATTTATACGTTGGTTCGTATATATTAGTGTTATTTCGTGTAGTATATTTGTAATTACTCTTAATTATTGTTGTGTATTTTTAAAGCATAATGAAATGAAATAAACGCACCTTAAAAAGTATTTATTTATTTATTTTAATATATTATTTCAGATGTAACAAATATAATCCTTAATAATTATATAATCCTTAATAAGCACATTTATTTAAATTTTACATTAATATTATGATAAATTTGTCCATAGCTCCCAGACTAAGAAGTCCTGATGAAAAATTTTCCACTGAACAGAATTCATATATCAATTTCCCTTGCAAGAGCGAAAGGGACAGAAAACAGGAAGCACAAAAGTCGCTATACCGAAAACTCATTCTTTTTGAGACATTGTCTATTACCTGTCGTGTTAGAAATGGAATTTTTTTGAACTCTATATCAGTTTTTAGACACAAATCAAATTGAACATTATCAATATTTTGAAGATAATCATATTTTACATAACATACAGTTTTTTGTATAAATAAATAAAATTAAAACTTTAAGTCACGATATATGTGACAATAGTATGGGATCGACTAGTTACATAACTAAGCAAAAAGCGGGTGGCTACAGAGCGAAAAGTGGCTCCAGTGTTGGCTCCGACAAGGAGATGAACGGCAAGCTGAAGCGGACCAAAATTAGGTGAGTATAGATACAAAATATTTTATAATCTGCGCTCGGTGTACGTACTTATGGTGTGAATCAAATCTATAGAAAATACTTCTATATGACGCCTTTAGAATTGATCACGTTATTTGGGCCATGATCGCAGATCTATCCTTCTGGCACTAGTAATGCTGTTCCCTACATAAAATCTGTGTAAAATTTTAAAACTTTTTTCTTTTTTTTTGATGGCAATTAGTTATAACTATTATGCCAGTGTCAAGTTAAATATTTCATAATAGGATCAAGTATGTTGTCGCGTTACGTTTTTTTAAAATGGTGACAATTCTATCAAAACCTTTTATGAACTTTTGCAGTGAATTTAAAAACTCATGATACACGCATTTATTGTATACCACTCCCTTTATACGCCTTAATCAAACTATATTGTGTAATAAGTCATTATAATAACACAATATAGCCGACAATAATATAAGATTAGGAAAATGAAATAAATCCTGATGTAAGTTAGCAGGAAAAATTCAACATTTTATTTTAACGTCGTAGTAAAGTTTAAAGAGTGATAATATGTCTTTACACTATATTTATATTATAATATGTCTCACCCCATTTCTTGAAATGGGTGTGATACAAGGTGACTATGGGAGTGAATACTGGGAGTATATAAGTAGCAGCGTTTACCTACAAATGAAAACCAATCAGCGATCCCAAATCCGCTCACAAAGCATGGTGATTACGGCAACACCCCTCAATTTGCGGGAGGCCAAACTATATCAATGGATTCCACCGTCTCTCATGAACATTTGTAAGGCAAAATATATAGAATATATGTTGCTTACCATAGGGTTTGAATAATGGGAGAGGAGAAAGGAATTGCGTTTCAAGATCTTACCATACGACACGCACTAATTTAGTGAAGTGCCTCTCGATACTTCCTCAATTTAGCCGACCCATTGGTATTACCGTGGTTCTACCATCATTTATAAAAACATTAACAATGTACTCATAATTGCTAGAATTCTTTTTTTATGGGATATGAGGGCAAACGAGTAAGCGTGTCGCCTGATGGAAAGCAACCAACGTCGATCATAGACATCCGCATACACACCGTTAGTATAACGGTAGCGTTGCCGAACTTTAAGGTATGTGTAGTGTGTAAAAATACCGCTGCAGGTAGCTGGTTACATAGGGTCGTGGTGCGTGGAAAGAAGTTTACATTCTTGTTTACCATTTTCATTAAAAAATCCCTTAAGTTAAAAACCAATATTCTTCTTCTTTGATTCAACGATTACACGCTACCAGCCCAGAAATTGGCCACTGATATCGCATCATCCGATGCCTTCATAAGTTCATCTGCTGAGCAGGTGACATGGCACAGAGAGCAGGATGTCAGGTGTGCCATAGTTTCTATGCCTCTCCCATAGTCGCACAAGGGTCATTAATGGTCAGCAATATCAGTCCTTTTCCCACAATATTCTCGTAACATATTAAATAAGAAAACACTATACTCATAGTCTATAATTATATTCAACTACACTACTCATAGTCAAACTATATTCTAGTTCGAGTATACTATACCCTACGTCTCGATTATAAAAATATAAACACAAACTAGCAAGTAATAAAAACATTTATCCAGACGCAGAATCGAACCTACGCCCCATAGCTTAGAAAGCGAACATTTCGCGACTGCACCTTTCGATAGTCAAATATAACATTATTATGTATTATTATATATAATATTAAATTATTACATTATTCTTGACGAGTAATATTTTTATTTTAATCTATTTATTTTTCTGTGTGTAAAGTAAATCTCCCAATAAGTGAATAAATATATTATCTAGTTCGCGGTATTTTATTGTAAGATAATGCAAGCTGTTAAAATATTGTTATTCTTACAATAATTTAAACAATAAATAAAGTATTGTAAATTTTATTTTTCAAATCGATAAGGTTTGAATCTGTCAATCGACCGTATTCTGGCGCTATAAATCCTATTTTTTTTCGGGTGGAATCTTTACACAGGTTCTAAACAGGAAATAAATAAATAATTAAAAAAACAAAGTTATATTTAAAACTTGTGCACACACACACCCATATACATAAAAAAATTTCTTTGCACGACTTTGAATGGAGCCAAATGGAAGTAGTTGATAGTGAGGAGCTCCGGCCCAGAAGTGAGAACAGTATTCCACGTGTGGCCTGACTTGTGCCTTGTACAGTTGGAGGAAAGTCACACCATCGGTCTATGTAGCATGAAAATAGATTCCATCACCTAGATATATTTCATTTCACAGTTTTATGCCACGAACGATGTAACTAAAAGTTTCATCCCCATCATATGGATGAGTGGCGTTGGATGAGAATCTACTACGGTGCGCTTCTCTCGGAACTTCTTTTCACGCACCACCACTCTGTGGTTCGTGAAAAGAAGTTTCGAGAGCTTCATCATTCAGGTACTTTCGGCAGTCTTTAAGAACCGATACGACTTTGGCATCTTCAAAAAACAAGCCTGCACATATCTAAAAGGCGGCACATTCTTCTATGGGCGGCATCGATTGCTTTCCTTCAGGCGGTACGCTTGCTCGTTTGCCGTCCTATCCCATAAAAAAAACTTACAATCTACTGAATGCAGTATTCACGAACAAATACGACATAGGGTTATTTAAAAAACGTATATGTCTGTGAAATGCAACGCATATGTGACGTCTTCGGCGTTGAGATAACTATGGGCGGCTTTGATTACATACCATCGCATGCTCGTTTGAGATAAAAAAGCTATTGCTCAACAATAGATATGCAAATATCTCGATAACATGTATCATAAATAAATAGTTTGGTTTTATATCTGCGTTGAAATAATTGCGTGTTTGTTTACCTTGACAACGGTAACCATGGTAACCGTGTAATCAATACGAGGTATGAAAATAAAATAAAAAGTACTTTAGCACGAGAGCGCAATGCGTCACCACGGGAAATCATTTTGACGTTCCTTTTATTTATTAAAATATTTGGTTTTTTTTCTATTTTACTGAACAATATGAAGGAACAGAGTTTTCAGCATAACAATGAGTTACCCATATTTCTCGTACAGGCGGCCCAATAAGATGAGCGATTATGGAGTTAAGAGAATACCGGACTATACGGAGCTGGCGTACAAGGAAGCTGTTTCTAAACTGAGATACTTCTTATCGGGGAATAACGCACCTAGTGTAAGTACCGTGTTGTTTTAAAGTTAAAGTATAATAATGACGATTAAAATAAAAATGATTTATTTACAGTTCCACGGAATGGATATAGTGTGGATATTCTTTTAATTATATTTTCACTTTTAAAATCTATTTATATACGATACTGAACTTAATAAATAATACGAAGTTCGTAACTGATTAGTTTTTTTTTATTGTTTCTTATGAGGCGGTAAATAATTGTAATTCTTTTTTCCCTCTGATGCATCTCTTGCGGTAGAAGTTTGTAGCGAAGAGAAATTATGACGCCATTGGAAACTTTTTTATATTACTTGTTAGTTTTAAGCTTATTTATATAGTATTATTAATAATAGTTGACGAATAATATATTTTATAAGTAATAAACTCTTTTTTATCCATATAATAGGTCGGGGCAAAACTATTTTCGTATTTTGAATGTATTATTAGTAATCAAACCTCTTTGGCTGTACTGAATGTAACTGGCTGGTTTTAATACCATATTAAATGTGACATTCTGAAGATGCAATAAATAAATAAAAAACTAGTTCCCGCCATTTTTCAATTGTTTTTCAAGCAAACAAAATGAACGTATGTGACGAAGAAATTCGGTACATTTTAAAGTTTTATTACAAAAAAGGTAAAAATGCAACGAACGCCGCGAATAAAATTTGTGCGGTTTACGAACCTAATGCGGTATCAATAAGAGTAGCACAAATGTGGTTCAAGCGTTTCAAGTCTAGAAATTTTAGTGTGAAAGATGAGGTTCGCTCTGGACTGTCACAGATAAAATCAGTGCCATCTTTGAGAAAGTGGAGCAAGATCGACATATTAGTAGCTACGACATTGCTAAAGAACTGGATGTTGATCATAAAACAGTTTTACGTCATTTACGAAAGTCTGGGTACAAGAAAAAACTTGACATTTGGGTACCACATGATCTCACTGAGAGAAACCATGACAACGCCAGACCGCACTCATCTATAGCCATGCAGCAAAAATTGAGAGAGCTTGGCTGGGATGTGTTGATGTATCCTCCGTATAGCCCTGACCTTTTTCACCTGTTTCGGTCATTGCAGAACTCTTTAGGAAGCATAAAGCTAACCTCAAAAGAACACTGTGAACACTACCTGTCAGATTTTTTTAATCAAAAATCTCAAAATTTTTACAGGAATGGGATCATGGCACTACCCACAAGTTGGCAACAAGTCATCGATTAAAATGGCACATACATATTATAAATAAATAAAAAATTATATCTAAAAAATTATTTTCCTTTGCAAAAGTGTTTTCGTATTAACAATACGAAAATACTTTTGCCCCGACCAAATACATAGGTATGTATTTACAGAAACACGCACGGAAAGAAATAATTAACTTTTTCGTTACCGATGTTAGTTTGAGAAAATCTATTACTTATGGTATAACGACCTAATTGGCTCAATGGCAAAACTACCGCTTACGAAGTTAATGGTCGCAGGTTCGATCCCGGATCAAGAAAAATATATATACGAACGGCCTACGTGTTTATTCCAAGGCTGAGTGTCCCGTCAATCTGCCTTAGTCAAGGGTGGTGGGTTAATGTATGTACCTGTAGAAATGGAGAGACGCTTACACAACTGTGGAACATATATATGTTTGTATATGGGCTGAGTGAAAAACAAAATTGTGAATACGAAGATTTAGTTTATTGTATTTATAGGGATAGGGATTTTCGCAGTAGTAACAGGTAAATTATTCTGATGGTCAGGGTCGATCTCATTTCGATGCTTGCGTGTTTTAAAATGTGCCACCGGATGTTCGTTTTCTTTTTGTTGGTGTTTCTCGATGTTTCTAAATTAGTTGCCAACCTTCGACACTAAAAGAAGTAAACGTCAGTACAATTAATTGTAATTTTGACTGAAGTATGATAGGGATATGATATGATATATCTGATCTCTGAAGACAAAAGTCTTCAACCAGTGCGTCCTGCCCGTACTCTCTTACGGCGCCGAAACGTGGACACTGACGGTCCGTCTCTTTGACAAGCTCAAAGTAGCTCAGAGGGCTATGCTCGGGGTTTCTCTGGTGGATAGAATTCGAAATGAAGAAATTCGCCGGAGAACCAGAGTCACCGACATAGCTGTTCAAGTTAGCAGACTGAAGTGGCACTGGACTGGACACGTTTGTCGGAGAACCGACAATCGTTGGAGTAGACGAGTGCTGAAGTGGAAACCGCGATTTGGCAAACGTAGTGTGGGACGCCTACCTGCTAGATGGAGAGACGATCTGCTGGCAGAGACTGGATGCGTGTAGCCGAAGATCGGGCTAGGTGGCGCGCTTTGTTTGAGGCCTATGTCCAGCAGTGGACTGCCGCGGGCTGATATTGTATTGTATTGTATGATAGGGATAGAATGATACAACGTTCCTTTAAGTATATTTTTGTTTATGTTGTGAAGGTACGCAGCTACGTTGGTTCAGCGTCCGTGAAGAACTTGGATGAGTCGGACGGTGATCTCGAGAAGAAGTTTTCGACCCCCTATAGCGCGTTAACAGAATACAAGCCGCGTCCGCGACTCACAGCCAAGTATACCACGTTGTACGCCGACAGCCTAACCAACTATAATCCGCCGACCGTTAATAATGGTGAGTTTTTTATGGGATATGAAGATTAACGAACAAACTACTGAGGCCACGAGCAGGAGGTGCCTTATTATAAATACAATCGCAAGTCAGTTCTCGATTCATTGTACTGGGATCGATCCATTATCACGGATCGGCATATTGTTGCCAATAAGCCTGATATTGTGATAGTGGATCGAACTACACGCGAGGCAATGATAGTTGATATCAGTGTTCCGCATGACGAGAATCTCAATAAAGCGAAAAACGATAAACAAATAAAATATATAGACCTCGCGCATGAGATTTCCGTCATGTAGCACGTTGATTCAACTGTCGTTTTACCCATAGTGGTCTCTGTGAATGAACTTATCGGTGAAAATTTGGACGCCCATCTGTCCAAGTTAGATTTAGGTAAGTGGGTTAAATTCAAAAAGTAGCCATATTGTGCACGGCTAGGATCTTGAGAAATTTCCTTTCCTTGGATGCATAATCCTTCGTATGCTTGGTTTATCTCACCACGAAGGATTAATAAACCTAGTAATAATATTATTTTAATGGAGATTTTTTTAATATTAATAATAAAATATATATAATTCTTAATTTGCATAAGGTGACTTGAAACGAGATATAACAATATATTTAAAAATCCATCAACATTGAGAATTATGGAGTACAAATGTCAATAAATTCATGTTATATATATTCATAATACATTCAAGTAAGATTAAAATAAATTAGTATAGTTATATAGTTTGAATAAGGCGTAGAAGTGAAGTGAAATGAAATAAATGACTTAACTTGACTACAAAAGTCCACGTAAATTTTAATAGAACAGCCACCATTTTAGAAAGACGTATCGTAAAAAAAGCTGTATTTACTCTTGAAGATATTTGATATTATTTTACTTGACTTAATAGTTTCAATATAGCAATATCAGCCCGCGCCAGTCCACTTCTGGACATAGGTCCTTCTTAAGGCGCGCCCGATCTTCTGCTACACGCATCCAGTCTCTATTAGGCGCCTTGCGCAGATCGTCACTCCATCTCTAGCAGGGGGGCATCCCACAGACTTGACGAAGTTTCCTAAATGCTGCCCAGCCCAACTGAATCCTTCACACGGCTTCCTTCTCTAAGTTATCTCCATCCAATCGCACTATCTGGCCAAAGTAGACATATATTCCTGGACAACTTCGAGATTATGGTCGGTTCTGGCTCAATAAGGTGATTTACCATGATTTTATAATAGTTTAATTGCCATCAAAGAAGGAAAGAAGGAAAAACGTGGACTGTATACCTTATATTGAAAATTAACTACATTTTACTATCCTTAATACAATAAATGTAATGACATAATGTTAATGAATAAATTATTTAACACTTTAGTACCTCCGCCGACTTCTGCACCTCAAGCCGACCACTCCGGTGGTACCAACCCTGATGTCATTAACTTCATACAAAAACAAGAAGAGTACATTGAGCAATTGGAACGCGAGAGTCAGTATTGCAGGGTATGTCTGTTTGTCTTTAATTTTGTTATGTTTATGTTTAATTATTATGTTTAATATATAAAGCTTTCTATAATAATATAATAGGACCAAAATGGCACGAATAATTAAGCCAACGTCACGTAGAATGGAGAAGACACGACGGAGATTAATCGGTGCGGTCAAGATTATCAATAGAATTTTTAAAACCTTTTTTACGGAATGGGGGGATTTTAGGTAAACGAGCAGGCGCGTCATCTGATGGAAAGCAATCAACGCCGCCCATAGACATCCGCAGTGCGGAAGCGTTGACGACCTTTAAGGAATGTGTCATTATTGGAGTAGGAGGGGAGGGGGAAGGGAGGGGGAGGGTGCTGGCCTCCGGACCTCTAGCTCACCGTACGAAGCGCGGTAACTAAGCTACTATTTAGACGCCGGTTTTCTGCGGGAGTGATGTACTTCCCCGGGTGAACCGGCCCATTCATGCTATATACAAAAATTATGCCATTCTTGACAAAGTATTCGTCTGCAGCGTGGCTCTACCACTAAAAAAAGTTGTTTTGATAGTAATAAACCTCGCCTGATCACATTTGTTTACAGGACGAGTTGAACAATCTACTCGGCAAAGTGAAGGAGGTGATAACCGAGAATGAAAACCTGCACGAGGTGCAGAAGAACAAGCTGATCTCTCGAATGTTCCACACGTACAACGCCGGCTCCGAGACCGACGAACTGGACGATGTTGGTGATAGCACTGGTTTTGATAGTGACAATAAGGTATAGCAGCGTATTTATGATCCCAAGGAATTTTTGGCTATTTTATTTGCAGTTGAAGAGTCGATAATTGGTTTAGTAACTAAGTAACCTTTTCTGAAGTCAATGGTCGCAGATTTATTTTTCGCATATTTATACTTATCCGTATGGCGTATAGCTATTTGTTATGAGTCTGAACGTCTCATCAATCCGCTTTGGACAAACTTGATGGTTTGGAGTCCATTTTCCAAAAACGGTTAACCCCGTGCCCAACAGTGAGACATATTTAAGGCTGTATAAAAAATACAGTAACCGGAACATACTTAATTCAAATTGTAAAGACTTACAAGTCAGTAAGCGTTAGATAGTGCAACTTAAAGTTGAGAAAGACTAAATATTTCTTGTTTTAGGCCACTCCATCAAAGGCACGTCGGGCCAAGCCTCGTACAACGAAATTGGAGGGTCCAAACATAGTGTTCGAATCTCGTATAGCTGAGCTGGAAGCACAATTGACACAGGCCAAGATAGACTTTAAGAAAGTGCAGGTGAGGAGTTTTTTTTTAAATAAAGCCTTTATTACTACTGTTAAGTAACAATGAAGAATTTGTATAATTTATTTTGTACAATCGACAGCTTTTCCTCCGACAAAGGCCCAAAGATTTCTTTGCCACTCTATCTCTAGCTAATCCTATCCATGATTTGCCTGCAACTCTTTTGAGGCCATCTTCCCAGCGATTTGTCTGTCGCTCTTTACTCCTTTTTCCATCCCTCGGATACCATTCTGAGACTATTTTTGTTCATTTCTCCTCTCTTTCTTCTCTTTCTTATCACATGTCTTTTCCATTGTCATTTTAATGTTCTTTGCTCAGAGGAGATTATAGCATATGGCAAATGTATTTGTTTTAATATGCAGAGTTTTGTATGTAGTGCGAAGTTTTGAGAAAAGCGCAGCGTACTAGATTTTTTTTTGCGGCGAAGCGAGAAGTGCGATAGTGGAATTCAACGGTGGGAATTACTCCGAACAATTCCAACCGTAGTGAAAACTGCGATAAAAGATATTAAGAGATGAGACATCCCTCCGCAATGCTAAAGAAAGTTATTCGGTGAGATCTTGTTGATCAACGATGAGCCACCCGAGGTTGCATTCTATCAAGGGGAAGAATTTATGAGTATAAAGCGATTTTCTTTTTTAATTTTAGGATGAGAATAACGAGAACAAACGCAAACTAGCCTCTGGTCTCGTCGACTCCACGTGTCTCGATGGATTTAAGAGGCAAATTGATAATTTACAGAGGTAAGTCGTTTTTTACGTTTAGTGCCACTTGTTGAGTTGTTATAACACCTGGATTTCTTTTTAATCGCTCTTTACCTTCACTAAACCGTATTATAACGGTATAATTAATTATTTAGTATAATGTTTTGATTAATTTAAACTAAAGAATGGTCTAAATTGTTGTATAATTAAAATCAACGTTAATTTTAAACAGTTAAAATGAAAAATTGAAGTATTACATAACTAATTTAATTTAATAAATTTTAATCAAATATAGTTATTAATTTTTTTAAAGACTTAATTATAGTTATTATGGAAAAAAATTAATTAAATTAATCAAACATTACTTTTCAATTTATTAATATGTTTATTATTTAATATTATACACGTTTCAAACCCTTATTTTTATTTTCTGAATAAACAAAATGCCTGCGTATGTGTGCATTTCATAATACTGTTACTTTTTTAATTGTCTAGAGACAAGGCCTCTCTAGAGGGACAGATATCCAAACTGAAGTTGAACTTAGAGCAAAAGGATGGTGACCTTGATGGTCGGTACAAAAGGGGCTCAGATGTGGTGGAACAGCAACTGAGAGAGGAGAGGAACAATCTGGAAACTGAAGTGCGCCGGTTGAAGGTAAGGCAGTGATGCGGGTTAAAATATCGTATTGTTGAAAGTTTTAATTTATGGTGTAGGGAGACAAACGAGAAAGCATATGCTGGTGATATCACCTGATGTAAAGCAATTTACGCCGCCCATAAATATCTGCTGAAGGTCAACGAAAACAAAAATACTAGAAGTTGATTACTCCTTGTATTACTGATGAAAATGCTACTATTTTTGGATATAACATATCTATTATATTTTTATATAATGATAGTCATAAAGAAATGCTAAATAATGCAAACGATATAATATATCCAAAAATATTAGCATTTCATATAAATAGTTTATACGGTTCACCATAGGGATCGCTTATATGTTACACTGCATTGTTCAAAATGTGACCGCAATGTCTAATGGTCGATATTCTGTAGCGAAGACCAATAGCCCTTCATCTCAATAAACACTTTTTTTATACCTACAGTAACAATGGTTTTATAAAATACTCTTAAACTATGAAAGTATGAAACTGAGATCGTAGCAGATGAAGATCTTTGGTCTCTGCCTATCTCTACTGAAAACCGGCGTGATGATATGTATGTACATATGTAACTATTAAAGAAATGAGTTTTTATTTTTCCTGTAAAATTTATTCATGTGGACTTACGAATTCTGTTAAGTAGGCCTACGATATTTATTTCGAATTTGGATGTACATACTCTATATATATATATATATATATATATATATATATATATATATATATATATATATATATATATATATATATATATATATATATATATATATATATATATATATATATATATCATCAGCAGCCTGCGGCAGTCCACTGCTGGACATAGGCCTCCCCCATGGAGCGCCACCTAGCCCGATCTTCGGCTACACGCATCCAGTTTCTGCCAGCCGCCCTGCGCAGATCGTCGCACCATCTAGCCGGAGGGCGTCCCACACTACGTTTACCGAGACGCGGTCTCCACTCCAGCACTCGTCTGCTCCAACGATCGTCGGATCTCCGACAGACGTGACCAGCCCATTGCCACTTAAGTTTGCTAATTCGAAAGGCTATGTCGGTGACTTTAGTTATCTGGCGGATTTGTTCATTCCGAAACATATCTACCAGAGAAACTCCGAGCATAGCTCTCTCCATAGCTCTCTGAGCGACTCTGAGCTTATGAAGCAGACGGACTGTCAGCGTCCACGTTTCGGCGCCGTAGGAGAGTACGGGTAGGACACACTGGTCGAAGACTTTCGTCTTCAGGCTCTGAGGTATGGGCGACGAGAAGACCGGACGGAGTTTCCTAAATGCTGCCCAGCCTAACTGAATCCTTCTATCGGCTTCTTTCTCGAAGTTGTCTCCACCCAATTGCAAGACTTGCCCGAGGTAGATATACTCCTGGACAACTTCGAGAGTTTTACCACTGACGACGGTCGGTTGTGGATCCAGATGATCATTGACCATGACTTTAGTTTTATCAAAGTTCATGGTCAAACCGACTCGTCGAGAGGATTCATTTAGGCTGTTCAGCATCCCTTGCAGTTCCTCTAGCGATTCTGCCAAGATCACGATATCATCGGCAAAACGCAGGTGTGAGATGTACTTACCGTTTACGTTTATGCCTCGTCCTTTCCAGTCTAGCGTCTTGAAAACGTCTTCCAGTGCATTAGTGAACAGTTTTGGGGATATGACATCCCCCTGTCTCACCCCGCGATACAAGAGGATTTGTTTTGTTTGACTGCCCTGTACTCGAACAGACATCGTGGCGGCATTGTAAAGCCATCTCAATACCTCGATGTATCGATGATCTACCTGGCACCGCTGCAAGGCTTCTATGATAGCCCAGGTCTCAATGGAGTCAAAGGCCTTCTCATAATCCACAAACGCTAAGCACAGGGGCTGATTATACTCGTTTGTTTTCTGTATAATTTGCCGCACTGTGTGAATGTGGTCTATAGTGCCGAATCTTCCTCGAAACCCAGCCTGCTCTGGGGGTTGAAACTCGTCAAGTCTTCGTGCGAGTCGATTGGTGATGACCCTCGAAAACAGCTTATAGACATGGCTCAGGAGCGAGATGGGCCTATAGTTGCTGAGTAGCGTCTTATCCCCTTTTTTGTGGAATAAGACGACTATGCTCCTGTTCCATGCCCGAGGAGTTCTCCCATTCTGCATATATATATCTATATATATACATATATATATATATATATATATATATATATATATATATATATATCAATAATTAATACTTTGGAAAATTATATTAAAACTATCTTATCTTATCTCTCTTTCACACCTGGGTTTACTGGAAGAAAACTTTGAAATGAAAACTCTGAAAGAAAATTTTGAGTTAAGCTCTCCTTTGTACATCTTTTTTCATTTTAATTGTTGTGTGTTGTTTAATCCTTGTATGTCGTGTTTTATGTGTACAATAAAGTATTAAATAAATAAATAAATAAAACTAGTACGAACATATACATATAAATTATTAACATAACAAAAGGCAAACGATAAACGCGTCACCTGATAGAAAGCAATCAACGCCGCCCATAGACATCAGCAACATCATAGGCATTACAGATATTTAGTAAATTATCCAAAATTAATAAACATGTAAATCATTATACTGTAGATAAAAAAGTCGAATATATGTACATAATTATGTATTATGATTCTTAGTTCAAATAGATTCTTTGATTCGTAATTTTGCAGAATAGTAGGTACTAGTTATTCAAAAAAATTCGCACTTTATATAATCCGACAAATTTTATAATTCGATATCGCCCTGCAAAACCTTTGTCGGATAATCTCGTATCCATTGTATATAGGTTTATATTTTTTTAAAATAATAAATAAAAAAAAATAATTGCGTATAAACATCAGGACGATTTGGCCAAAGAGCGGAACAAAGTCCGCGAGCTGGCTGGCGAAGGTGCTCGGCGGGCCATACAGGAGCGTAGCGCAGCGGAACAGCGTTACACGGCGCACTTTGACGAACTGCAGCACGATCTCGCCGCGCAGTACGACAATGTTGCCAAACTACAGGTAACTTCTTTAGCTCCAGGAATCTCCCAACTTTTTGGGAAAGAATCTTCAGAGCCCACAAATTTCGGACTAGCGACAACGATGGCAAATCTGTGGTGGTACTTGCATAGTGCTAGAGTGGTGAGAATTGTAGCTATGTAGACGAACCAATCAGAGCACAGCGCGACCGTTTACCATCACAAGAACACCATGGACCTTTCCAACTTTGTGGGAGACTTGTGAAAGGCCCACAAGTTTCAGAGTGGGACATATACAGTCCCTGGCCAAATTATTAAACGCGCTGTATTTTCTTAGTAACTTTATGTTTCTTAAGAGTTTTTATGCAATAATGGTATATTTAAACTATAATATTATTGTAGTTTAAATATAATAGATTGGCCGGGTAATAGTCCTGATATGTACCCAATTGAAAATGTGTGGGAGCTGATTAAAAGAGAATTGGCTAAAGGTGTGATTACCAACAAAACCCAGCTCCTAGAAAAGATTATTTAAGTGTGGAATCATCATCCTCAAATGCAGGAAATAGTACAGTTTTCCGTAGATAGCATGCCGCGCAAAATTCAAGCTTTGATAGCGGCTAAAAGTGGCTCAACTAAATATTGATTTTTACTAACATTAATTTCACTTTTCTTGCTTTTCTATATTAATGCTGTTTTATTTATGTCAAATAAATCGTAATAATTATAGTATATAAATCGTAATAATTAAGTAATGTCAAATGATCGGTAATTGATTGGTTTATATAAAAATAAAAAAGAAATCAATTTAAATTATAAAATGATACGATATCACTCGGTAATTAATATTTTACATGAAATCTTGCAGTGCGTCTGATACAGGCCAAGGACTGTATATACTATAAAAAAAATATAATATTTTTTCTATTTTTCCTGGGTAATTCGTAACATATAATCAATTCTTTAATCTTTTTTTTCTAATTAGTTCAATTCTTAGCTATATGTTTCTTTCAGTTGGACTTGGACCGGCAGCGTCGTGAGGAAAGCGATTTGAAACGTGAACTATCAATGAAGAACGCCAACATAGAAGAGCTCAAGATGGAGCTCAAAAATAAAACAGGTATTTATATGACAAAAAAAAAGATGAAAATATATGTATCTTCAATGAATTTCTTTGATACAAGGAGCTCTATGAGGAGAGTAATGAGTGTGGAGGAAGCAAGGGAAGTATGCCGAGATGGAGATGGAGATCTGTAGTCTCTGCTTACCCCTAGTTCTTAGTTTTAGAAAGAAAGAAAGTTTTAGAGCTCTTAGTTTTATGAAAGATAATAGGGAAATAAGTTAGTGGATCACCTGATCATAAGTAACCGACCCCGCCCAAGAAGTAAATCTGCAGAACTAAAGGCACTGCAATTGCGTTGCCTACCTTAGAAGAAGGAAGTAAGAGTCTCATTAATGCTAACCTGGTTCTCCCACTATTCAATTGAAATAGAACAGAATTTTACGACGAATTATATTCCCTTAAGAATATTTTTGGAGGAACTCAATTCAGTTAACAAATATCTAAGTAATATCTAGACAGGTGCGGAAAAATCCGATGCTCATCAATGCAAGATGTCATCGGTTTTCTTGTTTACAGCAACACTTCAGGCTGATTTGGCGCAAGCTCACGCTGAGAAAGCGTCTCTGGAAGAAGAATTAGCCAACGCTCGCCTTGCTATGGAACGTCAACAGAGACAAGCTAAACATGAGGCTAACCGCCTTAATTCAGAGGTATACTAGTATATTGTAGTAAAACTTTAAATTATAACCTCTCATTTTGTATAGGATTATAGTATAATTAATTACAGGAAGGGACTCGGAATGATGACATCCATCAGAGAAACAAAATACATATAGAATAGAGAGCTTAAATCTGTCTTTTTGCTAGGCCCAGATCTCTCACTATAATGTAATAACACTGTGCCATAAACTTATAAATCTAACTATAACTATTTATTTACATAGAGACAACAATAGGAAAGTAAAAATTAAAATTTTAAATAATTGTATAAATACAAGTTTTAAATATTTTGGAACGAATATTTTTTTAATATGTATGGGAAGTTAGCATTTTGGATAGCATTTTATTTTATTTATCTCACTGAATGTATTAAGAATGAGGTAAGTAGCACACCTTGGAAGATTATATACAGCAGTGCTGTAGGCTGGTGATGATTAAATGAAAGCTTTCCTAACCTTTTATTATACTTTCGAAAAATATTTTAAAGTTTTTCAGCATTATTTTTTTTACTTACATGATAAATTATAATAAAATAGCCCTTAATAAGTGTTGACTAAAATCTCTTTAACAATAAAAGTGTCCTGAGGAATGTATAGTAAATGTAATTCGATGTGCAATCTACCCCCATTTTTCGTTTCCCCAGATTCAATCTCTTCGTCAACGTCTCGATCGCGCTGATGCTGATCTGGTTCATTCGCGTCGTGAAAATCTACGCCTTTCCGAACAAATATCTAATTTGGAGAAGGAGGTATGATGTGGATTGTTATAATTTTCTTACCTCTAAACATTTCTGTTTTGTTTTAGTACCAAAAATATTTATATAAAATAATAAAACCTATTTCAACTTTAAAAATATTTCACTCTTAACCTCTTCAATTAAAAACTACTGTGTCTGTTAGCAAAAATTTTCAGGTATATAAGTATCTTTCGTAAAAACTAATTTAAACTCTACAATCGCGTTTTTTAAGCAAATTGAATTAATTAGCTGTATAAGTGTACATTTATATATTTATGTCCTCATATGTTCTTGTATATGTAAAATAAGATTGTTAATAAGAAGATATAGTACTTAGTAAATAGTATATATGTAAAAGTAGAATAATATGTTCCGCATTTATTAAAACACATTAAAAAAGTGTTTTATTATTCACTTCAGTGATGATCTAATTGACGCAATAGCACAGTTAGCACTTTCGGACTCAATGGTCGCGGATTCCATTCCCGCTTAAGGATACACATACATTTGTATAACAGTAACAGTTTGGGTACCCCCGATGAACTATATAGGACAAGCGTGATTGGTTAATGTCCATTGCTCCAGAAATGTAGAAAAAGAATGTTATTTTTATCGTTTATGTAAAAAACTAAAAAAATCTAAAATATAAATTTAATTTCTCAGCTGAACATGAAAAGTTTAACGCCGATATCTCCACAAAAGAACAAAAAAGAGAAGGAGCTTTCAACAATGCTCGAGTCGATGGAGAATAAGCACGGTAAGTTATATTTTTAAGTTCATTCTGTTTCACGTGCTAAGAAATTCGGTGTCGGGTGCAAATTGAATCTTGGAATAAATTTATTTTGCCAAAATAACAATGTCTATTTTGGAAATAGGAAATAAAAAATTCTTTAGCATCAATACATAAAATGTGTCTGTCTTGTCATACAATGGGTAAACTATTGATGTTTTGATTATTCAAACAATTTTAAATAAATTTTAAGAACATTGATTCAAAACATTTATACTTTACCCTTTCATCTGTTGCGCTTTGCGCTTGCATGTTCCGATAGTTATTTGAAAGGGCTTTATAATATCTTTTATAATCAAATCAATAGTTTATTCATCAGATTGTTTACTAGTATCCTCAACAAATTCCTCTTTACCCATATTCCTAAAAAAATACTTTACAGGATATTTATAAACAAACCGTTTACTTCGTACTCCTGCACAAACTTAATACCAAGTTCACAGCCAGTAAATTTGGTTCCACAGCTAAAACCGTGGCTGAGTTGGAGTCCATGATACAATCACAAAACAGTCTGATGGAGAAACTCACCGGCGAATGTCGTTTGCTTACAGACAAGCTCGACGACGCAAATCGTAGGCACAAGTACGAAACGTTTTTAATTTTAACCGCATGAGCATTTACTACCATCACTTTAATTTACATTTTAAAGGGCACTTTGATGTTTACATTGAATTGGCTACTTGCGTTGTTATCATTACCCATTTCTTTGAACAATGTTCCTAAAGTCGTGTTGTGTTTTCATTGGTGGCAGGCAGAGCGCAGAGTCGCATCCGTGTAGACGAACCAATCAGAACACAACGCGACCGTTCAAGATCCCAAGAACAGCACGTACAGAGTCATCGTTCTTCCAAGCTCCGCTCCAGAAAAGAGTCCGATTCGTCGAATAATTACCATCCAATTATCGTTGGCCCATTAACGACCAATCAGGATCTCACAAATGTTCACGGAGAGAAGATATATAATTTGCCTTTGATGATTCAACAGCCCTTTTTACATGAGAAAAAGGAGCCAATCAAAGTTGACATCAGCGTTAAATTAATACCGAAACCTAAAAAGAAAGATAGGAAAAAACGTGGAGCACAAATAGAAGAAGTAGTCAGTACCACAGCGGAGGAAAAACCGGTCAAAGGTAGCATAAGTTTGGAAGTTACAAATAAGGATATTCATGTTTTAAATGAAACCATTGAAATACCCAAAGAAAACGATGAAATTCTACCAAGTACTTCAGAAGACTTAAAAAAGAGTGAACAAATGCAAGAAATAGAGAAACAGAAAACAGATGATAAAATAGTACTTGAAACAGAAGATTTACTTGTACAACAAAACGAAAATATAGAAAGTAATGATGTAGAATCTAATATAGAAGTAGTTGTCAACAGTTTAGAAAATGTAGCCGATATAAGGCAACGTAATAACGAAACTGATGAAAAACCTCAATTGACAAATGAAATAGATAACCAGTAAATATAAGATAAACTGAAGCAAGAAGTAAAAAAATTATAGAAGTATTTTGACTATATTTACTATAACGTATACGATCTCCTCTTTTCATCTCTTTTCTCTAACTTGTCTACTAGCGTGTAAAACTATGACATCTATGTCATAGTTTTATACACTATTGTGAAATATTTGCTCCGATTAATGGAGTCAGGCGTTACTTTGCGGAAATCCATCACTATGTGGACAGTCAAAAGTTTTACTTAGCTAAGATCCGCGACAAAAGTTTTGACTGTCCACAAATAGTTGCTCGTAAAGTTTCATTAATTTTTAAGGTGCTTTTAGAATTATTTGATAATCGACACGTATGTACTAGTATACATATGTGAATGTTATATTTTATTGTTGACGTATTAATTGTTTATTTTATCTTGTTTATACATATAGTTTTGAGGTACCTTTATATATTCTATTTAGAAATTAGTTATGAAAAGAAATTTAAGTGTTTTTTGTGTTATCCTGTTTGAAAATTATTTCTGAAAATGTTAAATCCACAAGCAAATTAACGTTTCCATCAGTCTTTTTAAGCTTTTACTACAATATTTTATGAGGTATTAATAAATTATACTATATATGATAATTTCATTCAAACAAAATGTAAAAAAATATAGAAAAAAATGTGTTGTTTACAGATAAAAACTAGTCTTGTTATTTAATATCAATTGTTTCAAAATTATCAGCCATCTTTTATTTATTTTATAATATTGTTTGTTAATAATAAAATAGTTATTCAATGTTAGTTATTTCTATTAGCCATATTTTATTTGTCAAAATATTATTTATTAATAATGACATATTAAATTTTTTCGTATGTTTCTAAAATTATATTTGTAATTCATAAATGGGCAATGATAACAAATTTACAAAATATGCAATAATAAAAGCTTGGATTCAATTACGAATTTCATTTTGAAAGCTTTTAATATTATTTACACCTTTATTATCAATAAGAAAAAAACACGACCATTATATTAGCAATTTTCCTTTCAGAGTGGAAAAAACACAATTGCTTTACAGAAATACCGAACTTATGAGAAAACTAAGAAATTTATGGTCTTCTCATAAGAAATATTGCACCACATTAGCGCCTATTCGAAGCTATACACCATTAAGTGGCTACCCAAATAGCAGAACATCTTATGATTTTGATCGCACGTACCACACATCTACTCCGAACACATTTAGAAGTAGATTTAGAAGGAGCGACGAATCTATTGATTTTACTAGGGATGAAATTGGTGATCTGACGGCGAACATGAGCGATCTGTCCATTGATAAAATTGGTGATTTCGATGATAGTCATCCAAAGGTAATGATAGGTCAGTCATAAAATAATGTAGCAGTGTAGATGTGTTCGTATATTGGTGAAGTTTTCCACGTGTGTACGCAATTTAGAAAATAGCTTATTTTCCATCGGTAAATATAAAACTATTTAAATGTTCTATGGGAAAGTTTCGGCTATCAGAGCCAATGATGCGAGTTTAGTTCCCGCATTGGCCTACAGGCCTATTCCGCGTCTGGATGTTCCGCCAATCCGCCCCCGACAGGCGTGATGGATTTGATGTCCATTCCCTTCAGAAACCAAAAGGTCTCGTGCCTGACAATACGATATATGTATGTATGTATGTATATATATGAACGTTGAAATAAAAAAATAAAATAAAAAACTTTTATAATCTATCTTATTTCTAATCAAATCAAACTGTATTATTATATTAAATTTATTTCATTTAGATTTAAAATCACTTTTCAAAGTTTAAATATTTGATTCGAGGATATTAATGCTGGTAGCCTATTGGCTTTAACAGCTTTATCGAATTCAGGTCCCGCGGGCAAGTTTAAATATGAAATTGCCGATTTAATGTATTGGCCACTTTAAATTAAAATTAAACCTACATGCTGTCAAATTACAAATTTTAAAAAAGTATGACGTTTAACTGTCATGTTTTTTTTAGCCGCCAAAATTAATTTTTGAATACGACTTCTGACGTAGGACTAATGCAGCAAACAATGCTATTAATGTTAATGCTATGTGTGTAATTTAGAGAGGATAGGCTAATAAACGTATTGCGTGTTTCTGTTTTTGCCTACTATTAGTTGAGCATAAGACAGTTGTAGACATTTTCAAGCTTGCCAGTTATCTAAAAAAATATTGCATTGAATTGTGCATATTGGTCTTGTTTGCATGATCAGCTTAAAATAATTTTTTATTTGCTAGAACATTAGTGTTGGTATATGTAATAAAAACTATGAAACAAAAAATTATTACATCACTTACCTCAATGTTTATTACATTTTATTAATTAACTCTATTTTACAAAGACTTAAGATAACAAATCATTTTTGTATAATTTGCTGGAATCATATTGTTCTTTATGGAATTAATTCAAAATTTTTTGTACATATTCTTGTATAATTATATTACTTTTATGAAATTATATTTTATGGAAAATATTATTTCATTTTTCATGCGTTCTTTTATAAACAATTGTTATAATGTCGACTTCCATTCAATCTTCTACATATACATATGTATGTATAAGTAAATATAATTCAAATATATTATCAATGAAATGAAATGAAAAAAGCAGGCGTCAAACAAAAAGGATTGGACAGTTCTGGAGGATTCCTATACCCGAAGAGGGGCCGTAACCAAAGTAGCATAAAGTAATATTAGTTAATTATAGTTTTTCAAACTTATTTAAAATGATTTTAAAATAGGTTAAGGAAATAAAAGCTTTTATTATTATTATTATCAATTAAATACAAGAAGTTATAAAACGGAATAATAGCATGTGACAATGGTGTGTATTGCACGTGTGTGTGTGTTTGTTGTCACGTGTGCTGGTATGTGCTGCAGGGAAGAACTGGCCACTCTGCAGCGTCAAGTAGAGCAACTGGGCCGCTCACTCCAACCTACCCTCACTTCCGCACCTAGCAGTTATCAAGGTAAATAAATGTATTATAAAAGTTTGCTACTTCTATTCTTAACTGCATTGAATTGCCAGTTATCACTATGATAACGATTCAACTATTATAAACTGTGTCAATTTCATTAACAATCTACTATAAACATCCCTTAAGCACGAAATAAGTACTCCCTTTTCCATTTATGTACAAAATTGTAAAGGTGGATTTATAGCCAAAAGGCATTATGTTCTAGTCAACTTGCAGTCAAAAAGAGAAAAATAAACGTGGTTGGGGCAACTGATTAAAACTAAACAATGACGAGAGAAGGGAAGAAAAGATTGAGTGGAATTACAGCTGTTGTAAGAATTATAGTGTTCTTTAACAGGATTTAACACTTTCTAATACTAAATCACTGTAATTCACAAAGAGTTTTATTTCATGTAATATCTCCCTATAATGTTTATAAGCAATAAAGACAATAACATTTCATTAATTCATTAATTCATTCATTCATTTGAATTAATGTCTTGCAATAGTGCCAAAATAACACGGATGATTTCGCCAATGTCACGTAGAAGGGAGAAGAAACGAAGGAGGTTAATCAGTGCGGTTGAGATAAGGAAGGAATAGAATGCCCAGGACACTTATGACAATAACATTTCATCATATTATGTAAAATGTCAAGCTAAACCATAATGCGTATAGAAGCAACACAGTGCCATCTGTGGAGCAAAAAACGCATTATTAATAATACGTGCGCTTCACGTTAACGTGAATGACACAGCCTATGCCACTTGTGTCCGACTCATAACCACACCACACATTATCCACTCTTATAGATTTAATTTTAATAACTGGCTAAATCAATTATGATATTGCATTTTGCAATCTATGACTATTTTACTTACTAATCATTCGTTTATTTGTTTCTGATCGACAGGGAAGAAACTCAAAAACGGCGTTCCATCCACGCATTGTGTACACACATAATGCCGAACAGGCAAATTCTGACTCCTGTTGATTAAATGTTTCACCCAATAAAAGATTTTGAAGAGTTATAATTGAATCGTTATATCTTTAAATAATAAAAGTATTATCGTTTTGTATAGGATTAAAACTATTTATATGTGCTACTTAACTGTTTTCTTAATGTCCATAAATATCGATATCAGAACCTATACTATGTCCATTAAAATCAAGTTTAACGTAAAATAAAGAGTTTCCAACATTTTTTATATTTAACTCAGAAAACCTATTTACAGCACCTCCCTCGCACACAACCACCAGCAACGGAAATACACTACATTCCACGCCCGGAGCAGAACAAAAGTATTCCAGAGTTGAGTCCACCGGACACGCCAAAGTCGATCAACAGCCTCAATTCAGACAAGACAGAGACATCGATGATCACAACCAAGCAAAAAGAGTAAATGAACAAAATTACGAAAATACTTACGTTAAAAATCAAAACGATGTCAATAATAGATCAGAAGAAAAATATGAAACTACTGCAGAAGATAAAGTTATTAATGAAATTAATCCTAGTGGCACAGAAGTCGAAGAATTGAAAAGAGTTCAAGATCAGCACGAGGGATACACAGAATTACATTCAGAGCTACAGAATTACAGTGAAGAAAATTATGACCAAAACTATGAACAAAATCAAGTAATTGAACCAGGATATAACCAAGTATACGATCAAAGTCAAAACCAACAAGGTGAACATTTTGAACAACCAGCTTACACACAGGAGCAATATGAGAATTATGAACCATACCCACAGCAATATACGGACCCAAATATACAATATGATACTCAATATGAAAACTATACAACTGACGATAATTATCAAAGTGAACACACTGTTGACAACACACAGTATAATCAAGATTATACAACATATCAAGAAGGTGAGCACGATACCAATGAATTAGCTCATCTTGAATCTACTAATACAGAAAACGGTCAACCCGAAAATGTATATTCTGAAAATGTTTATCCTGAAAACGTCAATCTTGAAAATATTCAGCCTGAAAATATCCACTCTGAAAATGTTCATGCTGACAATATTCAATTTGATCACACCAAATTTCAAACAACAGAATTGAATCAAGAACACCCTGCTGCAAGTAAAAGAAATAGTCCTAAGGGAACAGAAGACAACCAAAGTTAGCAACGTTTATAAATTACATAGCTTTAGTTCGTTTTTTTTTCGTGCAATATCTGTTATTACTTTTAAGCTTTTTATTTAATTAAGACAAAGTCGTAAATATTATAATTAAATAAATTAGTCAAGTTATTAACATGCATTTTTAATTTATATGTGATTATAACTTACCTTAATTAAATTTTCACATAACTACATACTACCATGGCTACCATGGCGTAACCCCATTCTGTGCTCCTAACATTTTCGTTACGTTCTCATGGGTGTTGTTCGAGACGATTCTTCTTCTTATCCATGTGCTATCTCCATCCCGGAGGTCGGCGACCGTGTGTCTGTATTTATTCCTATCCTCAGTGATGCGAATCGACTTTTCTGTGCTTTCCACCTTCCTATATATTTTTAGTCAATGTAATCCTTCGATTATAGGAGTATTTTAATATTCGATTATAGTACCATTAGATAGACGGCAGCGATTACTTTAGTAATAAATAATCTGTGATCCCCAAATCGCACAAAAATGTGGGGATTACGAGAATATCGGTTAGAGCTGTGTTGTTTGGATAATTTATTTATAATTTAAAAGACGACCGTTTGACTCAGTGGTGCGGCTCTCCGGCCACGGAGTCAATGGTCGCGGGTTCGATTCCCGCATTTATAAATATTTACTCCGATTCTGGTAACCCCCCCAATCCGCATTTTCCGTTCCTGACCTTTCTTTCTTCTCTAACCTTTCCCTTCCACTCCGCCAATCCACGGTCTGCCGTGCCAAAGGATGCATGGCTAAGGGCGAGCTTAGTCGCAAGCGTGCCGACCGTCCCGGGATCGGGCTCCCCCGGATACTATGGTGCCTTACCTCAGCATGCAGGGCTCTGCTAAGACTGACCTCCATCCACCCTTGCGGCTCGTGGGATTCACTAAGATAAATTTAATATACCTAATTTGTTGAAAAATGACGGGGACGTGGTTCGCCACCTGTCACGTCCTGATTCTCACGAAGGCGAGAAGCGACCAATGGAGAGCCTTTTCTGCGATGAAGTTAGCGGATGGAGCTCTGTGGTCGCGTGAATATATAAAAAAAATAAAAGACGGATTTACCATTTGCGCTTAGGTTAACAACAATATTTTATATAAATGATATTTTTGTTGTGCTGAGGATGGTTTGCTTGGCAGTCGCAGCCATCGATTTTTATTCTGCAATAATATGCTATTTAATTCCGAAAGTGCTAAACAGAAATAGAGCTACGTGGAAGCTATCCTCGCTAACATCTCGTATAAATGGAGACCTTTACAGGGGAAATGTTACACGATAAAAAGTCTTCACTGCCATAGATAAAGTTTATATAGTAAACGGAAATTGAACCCGTGAGTGACGATTTCGAAAGTGGTGACTTCACCACTGAGTCTATTAAGTCGTCATATAACCATGATATTATATTTGGATCTTAAAGAATAATTTAAATCATAATAAATATATGATGCGAAATTCAAATAACGACGTGATATATCGTCGTAATAATCGATTTTCCATTATTAATTAGCATTTTGTTGCAATTATTAACGCCTTACTGAAATTACTCTCCATGTTTTTATAAAACATTCATTTTCGTGTGCGGGCAAAATGAAATTTTTACTTGTTGCTCTTATATGGAATGTCGCTGCAAAAGAAATCCTCGCGGTAAGTATTTCTATGCGTTGGACAATAAACATATATATAAATTGTAATAAAATTATGATTCAGTATCAAATTGCGTTGTTTGCTGTTACTTCAAATACTACATTAACCACTATACTAACGTGGATTGGCGGACCGCTCACACTTAGAATAAAGCTTGTATTTCATATATAAGTTCTATCCCCACCTTTTACGTGGCAGTCTACCACTTCACTTCACGCGATTCAGTCGCAATTTTCTATCTCGAACGGTGCAAATGTGGAACAACGATCTTACAATAGGAAAGTTCCAAGGAATGACGAGGTATATCCTTCTCCTTCAAGGAATGTATATGTCCAAGAAAGGACGGCCATTTGGATGTCCATGTATGACAGTGATCACTTACCATCACGTGATCCGTATACTTGTTTGCTTACACTGCTATGAAAAAATACATACATTTATTCTGAGATGCGGTAACGAACTCGCGACCATTGATTCTGATAGCGTTACCTTCGCCACTAAGTCAAGTTGGTGATCAGAGACACAATACTTGAACTATTTGTGTGTTTACCTTACGCAGTGGTGGTGCTATACCAAACGTGAACATTGGTGAAAGAAAACCTTAAAATGAACGCTGCCACTCACTTTTCTAGTTACAGAACCAATAACTTTAAGTGTTACTTATACTACCCTATTTTTATTAAACGATAAACGTTAGTTATTTTCAATTATTCATTATCTAAAGGCTATCTCTATCACTGCAACTACTGCTAGCAAAAAACCAAACGTGGAGAACAATCAAAGACATAAAGAAGACATATTAAAAGCAACTAAATCACCTAAAAAACTCGAAGAATTATCTAATCATTCTCCAAAAGAAGAAACAAAAGGAAAAGGTGATTTTGAAACAGATAAAAGTAAAAAGTTGCACACAGACAAAGCAATACGGAGTAAGACATTTAAAAATAGCAACGATAAAGATATATTAAAGAATATATTTGAAAGAATTCTATCAAACCAAAATATACATATCAAAACTTACGAAACAAAAGAAATACGAAAGAACCGATGGCAAGAAATTATTGAGCGTATTTTGAAAATTCCTAAAGTTCAAAATTCTGTAAGTATAAATCAGTAGTACCATTTAATTACATTTTTACGATGACATTTTTATTCATAAGTTATGAATTTATGACAGATATTGTTAATAAAGGTAAGTTTCTTCGATTTATTTATTTCGAATAATAGGATTAAAAAAATATAGTTTTAGACACAAAAAAGACCAAACTCGTTAAAATTAAACTTGCTACTAATATATATTTCTTATATTATTATTTTATTTACAGAAAATACAAATTGTAAGTCCTTGTCCACTATTTTTATTTTTACAATTTTTAAATATATTTTGAGAAATAAAACATCTAGTATCTTTCGCAGATTCCTGCTAAAGGAATAATTGAAGTAAGTAGTTATTAATTACTTTTCTAAGCATCTAATAAAATTATTAATAAATATTAATTTTAAATAAAGCCAGTGCTTAAAAAGCCAAAATATATTTACAGGTGGTATCTAATAAAAGAAAAAAGCGGTCAGTCAAAGAAGGTGCTGGGTATACACATGATTCTGGAACCTGTAAACATTACAATGATAACCTGCTCAACATGTGGTCTAGTCTCTCTAAATACGTTGGTACAACCGAAATGTCACCACCAGATAAAAAAGTGTTACATAACATAGCAATAATGATAAAAGCTTATTTAGACCACGTAACACTGACAGAAACAAAAAGGGACATTCCGCCGAAAGAGATGTCACTGCCAAAAATACAATATGCACTTAACAATGACTTTTTATCACCAATTATTGCAGAAATAAGATCACTAATAGATGTGAAAACCAATGATGTAAATACCATCAAAGTTATAATTGATATTATTTTAAATCAGTTCAAAAAATATTTTTCAATTTCTATTGAACAACCATGTTGGGACAACAAAAAGAAAGAACTAAGTTTGCTGATTGAATTGGCATATAAATATTATATATTGGATGTAAATTGTAAAAGTAATAACGATAAGTATGCTAATAAAGAAGAAAATTATGCTCATACGCCTTTCGTGAACACATATATCGGAAATAATTATAAAGATCCCAAATCAAATATTTATAATCAGCGACACTTAGAAACAAAAACTAATTATGGTTTCAGTTCCTCAATCATTCCAAATATTTCCAACTCAAATCCTGAAAGCAATATTAATTATAATAATCGAGAAAGTTTTTTAGATCAGTCCAATAATAAAAGAAGTACAATATTTCCCCGGCCTTTATCGAGTTTTACAATAAGTAACTATCAACTAAATACGGATTTATGTGTTAGTAATAAATTAGATCAATTTGTTAACTATTTGAAGACAGTGTTACTTCAACGTTATATGAGTTTGGATTGCAATATTATTAAACAACCATCTACAGTAAAAAATATATCAAGTTTTGATATATATTATCCTGCTTTATTACCCAACCCATATGGAACAGTGTATTCAAACAATCATAACGTTTTCACTAACAATGCACTAAAAACAGGAATACTCAAGGACGCCTTACAGTATAATAACTTAGAAAATGTATTTCATGGTGTTAAGAAATTAAACAGCCTTGGGAGCTTTACAAGCGATCCTAACAATAACTCACCCACAATTTCAAAGAAAGAAAATAATGATTGGCACCATTCTATGAATTTAAACCCTAGTCAAATTTCTATCAATAAAGACTTAGAACATTTGAATGCAGGTGAAGGTGTTAAAAAGATTGTTGATCAGGTTAAACCCACCTTAGAAACAACAAATGTTAAATATCATTTGCTACCTGAAAAATTGGATGAGTTTTTAAATAATTTTCGAGTTTCTAGCTCTACTGAAGGTTCACGTATCGCAAATTACAATAAATATTTATATGCAGACGCTTTTGGTTTACCAACTAATAGTGTAAATACAGGTAAATTAGTAGGCACCAAATACCCTGAAAATAATTTCAGAACAAGCACTGTGAAAAGTTCATTTAATAAATTGCATCCTTTCGTCAGTCAAATAAACTTTACTCCAATAAGACAGGGATCACAAATGAATCCTGAATTAATGTCAAATGTGCCGAAGCAACTAATTTATACAAATAATTCCTACCCTGAAAATATTAGTGCTTTAGATGGTCAAAAAAATAAATCAGTTTTAAACAAAAGTAAAAAAGTGTTTGATGAAAATTTTGTAACTAAGGCCGCTTTGTACATGCCTTTACAGTCTAGAAACATTTCTTTTACTCCAATAACATATAATAGCAGAAACAGTTCAATTTTTCATAATACAATAAAAGATAATTATTTACCAAACGAAAACGTAAACGATTCATCAGTTAGTGATTTTAATACTCATATTAACAAATATAATAATTTTGCAATAATACATACATATCAAAATTTTAGTCATTCTGAAAGCAAACTACCCACGAATATAAGGAATGTTCATCAATACAACTCATTTTTTGAAGAAATTGCTGGTCAAAATAGAAATAGCACTGACCAAAGAAAGGATATTAAAAATAATGATACGCAAATTACTTTGACAAATAATTCGGATTCTATAAATGCCGATATGAACATACACGTTTCTGAAATAAACACTTCAACCGATTATGGTAAAAATAACTCAAAAAATAGTGACAGCATTGACAGAAAACTCGAATCATTTAAATATAACCTTCTTGTGTCTCCTAAAGAAAATGACAAGAATAATTTAGTCAATTTAGAATTATTTAATAATAGTGGTTTCAAGCAAGGCAATAAAATTAGCGACTCTAGCTCTGAAACTTTTAAAACCATCACGGCGTCCCAGCCAACTAGACAGGTGCAAAATGAATTACCTGATAATCAGCAACGCTCATCCTTAAAATTGTCAAAATATGAAAATTTCCCACTGCTCAGCCCAAGTTCCAGTAATAACGGGGATGTTGAACTAACCTATGTCTTACATCACCCACAAGTAGTTGTCTTTCAACCACAAGCTTTGATTAAGCATCGAATGCCGTACCACGCGTACCTAAACAATTTTAATGACATATTTAACAATCCAGAAATATATGGACAAAAGAGATTGCATCTTTTAAACGTTGTTAGGTATTTGCAAAACAATAATACGCAAACCCTTTATGAGACTGAAAACCCTCAACCAGTTTTAAAAGTACAAAATATAAACCCAATAAATAAATTAATATCTGCCAATAGCAAGCTTTCTGATATTGATAAAAAATCAAATAATGATATTTTACAAGCAGTGCTAAATACAAAATACATCCCAGATAAAATACCATTGAGAGTATATCCATTTCTAAACAATCCAAAAAATTATCAGATTGATAATGGAAATTTTAATGATGAATCCTAACTATACAGTGAGTGATTCCAGAAAAATATGATAAACATATTAAAAAAACTTAAACATATATTAAGCAAATAAATAAATAAAATATATAAATAAACAAATAAACATAAACATATATTAAGCAAATCGATAAAAAAAATTGTCCAATTAAAATGTTTCGTTGTCATTTTGCATATAATCGATATGAATAATAAAAGTATATGTCCTGTTAAAGCAAGCATTTTTAGCAGATTTTTCCAAGAGTTAGTTATGAATAAAAAACTTTTAAAAAGAAATAATCTTAATGATACAGAAAAGTCAAAAATATTGTCTAATAGTTTACTCATATATCTACATATACCAATTATTTAAAAGATACTAATAATAGATCAGATCTTCGATGTAATGCTGAATAATATAATGCTAGTACTAAAATATATAATATTTTGTTCAGAATAATATGATAGTTTTATTTATGAGACCTGTCTTTTTTTTGGATTTACTTGGTAATAAAGGCAGAAAAAAAAAGAATGTCGTATTCAATATTTTCTTCGTTGAATGTAATTTTAAGATTCTTGTATAATTTGAAGTATTGGCTCTTACAGTAATAGGATAATGATCAATTTAAGTAATGATATAAACTATTTTATGAAAAAGGAAGATAAAGGAGCAAGCGTGTCGCCTGCTGAAAAACGATCAACGACGCTGTTAGACATCAAGTTTTACCAGAATCCCCACACTAAAATATTCGAATATTGAGCGCAGACTAGCATATTGGACATATTACACTGTCTGTGTCACTCGCTTGGAGCAAGTACATATTAACGCAAAATTTAAAGAAATAAGTTAAAGAAAGAGAAATAAGGTAGACTAACAAAGTTAAAAGGTGTTCGAACCTTCCCTTATTTAATGGAGGGGATCCCAAAGGTTTCCTTGTTATGCCTCCCACAATACAGCGTAAAATAAAAATTCTAACAACCCCGCCTGTCTTTATGCCTTACTCTTGGTTATGTACTAATAAATATACTTATCTTTAATTAACTACGTGGCCTCTTTCTAATATATACTCTCTCACACACACTCACCACATCAAACACACGCTCACGACTCACACACCATCGTCATTCATCTTCGTCACTTTATTTTGTTATAACTTGAATGAAGTGGTAATACTTACTATTATAAGTACAATTTAATAACTAACTAAACATTAATTTGCAATCGAAACTATTTACATTTTATCCTCATAAATTTTTAAAGTATTTATTCAATTAGAGAGTATTAGCACTTCATTAACTATATATTTATTATATGTATGTAAATAAAACGAACTTTTTACTAGTTTCTTTATTTCTGAGTCTTACCTTATCCTCTTCGTTCTATTATCTTATGTCTTCTAAAGGCAGCAAATAATCCATCTGCAGTAGTCCTAGTAGCATATGTTTAGAGGGTATTGATTCAATTCAATTCTTTGTTTATAGCAACTATCAGTGAATTTTGCCAGTGTTAAGTCCATAAGGGGGTATTGTTTAATTAAAACTAAAATTCGTTATTAAAACCATTTTCTTATTTATTTTTTAATATCTCAACCTTACCTGATCCACGCTCCTCCATTACTGAAGATCTTTTTAAGGCAGTAACGTATCATTCTTCAGATATCCGGTTTTTATCGATGTCCAAGATCCTGTTTTAACAAACTGACTATTAATTGCCAGGCATACATCAGGGCGCGCACTTTTTTCTTTTCTTTTCTTTGATGGCATTTAGTTAAAACTATTATGCCAGCGTCAAGTAAAATAGAATAATATCAAATCTCTTGAAATGTCTAGTCAGTTTGTCACGTTACGTCTTGATAAAATGATGGCTGTTCTACCAAAATCTTTAATGGACTTTTTCAGTCAACTTAAAAAGTCACGATACATGCATTTATTTTATATTATATATAAGTTTTAATCGAACTATATTGTATAATACACCACCATAATTAAACAATATAACTGATAATAAGATTATGAAAATGAAATAAAAACATACTAACACTCATATATGTCGGCGGGAAAAGTCGGGCACGCACTAACCGTGAACGTGTTTTTTTTAAGAATTTGGTGATAGTGACATCTCATTGATGAGTTAAAGAAACATTATTTATATAAATATAATTTGTTCTATAAGTAATTACCATGATAGTTGCTATAAACAAACAATATAAATGAAATTATGATTTAAGATTATTTTCATTTTTTAATTAATATTATGATAATATTTAATAAAGTATAAAATAAACATAATGGTGTGTGAAAAGTGCGAGAAGAAACTTGGTCGTGTAATTACTCCAGACCCTTGGAAGACAGGAGCAAGAAATACTGTTGAGTCTGGTGGTAGAAAAGTTGGTGAAAATAAGGCTCTGACAGCAAAAAAAGCGAGATATAACCCATATACTTCGAAATTTGATGAATGCAAGTAAAGTGAAATGTTTTATCGTTATTATTAAAGTTAGTAAGTTCTAAATACGCTTACTTTTTCTTTCTAGATTTTTTAAGAAATTTGTTACACTTGAACAGTCATTACAATCATATAACATATATTAGTTTTTTCAATAATTATGTAATAATATTGTTGGCTAAAGCCAAACTACTACTAAATGTAAAATGTTGGTAGATTAGTTGTTTCTACTTGACTTATAGTACAAGTAACATTTATATAATTTTTCAGAATATGTCGCACCAAAGTACACCAAGTTGGCTCTCACTACTGCCAGGCATGTGCGTACAAGAAAGGCATCTGCGCTATGTGTGGCAAGAAAATACTGGATACGAAGAACTATAGACAAAGCTCTACATAGTTTTGCTACCTTTAACTTAAATAAGTGGTAGTTTTTTATAGAATTGAATGTAATGTGAATGTGTAACTGTTCATTTGATAGTAAGCATCCAGCACTGCCCATGGACTTTCACAATACTAAGGGCACTATAAATGTGCTGCCTATCTTATGGTTAGGGTGTGAATAATGGTAGAAGAAAGACTGGAGAAAAGAATTTTGCCTTTGGATCCCAAAAATAAAATACAAAAAGCTGCAACACAGTAAAATAATCTATTGATGATATTGTGTGAGAGTGCAGTACCTCTCTGGTTGAGCTGGTCCATTTTTGATACCATAGAGCCATGGCTGCTACAAAAAAGAAAAGATGGCAATATGTATTTTAAATACTAATACACAAATTTGTGTTCACTAGTTAGAATTCTGTGCAAAGATCTAAGATAATCAACATGAATAAAAAATTACATACATATGTATCTTGATGTAACAATAATTTTTATAAAATTTGATGTAACAATATTTTTTATAAAATTAATTAATTTGTAAATAAAAAGTATCTTCAAAATAAGTATTTTAATAAAAATATCTGCAACTATATATATATTTTTATTCACTAGATTTATAAAATGTAATAGTTATAATTTTTGTATAACTTGAATACATATCTGTTTTTTCTCAAAGTTATTTCTTGACCTTATACTTAATTACATATGAGTATGATCATTTAACACATACATATACATACAATAGGGCTACTCTATTCCTTTCAATGTCTTATGGGGCCACTATAAAATATCAGCAGATGGGCATAATTTCTACCTGCAAAATAAAAATGTATTCACTGACCAAGCGTGGGGATTACCACATCTTCTCTTAAAGTTGAGGGAGGACTATTACAGCTTAATTGTAACATTATTACAATTAAGCTGTTATTACAAGTAAGCAGTTAATACATTTATTGCAGTATTATTGTGAAGAACTTCCAATCAACCTGACATATACTGATAATTGAGTAAAAGTTACGACCCACAAAGAAGATGGTATTACTAATTCACAAACCTACCCTAGTGTGTGAATAAAAATGCATCAAAGGTACATCACAGTTGGATGAATAATTTAGGAGTTTATATGGGATAAAGAAAAGTTATTTCATATTATTTAAATCACTGCTACAACAGATCATACTGTAATACTAATCAAATTTATATGTCACTTTTACAATTTATTGCTTTTTCATAATAACTTGGAAGCTAACAAACCATCAAGAGAAACACTATTAACTGATAAGAGAACATACTCTAGGAAAACCAAAAAAATTCCATAACATTGAAAATGTTGTTTAAGTACTTTTTTTACAATGTATTAACTTTATTTATTGTGGTGAGTTGATAATTTATGAAAGACATGTAGATGTTTTTAATAGATTTTTTAGTAACATTAAAAGACTAGCTTGTTTGGGGAAATATTCCAGCCTCGCAGAATTAGTTTCATTAGTAGTTATAATTTGTTTAAAGAGCATTGAGAGTAGACAGCTCTCTTCCCATTCCCAACATTTTATACTTCCTTTACTTACCTCTTGTTATCCCAATACCATAAATTTTCCCAAAGGCACCTGAAAAAATTATCACTGTAACAATTTCATATCTTATGCTATAATACTATCGCTGCCAAAGGAGAGAGCGAGAAATCTAATAACAGTTAATACCCCTATTGACTGGACATATAGATTCAGTTTAGAGAGTATTTTTATTTCAGCATTTACATTGTCCTAGGTAGGGAGTGATAGAACAACACAACTACTAGCTTCAAAACAGTACAAACTAATGAAGCCTTCTGTGGACCATCATTATGCAACAATACTTCAATCGATTGCAAAAATCAATGAGCAAAGAGTGAATGCTTTGAATAAAATAATTAAATATGGTAACGTAAATGCAGGTAAAACATTTTCAAGAAATTCAAATAGAGGATATTGGCAAAACTGGAATGCAAATTTGAAAATGGATCAAAGTGTTTCAAATGAAAAAAATAAAAACTATAGTACCGATGATAGCATTGTTACTAAATCAGATGAATATGTAAAGAGCTTTGATATCGCAGAGTATAATAATAAAAATAAAACATTTGCTAATATGTTTATCAGTAGAAAAAGCAATGTTATAAAAAAGAAGGGAGACAATGAAAAATATAATGCAGATGTCATAAATCAGAGAGGCAAGGAAGATGACCAAGATTCATCGGTAGAATGTGGTGAAAAAGGCAAAGGCAGATGTGAGGAGTGTGGGGAAAATAAATATTCATCGTGCAAACGACAATCCAAAAGAGATTGCAAGAGAGCTTACTTTGATGCGTATAAAAATTTTTGCTTAGTTTATTTCTGCGATCACGAAATGACAACAATATTGAGAGTAAATTGTAAGAGATCGTGTACATACAGATTCCGATTTTATCATTAAAAAGAAACTATAATTATATTTGTATATGATAGGTAGGCAAACTAACAAGTGTGTCGCTTGGCGGGAATCTACGCCTCCTATAGCAACACCAAGGGCATTGCAAAAGCGTTGCCTACCTTTAATAATATTTGTATATAAGCTTCTTATTTTATGATTCTAAATATGTTATCGATTTGGAAATATCGCTGATGATAGCTGATCCAAAGTGAAAAGAGTAGAAAGATGTTTTGAAATAAATGTACCTTACTAGATCGACACCAATTCAGATGCTGGTGATGTACGGTATATAACGGTAACGGAATCTTACAACAGAAACAATTCCTCAAAGCACACTGGATTTGTTCAATTATCAATGTAGCTTTAACAGTCTACTGCTGAATATTGCTCCTCAAAAAATGGTAGACGGATTGGAGATCGCAAATTATTTCTTATTCTTAGGTGGACGCCGATGCCCGTATTTTGTTATTTGTTTTCATAGGCGTCTCGGACGAAATCCACGAGACAAAGGGGTGGCGCTATTCTACTCGTATGGTATAATTTTGACTTGTTTTTGCGGAAATCATTTGTAAAGATGTGAAATTTGGTAACATACTTTTATAAAATACTTAATAATTGTAATAACTAGTAAATGTAATTACAGTTTATAGTAATGACAAATAAAATCAACATTATTTTTAAGATATTCACCTTTTCTTAATAAAATATGTGTAACTATATTTATTTAATGGCGTCTCAATTGACATTACTTTTAATGTTATTTATTTATTTATTCTTAATGTATATTTTTGGTACAAGGGTGGACTTAATATTCGTAGTCGGAAGGCATTCTAATACTTCAGTCCAGTTCAGTTAATACCCAGTCAACCTTAGAGTTGATGGAAAAGATAAAAGTAGGGAGTTTAAAAGTCTCAAATAATAACAAATTAAAATTTGTAAATTTCCTATCCAAACTACATTCTAGAATATTCTAAGATTATTTTTACAACGGACGCAACAAGCAATTATACGACAGAATTTTTAAGAAACAAGCCTACACATTTCTCATAACTCGGCAACGTTTCTGCAATACTAATGGTTACAGATCGTATACATCTTTGTGTAGCCTTTTTATGCCATAAAAAAACGAGTTCTAGTCAAAGAATTGTATGGAGATCATGCAATACAGAAAAATATGAAGGTTGATTATTTGAGGCCATAGCTCATTTTAGGCCCTAGCACTATCATAGTTATAAGGAGAAATTATCCAGAATATTTTATCAAATTTAATACAAATCATCAATTTCGATGAAAAACACTTTTTCATCAAAATTCATGTTTTGTATTAAATTTATCAAAACAGCATACCTATAACGTAAAATAAAATTGGCAATTCACTTATAAAATGCTTATTTTTAATAATAACTAAACCTATATCTACAGTTGTCTTTACATTCTCTCTTAAACATTCGTTGGATGCTTCTTCCACAGTGATACATATTATTACAAACATATTTGTAAGTTTCCCTGCACGCTTTCCTACATCGTTTCGTTGACCGCGAGCAAGATATACGTACACCATTTTTTATGGGATTAGTCTTACTAGTTTCTCTTTCTTTTGACGTCAGCTCGACCGAAGAAGAAGAATTGTAATAATTTGTAATATTTGTAAGTCGTTTCAATTCACTGTCATCGTTGTTGTCATCATCATCATTACTTGTATCAATTTCACTACTATTGACTACTGTTCGTGCTACTTTTAGCAAATCCACATTCATGTTTTCACTTCTTTGTATTGTTTCATAAACATCTATGAATTCTTTTAAATTTCCAACAACGTCAGCTGTTTTCTCTTCATTTAAAAATATTACAAAAACAACGTTGTTAAATAGATTTCTTTTAAACCTTTCTTCCATCCTGTTTACACGAGTTAATTTATGATCTTCATAAGAACGATTTATTTTTCTTAATTTCTTTAAAGCTTCAGTTCCCGCGTCTAAATCAATCTTTTCATTGATAAGTTTACTTAATAAATCGTAGTCCTCTATTGTATCGGTATTAATTTCTATTACATTAAATGGAACTTTATTATTGGCAATTGCTTCCATTGAAACCTTAATTAAAAAATAATTTTAAAAACAATTAATAGCAGGTCTTACTTTAACGAATCGTCGGTCTTAGTTATAGAATTCGTAAGTCCATATTGGAAAATATTACAATACAAAGCAACAAAAACTGATTTTCTTTCATAGTTTGAGAATCTTTTAAGTATAATTAAGATTATTCGGTTAGATGACATCTCACTTTTGATGTCGATGTGTTGAAACGAGAAATGTTTTTATTGGACTTCCGAATTCTGATAATTAGGCTGACGATATATTAGTTTATGTTTTATATCATCATCATTATGTTTTATATACTTACTGTTAATAACAAGATTATTGTATAAAAACAATTGCTTAAATTTATAAGCGACATAGTCGTCTGTATATCGTATAATTCCGAATATAAAAACCAATAACATATACAATAATTTTTTTAACGTTGGTGTAAGTAAAGTTGCTCAGTAAGTCATAGATAAAAAATCGATTAACAATTAAAATCCAAAATGAAATTAATGACTTTTTCATTTATATATATATATTTTTATGATACGTTGAATTAAAATTAAAAGTTGTTACTACACGCAATATTTTAAAAACAATGTAGGGATATAATCACTATTTACGGATTAATCATATTTTATTAGCCTAAGCTATTAGATGAGAGTTTATAAGTCAAGATCACAAAGAAGTTGGGGTCCAAATGAAATGTTTCGACCTAACACAGCCTAAGCACACAAAAGATGCAGTAATATATTGCATTTCAACTAGAAGGCGCAGTTTTAAATAATTTCTTAGTTTGTTCCGTTAATAATAATTTTTTATTTGTATAATGTGAGGTTATAACAAGATGAAAAAAAGGAGACGTATAAAAGCTCCATCACATTGCCACTTACGGCGTACAAATTTCATTAATTATTAATTGAGAAATGTAAGAATGTCACAACAGAGGGCACTGACACAAACAATTCATGACCAGTTAGTTTTGCGAGATTGCACAATTATCTTAAATTGGCATAGGAAGAGGGCAAGCCACATATAGAGATGGCGCGAAGCCTACTCAAGATGCCTAAACCTGCCACTATATGGCAGTTAAGGATCAGAAGAGGCGTTACCTCCTAAGCTGACACTTATGCAATGGGGGTAACAACCCTGAAATAAAATGATAATCATCTCGCTTTTGTACGTTCTTTTTATTTATTTATTTGTTCTTTCTGTACGAATTCTAGTACACAGGCGGATTTAATGTCGCAAAGCATTCTCCACCAGTCAACCTTAGGGTTGAACGGAAATATTTTTACGTAGTAGGTACAAAAAAAATGAAAAATATATTAATTAAATACATACATATATTAATCAAAATCTTTTAATCTAGATACTTTATCAAAATATATACTACATATTTATACTATATTTTGCAGTGGTAAAGACAGGCTGCAGACGAATACTTTGTCAAGAATGTCATATTATTTGTCTGTAGCATGAATGGGCCGGCTCGCTGGGGGAAGTACTACATTCCCGCAGAAAACCGGAGTTTGAGTGGTAGCTTAGCTACCGCGCTTCGTCCGGTAAGCGGTTGAGTTCCGGAGGCCCAACCTCCCTCCGATAATGACACTTTCCTTAAATGCCGGAAACGCTTCTGCACTGACTATAGCACTGCGGATGTCTATGGGCGGCGTTGATTGCTTTCCATCAGGTGTCATGCCAAATCGTTTGCCTTCCTATCGCATAAATATACATATATATATATATATATATATATATATATATATATATATATATATATATATATATATATATATATATATATATATATATATATATATATATATATATATATATATATATATATATATATATATATATATATATATATATATATATATATATATATATATATATATATATATACACAATAAACATATACATATTATATGTGTACACCTATAACGGAGGAGGATGAATTATGGAGGCAGAGAGTTTTAATTTAGGAAACTGATAAGTGGGAACAATCTGTAAACCAGTTTTATCTAAAAATGTTTTAAAATATAAATAGACATAAACTATAATATGTCATATTTAATATTATTATATTTTTAGGTATAAAAAGAAATATACGATCTAATTGGATCACTCGCGAAGCTACCGCCATTTTCGGAAATGGTCGCGAATTTGAATCTTACATCCAGATAAATATATGCATTTCCTACAGATATTTATTCGACAAGCGTGGTGGATTTAACGTCTAGTCCTCCATAAACGGGGAAACCCGTGGCTAGTAGTGGGACATATATATATAGGCTGTAAAAAATATAATCATATTTAATATAATTATTTTAGTTTTTATTTTCCGAAATTCCTTTGTTATAAGAAGTACGATAAAGTACCTATTGTAGAGCGTATTGTCTTCTTTATTTTATACAAATCTTAAAACAAAAGATTTAAGATCATTTTAGTAACAATATAATGAACAAGTCGAAATGCAGGTTGACACATTTTTTATGGCATAGGAGAGCAAAGGAGCAAGCGTGTCGCCTGATGGAAAGCAATCACCGCCGCTCATAGACAACCGCGACACCGCAGGAGTCACGGAAACGAAACGTAAGTGCAGTACCTTAATAATAATCGAATCTATATCTACAATGTTCCTTACAACCGCGCCTGAGGGCTCTTCTGAAACCTCTATTACAATAATAAACTTCACAAACTCTTCTGTAAGTTTCTATGCACGCTTTTATACATCGTTTTGTGGACCACGAACATGATTTACGGACACTCATTGACGGGTAGTTTCTACCAGTGTTTTCTTCATTTGACGTCGATTCTACTGAAGAAGAAGAATTGTAAAAATCTTTATTTGTAAGCCCTCTCAATTTTCCTTCATCTTCATCAGCCTCTTCGTTATCTTCATCGGTACTTACAATATCACTATCTCGGGTTCGTGAAATTTGCGTTAAACCCTTTTTATCGAATTCTTCTCCATTATTGTACAAAATCAGAAAAACAACGTTATTAAGCAGTTCTCCTTTAAAACTTCCTTCATATAGTTCTTTACTAAATATTGCTTTATGATTTTTGTCTGAATGATCCAATCTTTCATTTTTGTCGAATTCTTCCATGTTATTGATAAGCTTCACCAAGGAATCATAGTCTTGTATGGTGTTGGAGTCTATTTCTTTTATTGTAAATTGAATCATATTATCAAAAGCTTCGCCCGTGACCTGAATTAAATGCATATAAAATTATTATTATATTTTTAAATCAAACCAAACTATATTTATGTAGAGCATTTGTATGTCACTAAATGGCTTAGTGACGAAGTTATCGCTTTTCTATACAATGGCTGTGGCTTCAATATCCACTTTTATGACAAAATATTATCGGCAGGTATTTTTTCGAGTTTGATGTTTTCACCAATCTCCTGAGGCAAAGTGTGGTGGGTTAATGCAATTAGTGTATATATTGGAACCCGTAACAAATATATGGGCTGAAAAAATAACGTATTTTACTCACCATTAAGAACATCGTTAAAATATAAAAATATTCGACTACATTTAATAGGCGCATGATCTTATTCGTTTATAATTATTTGAATATATGATTTTTTTTATTATATCATAGTTACTTTAAATACCGTTTCGAATCATTCATATAGTATTTCTGATAATGGATTTTAAAACGAAGTAAAAACAACAAATTATAATAGAAAACTTCGCTTAGGTAAAACATGTAGTGACTTAGTAATTACTTCACTGTAAGTTGTATATCAATTAAATTTCAATTATAAGATAAAAATAATGACAGCCATTTTGACTGTTAGTTTATACATATGGTTGTTTTACATCTGATACATTGGGCGTAAGTTAATGATGTCTAGATTGCATTTTACCGTAAATATCATATTCATATTATGGGCTATGGTAAGTTAAACAACTGTATATTATGCTTTGTTCCCTGTGTCGTATCATAGATAGTAATCAAATATCAGTAGACGGGCAACATACATATTTCAAAGCCCATATAACGACAACGTAATTATCACTGAATTCGTAAGCTCATATGAGTAAATTTACAGGAATACCAAAAAACTTTTCTTTCATAGTTTGAGATATTTTTATAAAATCATTCTTACTTAAGGTATAAATTTTTGTAGGAATGGACAAATAACCCACAATGCTTGTCCTGTGAAATGGGGACTATTTTACCTGCTAAGCGACTTCAAAAGAGTCTGCAACTTTTTATTTACATGGTTTGGGTGTCTTGTCAAAAAACCAAACTAGTAACTTGTGATTGTGATTACTTATCATTAAGCGACCTGCTTTCTTGTTTAATTAGTTTGTTACAAAAAAATAAAAATGTAAAATCAGACACTAATATATGTATTGTTTTGTTCTGGCAGTACCTTTATATGTGTCATTTCCGGCATAGAATAGTTCCATCCCATTTCTTATCGCGTCTGTCGCAGTAAGAACAATGAATCTGCGATTCGCAACTTGCACTTCAAGCTTGGTGCTAAACCTTTTATTTGTGACGGAAGCTAATGTGTTTTAGGTTCTTTTTATAGATTATATAAAAGTTTAAGTTTTTTTATAGATTACATATAGATAAGAGAATCATATAATAGCAACATTAATTGCCAGCAAATTGGGTAAAATATTGACTACAAATAATTATTACAGGTGGAACTTGCATTCAGCAAACGGATTTTAAGGACAGGTTCTCAATACTCGGATCTTGAATTTTATAGTAAATCATCGGATAGCGACGAAGATCAGCTTATAGCCATTGCCATAGTTGATGGAAAGGTATACACACCTTCCCAAATCAAATTAATTTAATTTTTTTAATAGTGGCAGAGCCATGCTGCAGACGAATACTTTGTCAAGAATGGCATAATGTTTGTCTGTTGCATGAATGGGCCGGCTCGCCTGGGGAAGTACCACATTCCCGCAGAAAACCGGCGTCTGAGTGTTAGCATACCAACCGCGCTTCGTACAGTGAGCTGCCGAGGTCCGAAGGCCCAACCCCCCTCTCTCTAATTATCCCCCATTGCCACTCGCATAATGACACTTTCCTTAAAGGTCGGCAACGCTTCCGCACTGCCTATTCGCTACGGAAGTCCATGGGCGGCGTTGATTGCTTTTCATCAGGTGACACGCCTGCTCGTTTCCATAAAAAAAAAATATATTTGTAGTATCTTCTTATGTTTCAGCCGTTACAACAAATTTAATAGTGAATTACTGGGTGCTCTTTATTAAGACAGACGGTTGTATGATTATACAGATTATAAATCTACAAAACCCGACAACTCTTCTATATTGCCTGTGATGTTGTAGATGTCTTTGGGTGGCGTACATTGTTATGCATGCATGCCGAAGCCGTGTGTTATCAAATTTATTAGTACATACAATTTTTGAGTTGTTTCTCACTAATCATTAACTTTTAGAATATTGTTTGTTATGTTAAGATTTTCAATGTTATTACGTCAAGACTTTTTTTAAATATTACTGGAACTCTTGTTGATCATTCCAACTAAGCTAATAATGCAAAAAAATGCTTAAAATGGAAATGCTTCACATCAATAATCAAACAAAAGATATGAAGTCATGATGTGGGTGTGATTTGTAACTAAGAAATCTGTGAAAGATCCAAAGTCACCGACGTAGCTCGTCCATTTAGTAAATTTGATATAGTTAGGTGCAGCTGATTATCATGAAGATTTTACATCTCATAGGTGTTTAATGCTGAGTAAAACACTAGTAACTTAATTATGTAAGATTGTGTAATAGGTAAGGTACTTGAATATAAATTAAAAATAATTTTGTTTTTTCAGAGTAACTCAAATTTACGAATGCCTCCAGAAAATACGAAAATCAATTTAAAACATGTAAAGCCAACGCTTAAGGATAATAGCTCATCGTCTGACAGCGATGATTATGATGACACAAATGATTTGGATTTTGGTGGGCTAAATCTTAATCAGCAACAAAAGTCTCTGCTTCGAAAAAAATGGCGGTCGTCCTGTGACAAAAAGGCGGCAAAGCAGTGCAAGAAGGCTTGCATTAAGGCGCGAAAAAATGTTTGCGACTCTTATCATTGTAAAAAGTCTTTAGCTAAAAGATTTAAAAAGGAATGTAAACGTACTTGTCGGTCCTATTTCGTAGGTTCCGGGAAATATAGTTCAAGTAACGAATAGAGCCACAAATCATGAGTATGTAATACTAAACATGCAATGAAATTATTTTTTTTAGTCTCAAGGTAAAGTTATATTTGAATGTTTTTACTAAGCAGAATAATATAAAAAATTTTTGAAAGAAACCTATAAACGTTATAAACGACATTTATAAAGTAAAATTCGGGTTTATAAACGTTATAAACGACATTGATAAAAAGAAATTCGTGAGGGGACAACATAGAAATAGATGAATAAATAAATATTTTGTGATAAAAGTGAAAATTTACCTTATTTTTTGAATAAACCTCGTACTTACGCTCCGTTATTTCAAGTCTTCAGTGTCATATGGCAAATAAAACGATACATAACATTATAATTTGTCTTTATTATATAATACATCAATAAAATACATTTTGTATAACTGTGATAAAATGTTACTTGTTGCACTTAAATCATTGAACATTATTGTAACTTCATTAATACATTAAAAAAACAATTTCAACACATAAATTTAAGTTACGCTATATCTACTGTTATTTAAACAACTTATCAGAGCCTAGAAAACAAATACACCGCTAATTGTTGCGTAATCTGTGGTCGTAGTTTTCTTTGAATGCACCCTGGTGTTGCCATAATTGCACCCGATTTGGAAGACTAGTAAATATGATCGCGCCATTGTTTTATTTTATAACATTTATCAATTTAAATGAACCCTTTTGCAAATTAAGTATTTACTTTACATTTATATTATTACAGTTAAATTTAAAAAACTTATATTTACGTTATGTAAATAAGAAGCACTTCAATAAATAATAGTTCAATACCTGGCAGTAAATATTTCACGTCTAACTTTAGAAAGACATTACAATCTGTGTAATCGGCTAGCTCCGCTTTGCAGTGCGTCGTCTCATTCATTATATGTGTGAAAGAGACGACTGCAACGCAAGCTATTTTTTTTTAGAATGCCAAATAATTTTGGTGCGAATTTGCAACACTTTCGTTTTGCTTTTTTTATCCGTAAACTCAGTGTTATTTGATAAAACATTCTTAAATTTTGTTTGCGTTTTGTTCAATAAAAAAAAATATTTCAATAAAGTTCAATTAAGTTGGAAAAGTGAAGCGAAACGAAAATGAGCCTCATAACTTTACAAGATGGCCGAAATGTCCATAGAAAGTTTAAGTAAAAGCCACAGTTTTAAGATGTTACGAAATTAGACATTTTACATAATAAGATACTAATTTATTATTTTACTTGACAATGACAATAGTATATTTAATTCCTACCAAGGAAGAAGAAACTTTGCGAAACTTCAGTTTTATTATGACTATAGTTTTTTTTAAAGCTCGATGTGTGATACTTACCCCAGGGCCTATATTTTGTAAATGGTTTAGAACTTTAGTGTTTGTTGTAGTCTAATTCAATCTTATAGATCAACGATAATACTTTTGGGACGGAATGGTGATATATTACAGTTTTGTTTGATACTGTTAATTGCTTAAATAATATATTTACTTCCTACAACTACGAAATTGTGACAATTATTGCTTATATTAAGTAGCTACATTAAATACTAAATACATCTTCTTTCACAACCGAAAAAAATCTTTTTTTAATTGACTGACAGTCATTAGAAAGTCTGTAGATAAGGCACATTTTTCGTTACAATTTATTTATATATAATATTTTTAAATATAAGTACATTAACATTCTGGCACTAATTTCGTTTTATTTGATAAAGAATTCTCAAAATTATATAGCTTATTTATTTAAGTATATTAAAAAAATAATGCCAAAACAATTTTACGATTCTTGAAAATAGGTACAGAGTAAACATTAGATTATACAATCTAAATGCTTAGAGTAAATATTACTGGCCACTGTAACAAGCAGAAAGCGTGACTAGGCTGATAATAATTACAAAATAAAATAAAAGCTTTCTCTTTCTGAAAAAGAGGAGAAGAGCTGTATAGAATAATACCACAATATTTATTAAGCTACAAGCCTATTTCAGTAATATATACTCTAAGTGAAAGTACATATATTACTATAATGTGATTTTTACAGCATACCACCACTAGGGCTTCTAGAACTAGACTTAATTATAGAAGTAACAGATATGTTTCCGGAACTACCGCTTAGATGTTGCGTAGGGCGTGGCAGGGAGAAGCTTTTCTCCGATAGATTTTCTTGACTTTGAGATTTGACAGTTGCGAACACAGGTATTTTGGATGAGACTCCCGCCTGTTTATTTTTTTCCGCCTTAATCGGTATGTTACTTGGCTTCGCCAATAAAGCTGGTTTCTGACCGATTATTGGTTGTTCGCTCGACGCTCTGAGTTGCATTTGATCAAGTTGGGATAGCCTTCGATTTTCCAAGTCCGTGCTAGTAACTATTGTGCCTTTGGGAGATTCGTAAGTTGCCGTACGGAATTTTATGTGACTGTTTCTCGGTAAATCGAAATCGGAATGCCTCTTTTTGGGGTCGTTCGCTTTTGTTCGTTTCTTTATTTCGGCGATCTGTTTCGCCGTGTGATGCCTTTCGTTTGAAATAAAATCGTTCAAAAGTTCAATGTCGAGTTCATATGATAACAAGGGTTCTTCGTACGCAGGCGCTCTTTGTCTGCTTGCTATTTTGTCTTTATTCCCGTTTGTCTGCTGAATTATTTTTTCTGTACGTGGGGTTACAACTTGTATTTCAGTTATATGATCAGTCTGCGCTTCCTTTTCTTCAGATATATCGGATTGTAAATATTTTTGTGTGCTTGTTATTAGCGTAGGATTAATAGAATATTTTGTTTTCGTCACTTCAACTATATCTCGATCTGATTTTTGTTCATCATTTAAGTCTCTAATTATTCGTATTCCCATTTGAGAAAGTTCTTCCGGAGTTTTTTGTGCCATAAAGCTTGGATCAGTTTGAAGTTTCTCCATTAATGTTTTTGCTTGTTCTTCATCTAAATCCGTCGTGTTTAAAATTATAGTTTCCGTTTTAGTATAGGAAGGTTCTTCAGAGGTGAAATGGATGTTAGGATTTTGACGTTTAATTTGTTCTAAAATACTTTCGTCGAATTCCTTTACTTCGCCCTCCTCCAAATCCAATTCACTTATATCGCCTCGGTTTTTCATTATACCGAAACTTATTTGTTCAATCTGCAATGGAGCTTCGGTTTTTGTTGTTAAATACTGTGTAGAAAATTTTTCAACGTCCTGTCTGATAATTTTGTTGCCAAATTCATCTTCTGTCACGTTTACCGTTACTGTCTTTTGTACTGGTTCTTGAGTCATTGTCAAAGATACGTTAGCTGGTTCCATGTATAAGGTTCGACTTTCTTTTTGATCATTTTTGGTTTTAGTGCCTTCTATGACATCTGGTATTATTCTCATAACTGGTTCACCTATTTCTATAGACTTAGTGTACGATCTTCTCTTATCATCTGAAGATATATTTTTATCACCTGTGCTTATTGTAACGACGTTGCTACTATTGGCATCTTTGGTTTCAGACCATTCAGTTGAGAACGAATCTTGAGGTTTTTTATTTATTTTCAAACTGTTATTATTCGAACCTACTCTTATATTGCTGACAAAATCATCGTATTCTCGTCCCTTGGGCTCAGAAGATTTTAAATCGAAATTTACTATGTCCGGTTGATGCATTGCAGATTTATAGGAATCGGTCATTTGTGGAATATCTTTACTTGCCGTAGCTTCATACTTTTGTGAAACTGGATCAATATGAACGTTAAAAATTGGATTTTTGGCTAGAAGCTTCTTCATCATGTCAGATTTAGGTCTTTCCAGACTGTTAGCATACGTATTTCGAGACATTTTCAAATCATCTGGAACATTCGTATCTAAACTCATGTTTAATTTTTCTTCATATTTAATAGGTGATATTTTGATATCATTGGCATATTGCTCATCTTTTCCGTCTCGTAAGGAATTCACATTACTACCATCTGTTGTTGATTTCGCGAATTCAGATACAAGTTTGAAGTGTACTTTCATATTTTCATCCATGATTCTTCTAGCTAAATGATCTGAGGTCTCATGAGCGTCACCTTCTTGTAATTCGTCAATGTCTTGAGGTTGTGATCTTTTAATTGATAACTCTTTTGATTCATGTTTTTCAGAATCTACAGAACTGCTAGATCCTTTAACAATTGCATCTTCTAAATTACCAAACTCAGATGCTTTCTTAAGACGATTTCTCTGGAATGTGTTCAATCCTTCAATAGCAGATGTTTTTGTTATGTTTAAACTTAATCTCGGTTCCTTTTGTTTCAATATAATGGCTTTCTCTGGATCAATCATATCTGGTAAAACGTCCTCTGTTCCGGCGTCTAAAAACGTGGTTTCAACAACAGACATGGCTTTTCTCTTTTTAGGAGATAAAGTACTTTCTTGGATTTCAGCATCATCTGCTGATATATCCAAGCTTTGTGCTCTCTCTAAGGTACCTGTTGATGGTTTGACAGTCTTGGCACGTAGCTCAAATCTAGACAAGTCTCCTAATGAAGCTGCTTTACGTTCATTTTCATCTAATAAAGATACATCATCAGACGCCGAATGAACTGTGTCGTTTAATGGAGAACTATGTATAGTAATGTCACTATTATTTAGTTCTATAGTGGTTGAACCTTTGTCACTTTTTTCACTATTATTTAATGACACAACAGAGTGAACGTCTTGATTCGACGACAGGTTTGATTTGGAATCTTCAAAGAAATTGCTTAAAGAATCGCTTTCTCTTTTAAAAGGCTTTGAAACAATATCATCGATATCATCTTGGCTAAAATTGATAGATTCATCGATTCGAGAATTAGTTTTAGTTTTAGTAACCTTTGGTGTTGATGTGTTATAAGATATCGAAGATTTATTAGGTGAAGTGAAAGACGTATCAACGTATTGAAAACTGGAATGTTGCTTTTCGTTTTTCAGGAAGTCCTTTACATTATTTAATTGCTCTAATATACTATCGTCAGTTTTATTTTTCTCTGTGTCTGGAGGAGATGGTGCTTTGCCCTTAGATTTCTTAACGGGCTTAAGTGCTTCCTCTTTTTTATGTTCTACTTTATCTTTTTCGTTAATTAGTTCTGCAGAACTTTTACGATTACTTCTAGCTGCTTTTGCAGCTTCAAACATATGAGATGGTAACTCTTGAGGAATACCATTTTCATCTCTTTTTATTCCACTGGAATTTAGATCTGTTCTTGCAAAACTTGAGGCTGATATTTCAGAAGTTTTAGATATATCTACACTAGTAGTGGTAGTATTAATGGATGTATCAGATTCATTTGTTTTGACTCGTGCGTTAGGAATTGGCGGTGCCATTTTTTCTCGTCTTTTAGCAACAACAGGTTTCTTATTTTCCGTTTCCGTCTCATGTTTAATATGTGTTGTTGGAGCAGGACGTTGTGGTTCTGGTTTATCGGGTTCATCAACAGATTTCTTTTCTACTACTAAGGCCCCATTTTCTACAGTCTTCTGTTTTAGAACTCCATCATCAGGAACGTTAGGTGGGAGTACCCTTATACCAAATTTCATGCCTCTCTTAGGATCATAATCTCTTTTTTGTACCTCAGCTTGTTCAATAACAGCTATTCCATTTTCGGGTTGTATAATTTGTATGTCACTGCCCGTTGAATGACGATTTTTACTTCTTTCAGGTTTATTTAAGCCAGGTGGTATATCGGAATGTCTATTTTTATTGGTCAACTTAAGATTCTTCTCGTTTTCTCGTTCAAGTGTTGTAGCTAAGCCATCTTTCTTCTCTTTTTTACTCCTCTCGAGTGTTGTTGTTGTGGTCAATTTCTCAGAAATTATTTTCTTTATTCCCTTAGCTTGCTTAGTTTCTAATGTGGAGTTATTAGAATGTGACGTATTTGGGGATTTTGGTGGGTGGAGGAGTTTTGCTTCTTTTTCAATCTGAAATGAGATATAATACATATTAAAATGCGGGCATAAATCATCATTTTTATTAACTTAGCCTTGATTTAATTATGTTTATTTAATAGTATGTAACTTCATTTTGGCGCAACTTTTAGGAAGTTTTGTATACTTTTACTACCTAAGTATACACGTGAGGAATATCGATACAATTGTAGAAGTCGTGTATATATTTGACAAAGAAAAGAGGTGGCCGTGATTTTTTTTTACTCTCTTTGTGGAAGGATGTCGTCAGCCTTATGGCTTTTAACTTCGTTAATGTCAATAAGAGGTCTGCAAATTGAGGACTGGAGAAAACAACGAAACGGCTGTTTCTCAATATGTTTTTAGTATATAATTAACTGACAAGCGATACTAAACAATTTGCAGTCACTTACGACGTTTTTCAACAATCACACTTAAAACAATAGACACATAACCGCCTTACATTCTATAACGTAGCAATTTTGTGTTGCAAACATCGTTGTAAGACAATACAAGTGTTGATAGATAAACTTCCTTATTTTAATGTACTAACGCTTATTATGGGTTCCCATTGTATTGAGTTAAGACATTCTATTATAACATCCGTTATACATCCATTTTTATTTGAACTCTCTATTCATTCTGTTTGATTGGACGGAATTCTTAATGGTAGTCCCAGTGGAGTTGGTTTGCAAGCCTTTATGAATGAGTAATTGGCATGCAATTTGTATAAGAAACAATAACTTGGGAACATTATGAATGCTGCGCTTTGGCAAGGTATATAATTATTCATGAGTAAATTATTTCTGATGGTATGGATAGCATGTTTGTCTGCGCGGTGCCTTTGCCCATTGTTATTAAATCAAATATTTATCGAATAGGAAGGCAAACCAGCAAGCGTGTTGCATGATGGAACGCAATCAACGTCGCCTATAGATATCTGCAACTCTGTTGGCATTGCAGAAGTGTTGCCAGTCTTTGAAAAATGTATAGATTTATAGTTTTGAAGGTGCCTATGTTATATAAGTTTGGTTATACCGCTGAAGGTAACGTGCTCATAGAATGGTGGCACGTGAAAATAAGTTTAGGTAGGGTAGCGATGAAAGTTTTCTTGTGGTGAGTTGTGTGGAATTCAGTGGCTGGAATAATTCCAACCAATTCCTGAGAGTATTGCTCATGGCATGAGCGATAAAAATTGTTGAGAAATTTTGGTATGAATTTAGGTGGTAATGTTGTATATTTACTTAAGTTTTGTTAAGGAGCAAAAATTTGTAAAATAAAAAGAATGTGAATGTATATTTTTATATTAATTATGTTCAAAGCGTCGGTGGTTGCTTTCCTGGATGGCTGTTGTCAACACCGTGCGAACTATGCGAATGTGAAATGACTTAACATCCGCGGTATTCCCATGTAGATATAATATAGGGGTATTCAAGAGAAGAACATAATCCTTCATAGAATATTGAGCCAAATCGAAAATCGTAGGTTTACAGGAGGGGCTTCTAAAGAAAAATGTCAATAATTGCTATATAATTAAAATTATTTTAATAAAATTTACAGGTTGATTAGTTCAGTTACAGTTATTATGTATTAAACTGCACAATTTCATTATATATTTATTTGTTCGTTTCCAATTTAATCTTAGCGGGGTATTTAACAGAATAATCATATTTAGCGGCCTATATGTCGCACTATTTTCAAAAGTTATTTGGCGTTAAGTAAATCTAAAAACTTTTTAGTACCTTAATATTTTTTTGAAATTTTGTGAACATAAAATTAACCCTTATCGGTCGCTAGCTTTTTACACGCGATTCTCGCTAGGTTGTAGCTACAGATACAGTTTTCATTCACACACTTTATTCCTTTTTATGCTCAATATCTTAAAAAATAATTGGCAAAGGCAATGATATATAACTAGAGATGTCAATTGCTCTGTTACGGATATTTTACTAATAAGGCAATAGTGCCTGCATTTCACCTTCGTCTTGTCACCTCGCATGGGACTTACGACTGCAGCGATAAAGTACTGTTGTCACGTGAGATGTGACTAACGACTGATAAGGGTTAAGACATTTAAGAGTGGTTTTTGCTTACAAACAGAAAATACCTAAAATTATGTTGGTGTAGTATTTCCTAGAGGTATCGATGTATTCGCAAAAGGCCAACAATGCATTTAAGACACCTCCGGCGTTGTGGATATTTATGGACGGCGGTGATCACTTACCACCAGGTGACCTGCATGCTCGTTTGCCTGCTCTGGTAAATTAAAAAACGATCAAGTGACTCACTTGCTTGTTCGTCTGAGCGTCAAACATTACTGTGGTATCGCAGATCAGCCTTCACTCACGTACAAAGTGTTATTATAGTTTTAGAGCACTCCTACGTTCGATACGTGACCGGTCTGTGTTCATAACGTTGGGTGAATACGTAGTTATTTTAAGTTCAGCTATTCGCTTCAATGATTAGAACAACTGACTTCTCAGCAGAGGGTTAAGATTCAAATTCTGATTGAAATAAAGATTTTTCAACAAAATCAATCTTTATTTTATGATATAAGAAATTCATTTTTCGAACGTCATTCAGTGGGAGAAGAAACGAAAGAAGTTCCGCATATATTCTTGTTTTCTTCTGCTTCTATAATATGTGGAAATTCAGAATTTTTACTTGACTAAGATCCGCGATAAACAAAAGCAGGAAATTTATGTGTGTTTTTACAGAAGGAAGTGCGTTTAGAGAGAATTAAATCTTATATACAAGTGCGTTGCCTACCTTTAGCGCCACGTGGCTGACACTGGACTTTCCGTTTAGGTCGCATTAGTCACCTATGGTTGACAGCATACACACATGATATAGAATTATAGAACTAAAAAAATGTTTTAATAAAATCCAATAATCCTGTAATAAATCAAGGTTAAATAACTTTTTCAGCAATTCTTTAAATCAATGTAATTTTTTTACTTCTATATCATCATGTACTCTGTCAGCCACAGGTGGCTGATGCAGCCTTAACGGAAAGTCCAGTATTAGCCAATGATGGCTGACGTAGCGCTCAACGTGTTAAATTATATTTTTAACACTGTGTCCATCCTAGGGTTGTTTGGAAGAAATTGCTATTACCGATAAGACCGCCATTTGTATATATCTCTCTCTGAGTCCTAAGTCCCCCTGTTTGGGCATGGGTCAGACACGACTTTTCTCCATCTCGACCTGTCAAAGGCCGTACGCTACACTTCGCTCCAGGATAGGCCCATCTTCTGCACTTCGGCCATCACAGTATATATAAATATACTGTATATAAATATAACAAACAATAATTGTTTAACTTTTTTTGGTGTATAATAAAGAATATATCTATTTTAGAAGAGGCGTATATCTTACAGTGATCTGCCGTAAGCTGTTAATGATTAAAACCTACCGTAGTAACATCCCCAGTTGATCCTGCTCTCTTAAGCAGCGGATGATGTACGCTCCAACCCGCGCCGCTCGACCGTCCCCCCTCCACAACTTCCAACTCTACGGGGTAGGGCGAGGCGAGGGAGAGAATGCTCACAGCGTCCTCTAGCGGCGTGCCAGTGAACTCGATCTTGATACTTTTGATTTTATCGCCTGGAAATTTAAATATGATAGTAAATATACAAGATCTTATGACCAAGATCTCACGAAACGACTTGATTCTCTAACGCTACAGATGGATAATTCATCTCTCAGCATTTTTTACCGCTTTTACCACGGGGAGTGCTCCGCGAAATTGTCTTGTGCCGCCTAATTCCACACCCGTACAACTCGCCGTAAAGAAAAGTTTCATCCCCACCATCTGGATGAGTGGCGATCCAGTACGGTGTGCTTCTTTCCACGCATTACCACTCTGTTGAACGACATTGGCACCCTTAAAAAAAGCCTACACGTTCCTTAAACATCGGGAACGCTTCCGTGACTCCTGCGGTGTCGCAGATGTCTATGGGCGGCGTTGATTGCCCTCCTATCCTATAAAAAGAAAAATCTAAATAGCGAAGCCAACGCTTTCAGGATAATCATGGATTCAATACCCGCATCGTATAAAATATTATATATTTATGTTTATATGTATTTATTCAGACTTCATATTCAAGTGATAGGTAAATTATTAACACTAGATTGTCCGAAAAAGTCGATTTGACTGTTTAATTAATAATTGTTTTTAGTAATACGGTTTTCTAAAATTTTGAGATTGCTTCAGTACAGATATATCACAATACGCAGGTTAAAATTCTAAGAAATTCTATCATTATAAATATAATTTGTTATTTTAAATGAAATTAACCCCTTGCCGTGCTTGAACGAGTTTGACTCGTGATGAAAATTTTGGCCCAGACATGAATATGACAAGCCAGGCTCGTGAATAGGTAATCGGGCCAAACGTAAACATCACGAGCCTGGGTCGTGATTGAATAATGTTAGTTTCTATCAGTACGCCACCAGAGTTACTCACGAGAGACTCGTGCTGTTACAAAGTAGTTTATATATTGAAATTTAATAGCGTCCAAGGCGTATGATTATAGAAGATAGTAGTGAAGAGGAAGGTACGACGTGTTTACCACGCGTTGACGCGTAACACTTTGGCCTGAGTTTCGTCGAGCTACCGGGCACGGCAGGGGATTAAGCAGTCTAAATTACTTCTTGGGCAGTCTAGTGTTAAATATGTTATCTCTTTTTCAAGTATGTGGTTAAAGTTTCACCTGGCTGTAAGTTGGCCGCTGCGGCGGGTCCACTTCTGAGTACAGAGTGCACGTGTACCCCCTCCCGCGCGCCCCCACCACACCTGAAGCCCAGGCCAGTGAAGTCACGCGCCCACAGCTTCACGCGTCGTATGCGGGCGCGCTGCAAACATAATATTTTTTTTATTCAAGATAGGCACTACGAAGGCAAGACAAGCCAACAAGCATTTACATACAATTCTTATATGCAACCATATTTTAGATTGGTTAAAACGGACTATTCTATTTTTTTTTAAATCATTATATGTAATAAAACATAAAATCTTTGTCTTTGAAAACGATTGTTAATTAAATTAGCAACAAAAGTTAGTTTCAGAACGGCAAGGTAACATTTTTTACAAACACGCTACTTCGATGACCATAGACAATCGCAATCATAGCATGACCTTTTGTCATAAAAACGGCAAAAATAAGGAAGTCAATAGACAATAAAATAAAAATAGGCCGGAGAACAAATGGCGACTGAACTTTGCGCATTTAAAAAGAAATTGGCTTCCTTTGCGGAATTTACCAAGAATTAATATATAATGGAAAATGGGTAGTTAAGAATTGCTCTGCTAAGGTGTACTGAAACCAATAAGAAAATTAAATATTAAGTGTGTACGAACTACTGAATAAACAAAATAAATATGCAAATAAGGAATTATTAATATTATTAAAAAAAATACCATTCTAATTCCTGTCCAAAAACAACCTTCGCCATGCTGGAATTTCACTTAATTTGAAGTACTGACAATCATATGCGAAAAACCGTCAACAAATCAACGCAATGCCAGTCACACCAAAAACGTAAAACACACAACTCTACTTTTCAACTTGTGTGTTGTATTTTCGTTGATAATTTTAATTGATGTCTATTTCTATGTGCGGTGTGGATTATTTTCTATCAGGCAACTCGCTTGCTCTTTTACCTTCTGGTATTATGGTATAGACCATGAAATATATTTATATTAAATCTAATGAAAGAAGTTTTCTTTTCTGAGCTACAGTTATAAAGGTACTGACCGCCATTTATAATTTTTTATATCGATTTCTTATATTTTTATTATATCAATTCAGAAGGTCGTTTATGCCACAAAGAACTGGCAAAAAACTCGGCAGCTCATTAAACAGCCAGATCTTATACAGTCACAGAATATAAAATAATATGTAATGTTATATTTTTGTAAAGTATCGCCAATTAATCAGAAAATAACTCTCGATATGTTAGGTGAACAACGTTTTAGAACAGACATTCAGCACGTACTGCCATAATAACTAGATAAGGTAATGACAGAAAGTAAAGTAAAAATAAAATGTTATAACTACATATAATATTACGGTAAAAAATATTATAAATTTCACAACAATATTTAATACAAATAATATAAAGGCAATTTTAAGGAATTATTTTATATATAGATATTACTAGCTTTTGCCCGCGTCTTCGCTCGCGTGAAATTTGGTCTACCACATTATTATATATTTGTAACAAACATACACCCATACTCACAAACTTTCGCATTTATAATATTAGTAGGATAATAGTAAAGAAATAAAAGTTCAACATTTTGTGTGAAAATATCGGTAGTATCGCAAACGCCAAATAAAATTTTTTAATATTTTTTTCGTATTTCTGTTTTTTTTTTAATTATCCATTATAACGCATTATACGGAATGAAGTACTAACATATATTGGTATCGTCTCGATATTACATAAATGGCAGTCAAACGGTGATTGAAACTTGTAACAGCCTGTATACGTGACATAAACTACTCAATTAAGAATAAAAATATTCAGAAGGTATATTCTTTATTATTTATTATTAAGTATTATTTCGAGAAATCACATTGAGGAAAACCAGAATACGGTTATTTAATTAAATTCGAAAAAAATATGGAGTTTTACTGTTGTATTTTTAAATAAGATGAATAAACAATTTTAAATGATTTTCTAGGTATTCACGACTACAAGTTTTAAGTAAAGTCTTATAACGTCACGTGTTGAGAACATTTGTGATTTAAGTAACGTATAATTATCTATCTATATATTATGATAACTCATAGATAATGCGATTGCTTTATAGCACACACAGACACTAAAGCATGTCTTATAATGTATACATGTACGTGTTCCTATTAAAAAATCCATATTATTATATCTATATATTAATAGGAGAATTAAAACTATGCACTCTGGAAACACGGCTACTCAGCCATGCACGTCCATCCGAGGGATGTCCGCTCTCACGAGAGCTCCTAATGTCGCCGCCTGGCCTCCGCGAGGGGGGAGGGCCTGCGACTGACCCAAGGTAGAAAGAGGTTCAGCCACATCTAGACGACGCGAAGTCGATAGGATGTCAGCGGGGTTCATCCCTGAGGCTCGATGTCTATGTTTCGTTCTGTTATATCCATTCACTGAATACTATAGAGCTGAGGACTGCTGTGTCAGCAATATAGACTCAGAGCCTCAGTCGATGGGTATAGTCAGTTAACTCGAGCTCTCGAACAGCGGTACCAAAGACAACCGCCCGCGGCGGTCGTCACAATGAGTTTCGGCCCGAGTAGTGGGGTATGGAAGACCACGTTTCGTTTCGGCTACTCAGCCGTCTACTATACCTAGTCTCATGCTCATGAGACTAGGCATAGTTAAACTTCATAATGAGAAGTGCAAAATGATGACATAAAAAATTACAAATTTAATGATATTTGGGTTGAAATACAATCACTAAACCACACTGCACACAACCCTTTTAATTGGAAAAGTTAACCAACATTATTATATTGTCGAGCGTTGCTACTCTTATCCTATTTTGCAATGGTCGGACCATTCGATCGATCGAAAACTTATGAAATGCCTTTAAATGGTTACTCCCATCCTCTTGTCGTGATCGCCATTGCCATCGTTTCAGGTCAAGGATCACAGGGTGGAGGAGAATCGTTCTTCGTCAAGTTTAGGCCTTAGGGCAACTAATGTCATTCCACACAACAGAATCGCTTATTTTATTTAATAAAGTATATATAGTAATTTTTTATTATTTAATAAAGTATATTATAGCATTAATCATTTTTAGTAGGTACACGAAGTTTATAGTTAGAGCTGTTGGCTGTATTCAACTAAAAATATGATTTAGCAATTTTAAAAATTTTTCCCTTGACGAAAATAGCCAACTAAAGTGCATTCATTACGTAACTTGATCACCAGCGTCACAACTGTCAAAGATGAATATCTGACGTCATATCGATACTGGGAATTGGTGTTTTTGAGTCAATCTGAAAACCGAATTTGAAATATTAAATTGATATTTATTTGTTTAAAAAAATAATATAAAATATTTTTAGCAGGATAAGGTACTTTAAAACAATGCATATTGTTCTAAAGTAATTTATTTGCACATTTTTCCAAAAAATAGTCAATATCCTTATGATCTGCATTACGTTTTAAAATCATTCAAGGCGTATTAACAGTATTAAGATAACTGACCTTGCAGCAATATATTATACCCGAAACTTAACCATGATGACTTCACACTTCTTATTAAAATAAAAGATATCTTGATTACTGACATCATCACAAGGTTAGCGGAAAGGCTGGTGAGCTAAGCTTATCGGAATCCCTTTCAGTAATAAAAAAAAAGTGTGTAGCCAGAGTTAATGACGTAGTCCTTAGTTGATATTATATTAGGTCATCATACTATTTTATCAAATAATAAGCAGTTTGTCCACGATATAATTACCAATACAACCGTATTAATCCACTGCTTGACATTTTTTTTTCACAGCCCATATGTGTATGTATGTCGCATTGCCGAGTACATGCCTCCCCATTTCTGGAGGAACGTACGTTAACTCATCATACTTGGCGTAATCCCGCCACTGATTCGGAATAAATATATGCATATAATCACGCCCTTCTCCCTGTAGGGTTAGGCAGAGACCACAGATCTCCATGCGTTACGATCCCGACGATCAGATGATACGTCTGCATACGAGCAGGCGTGTCACCTGATGGAAAGCAATCAACGCCGCCCATAAATTTCCTGCGTTGAAGATGCGTTGCCGACCTTTAAGGAAAGTGTTATTATGGGAGTGGGAGAGAAGAGAGTTTTGGGCCTCCGGAACTCAGCCGCTGGTTTTCTGCGGGAGTGTAGTGCTTCCCTGAGCGAGCCGTCCTATTCATGCTACAAACAAATCTTATGCCATTCTTGACAAAGTATTTGTCTGCAGCGTGGTTTTACCACTTTTAAAGCAAACCCAAAAAAGGATGGTTTTATTCTATGCTGCGAACCACACCGAAATCGAGACGCAATAGATTCGATTTACATTGGTTTGCGAAAAGGTTTTGCGTTTAAGAAGAAATGTTTAGTTTCTATTGGAGTATGAGCCCAGAGCCTTTGGCTAAAAAGTCAAGTAATCTAACCGCGGATGTAAACGGTCATCTAAAAGCTAAAGTAACAGAATTGGGTCGGACAGATTAACAACAATGAAATGACCTTCCGAGAGTAGTGAACAATTAGAAACCTTGTTCATTGGGACTATTGGTTTTTTAGTTTCGTTCCTTTATTACAAGTAGTAAAAACGAATGTATCTTACGACACAAATCCATTTTTAATACTTTTAACACTCAAGAAAGACTTCTTAATACATTACATGCGGGTATATTTCGCGGAGACTGAAACACCGAGTAATTGCAAGTTTTTGGAAGAAACAATGCAAACCGTTGTCTAGCAACAATCTCTATACATCCAATACCCATTGCAAGTTATACGATATTCACTCTCTGGCACAAATATACTAAATACGTACTTTTATGTGGCAGACTGCGTAAAATGTAAAATAGGTTTCCAGCTTGGAATGTGTTAAGTTTTACTTTTTTTATATGTATAATTCATCATTAACACTCTATTCACAATTAATCACTCTAGGCACGTTTCTTCATCACGACAGGTCGAGATGGAGATACGTCGTGTCTGCCCTATGCCCCAACAGGGGGACTTAGGACTCAAAGAGAGAGATTATTATAACTCTAAATTAAATTTCGACAAATATGGACTTTTGCCGTGTGGGTTCTGGTATACTATTATGCCACCCCTTTTTTACAAATGGATGTTTTGTACGAGGCGATTATTGGAACAAATACCATTCGAGAATTTATTTACTTGCTCTGAATTACTCAGCTCCAAACTGCCCGCCAAATGTGGGGATTCAAACAACATACACGGCTCTTCAAGTTAGCAAGGTGAAGTGGCAATGCTGCAGTTCATTTTGCTAATTTTAAAAGTCATGTATGTCGGTAACAACCGACAACCGTTGGAGTGGAGACCACTTCTTGGTAAACATAGTGTGGGACGCCCACCTGCTAGATAGAGCGACGATCTGCGTAAGGCGGCGCGCCTCGAGTGAGGCCTATGTCTAGCAGTGGACTGCTATGGGCTACTAACACTTTCAGTGCCACCGACTCGCCTTACTAGTTTATTCTATCCCAGTGCCGGCGAGATCTGTAAAATCTTCTCGAACTCGCAGGGCGAGTCGGTGGCGCTCAACGTGTTGATAATTCGACCATATTTATATCTAGTTATAGGTCGAAGTGGACTTGGATAGGCCATATAATAGGAAAAGGAAGCGAGGCCGACCCAAACACACCTGGAAGCGCTGCGTAGCGACCGAGATGAAATCGGGTTGTCGGCCTGAAGTGAAGTGCGTCGCTCAAGATTGATCCCAATGGAGAAGCACTGTGGACTCCCTTTGCCCCACCTCGGGGATATAGGACCATAAGAAGAATAGGTCCAATAACTTTTCTACTTAACTTTAATGGGCATTCTCTATCGTATATTATAATTGTTGTTTGGCAGTAGTCGTTAAGGTTGAAAACCTAATTGTATCACCAAACATCCATTACATTATATATAGTATTCATTGACAACCGTGTCAGTGAGATTAAAACTCAATAAATATTTAAACCATTAGATTTCACTTGTCATTATTGATTTAACCGGAATATGTTTTTAATTTACATTTAATGGCGCTGGTGGAAAATCCCACCAGCCAAGTCGATTCATGTGACCGCCTTATCTTTTTTATGACTTGTATTATAGAGGCGATTCGTTTGAAAATATTAAATTGTTGAATTTAATATTGGAATTCTAATACGGGAATTGGAAAATTTAAAGACGCGTAATTAGCATGATAGGGACGCATAATACGTATTTATACATAAGGTGTAGGTAACTTAATTTGACCTAAGATCTTCTTACTGACTAGAATCTGTGAGATCTATTAATTACATAATTAGTACTTCTTCATAAGTTTACATTTTTCTTCAACACATTTCTCAAGGCCGGCAACGCTCCTATAATGTCTATGTCACTGCGGATGTCTATGGGCGGCGTTGATTGCTTTTCATTAGATTGGCCTTCTCGTTTGCCTGATAAATTTATTTCCTCCAAAAGAATAACGTAAATTGTCTTTGATAAAAGAAAATATTTATTTGAAATAAGGAGCCATATATAAATAAGGTTACATGATATTTATGATTTTGGACCTTTATTTCCTTATATCTTAGTCTCCCCATAACATGTTACGTATTTTATGGGTGACCCGTAATATCTTATATAATAAAAAAATGGAATAGGAGAGTGCTGAAGCGGAGACTGAGTCTTGGCAATACGTAGTGTGGAACGCCCTTCAGACAGATAGTGGGTAGATCTGCGCAGGGCGGCTGGCAGAAACTGTATGCGTGAAGCAGAAGATGGGTCTAGGTGGTATGGGGATAACCAACCGATGTTACTCCGAAGGGGGTTTCCATCGTGTATGAATCCAACGATTATTATTTTCTTGGCAAGAATGGCATAAATAATGCTACTTCAATTTGCTCATTACCATAATATTTTATAATGGATTTTACTTTTCGTCCTAATATTATAATATAATAAACATAACTATTGCCTTTGAAAAAAATTCTTATTCACACCGACAATTCCACGAACAAACTACGTGCGTCTGCAGATCAATTGGTTGCATGTCAGCGCAGGAATGCAGATAGAGCAGGGGTTCACAAACCGTCAGTCGCAACTGTTTTATTTAATATATGACAAGACTATCCAATGCCAGTGTTTTCTATTGACATTTTGTATCTAATGAAAAGTAAACAGGAATTTGGACTTCGTAATGACACTGTTATCCTTAACTGGTGGTTATGATATAGATAGAACCGAGTTCAAGACGGCATATCGCTAGTAGAAATCGTAATCAATAAAGCTCAACTAAATGTGTGTAGGCAGAATGCCTACACACATTTAGTTGATATAGAATTCAGCTTTGGGAACGCCTTATTAAGCATCTAAAATATTTCCTTACTTCCGTCTTCCCCTCCTATTATTTTACTTTATAGACATAATATTTACTTATCTTTTTAATTTCCATAATTGAAATCTTATTTTAAGGTGAGTAACATATTTGCCGTACATTAGGATTGTAGATATTCTTAGACGAGATAATTTACCATCAAGTGTTACGCTCAAGTCAACATTTTGCATAAAGCATTAGGAATTATCTGCACAGAGTGTCAGATTTTATCTCCCTAGGCTTAGACCATCAACAATATTAATAATGTTACTACATTAATAGACCGTGCATATTTGGTAATATTAATGTTCAGCGGGCCTCAAATCGTCAAAATTTAGAAGCCCTGTAATAGAGTCACGTTGCGTTATTGCGCCAGTGAACAGTGTGGTTAGTGTCGGAAAGGAGTGAGTCGCTATGCAATTGGAAACTGTTTGTCCGGGTGTAGTTTTTTTTCATATAGTACAACTTGAAAAAAAGTTTAGAAACGAATGACATAATGGCTTTTTGTCCTATAGACCCATTAAGGGTTTTCACAAAGTGTATTTTTTTTATTAACTCATCATCAAGAAGGAAATATAAGGCGGTACAATCACACTTTACTACTCCAACTACATTTGCACATGGGATAACTATCTTGAAGTCAGAGCTAAGCATAAATCCTCACAGGCTGGTAAAGGAAAGGAATCATTCGCCTTCCCCAATGACTAAGAAACTAATTAACTTAGAAATCCGGAGTCAATGCTTGCAGGTTCGTTTTCTCGCTAGGTTGTAGCTACAGGTACAGTTTTCATTGACTTTATTCATTTTTGGGCTCAATATATTAAAAAATAATTAGAAAAGGCAATGATATATACTGGAGTTATATACTGGAGATGTCAATTGCTCTGTTACGGATATTTAACTAATAAGACAATACTGCCTGCATTTCACAGAGCGAGTATCAACATGTCCCGTCTTGTCACGTGACGTGACTTACAACCCCAGCGACAAAGTACTGTTGTCACGTGAGAGGGGACTTAAGACTGATAAGGGTTAACTTAGAAGAAGCATATTGGTCAATACAGTAGTACTGCCTGTACTACTGTTGATTGTGATAATTATCAATGGTATCAATTAGTAATTCTAATTAAGGTTATATTAAAAATTTGAAATCCTTGATTAGTTCTTAAACACCTAAAGAAAAAATATGGCTATATTACAGCTGGCCTATAGTACAGAGCAAAAATTAGCACAATTCCGTTAAATTTGAAAGTTGGCATTTCAATAAAACTTAACCTAAAACCTCACAAATTACGAACTGAATATAAACTAAATATTGAAAACCATTAGAAACTAGAATTCAAAATGTCACGTGATTTCCGGTTACGAGATAATACATGCAACACCTATGCACGCAATCATCTTAAAAATGCAATGACATCTCGGATGCACGGCTTGCATGCAATCATCTTTACGTAATCTATTTCCGATTATGACTATGTTATGAGATTGGAAATTTACTGTCGACACGTGTAGAAATTCAAAACTGTACAGTCGTACAGGGAAATGTTTTATATTAATATTTAAATTTAAAAATTAAATACTTTTAAGGACAAATAGCAAAATCAGTCATACTTTAAGACTCTAAACTTGCTCAGTTAACAATATTAATAATTCTTTATTTTTATAATGTATGGTATGTAACAAGATGAAAAAACACGTATCAAATCTCCATCACATTGCCACTTATGGCATAAAAATTTTAAAAAAATTACTTTATTATTTTTAAAATACTTTATTTATATTTACGTAAGTTAAATAAAATAAAGATTTCATAAATAAAAAATATAAAGAAGTCTTAACCCGTATAAACAAATAAATCATGTTTTTAGCTACTTAAGTTCATAAATAATTTAATTATTAATACTTAAGTTTGGTTGTTCTACACAATTATTTCCATCCATGCCCAAATGCTAGACATGGGTCCTATTTATTATTATTATTTCTGGAGGAACACTATATTTGTCCAACCCGCCGTGGGTTATCCAGACTCAAAATAAATAATTGATTTCGGAATTTAACTCGAGACCACCAAATCTGTAAGCGGCAGCACCGCCACTGAGTCACTGTTAGTTTTCTATTATTTTCAATAATATAAAAGTAACTATATCTGAATACTGAGGCACCCTTGCCACTGCAGGTCGCAAGGGTGCATTATAATTTGTACTTGTTGTATAATTTTGACTCTTGAGTGTCTCAGACACTCTTGTTAGTTGAAAGATTCACATGCGATTCTAACAGTAAATTTAGATTCTATAAATAAATTACAAAGGTTTTGTAGGATTATGGTTAATAAAGGCCTTTTTAATATTATTAAAGTATATTTAAATGCGATACAATAAGCACATAGTAGTGAGCGGCGCTGGACTCAGTGGCCGACTGACTTTTACATTTTGACGTATGATGTGTCATCACTAGCTCACAAGACTTCGTATTCCCTTGACAGGTTAGTAATTTTTTTACGCAACCATCGTGAGCCATAATAAGGATTTAGTTTAGTTAGCTGTTAATTAGCATTAATTTAGAGTTATTAACACTTGTACTTTTAAAATACTGTAAGTATTCCCTGGAGTTTATCATTACTACATCTTAAGTATTTTGATGTGAAATAATAAATATACTAATGGTTCAATCAACACTAATACGGCACAAGGAAACGCATCTCGACCGTTCTTGCATCACTATTGTGTAACAGAAATTTACCTCTTGTCGGTGTGTTAGTTATTATATAATCTTCATCATAACAATAGACTTCACTGAAAATCAGCGTTGTGGCTTGTCTCAGTTTCATTCCGAATTTGTTAATTACTCCCGAATAGATATACAGTTATTCCGTATGGGTGGTAAGCAACTTCTGTCTCGATGTCGAACAGAGTTTGAGGTGTGCTAACATAGAACTACTTACGAATACAATATCAACCATCACACTAACTTTTCAATTATTTTATTATTAAAGAAATATAATTTAATTATAACTACCTATAAAGTAAGCTAGCTTTGAATGACATGAATTGGTTCTTTTTATTAAATTTTATAGGAAGAGTAATGTCACTTATTTTAGTTTTATTTTTAGATAAAATGGGTTGAAAAGCCTTAAAATGTTATATTTTTGTGAATCTAGATCTAAATATTGACTTAGACTGTATTTTTTATATCCGTATCCGCCGGCTGCCACGCTGCACACGACAGTGTTAACAACAATACCACCACAATTGGAATCTCAAAATGGATGACAAATTACTGACAAAAACTTGTCGTTAGCAATGGAAGACAGCAATCGAAGAAAAGCCCTTTTTTAGTAACGAAAATTAAATGAATTTGAATGAAATACTGCACAACTTGCCGCTAAGAAAAATTCCACTAACATGTACTAGATAAGTGGTGATCCAATACTGTGCGTTTGTACCTTTTTTCTAACCACCACAGCTGTGTGGGACCAGCTACTTTCAGAGGTATGTATTTCCGAACCGATATGACATTGGAACCTTAAAAAACATGCCACCACATATCTCGAAGCAATGCCTATGGTGCTGAAGATGTCTATGGGCAGCGTTGATTTGATTTGACAGACAGCACGTTTGCGTGTGACTTCCTATGCCATAGAAAAGGTTTCTTTCAGTTTGTAATTACGAGTGTTGTACTTCACCTGCAAATGTGAATCATCCTTGCTATGTTCGGGCCTGGTGAACTCGGCTTGAAGGGCGTGTGTTTTCCCGCCGAGCGGTAGGGTTGGCGCTTCATGTCTCCACGCCTGCCTTTCGTCCTGTCTGAATCCAGGGTTGTCGAATGCGAACTCGTCTTTCACGGACTCCGGGTCCGTTGAGAGTACCAGGTGCTTTCCTGTAGAGAAATGTAGATAATGTTTATTGTAATTTTTTCATTGTTAAGGCTATGGCAAAATTAATTAAAAATTATATTAATCACATTTTTTTTAAGTTTTTATAATAACTTGTGGTCGTTCAGTAGTCAATATTCCACCGTAGTTCATTAAATTTTAGATTATTTCTATGTTTTTTCTTATCTTATCTTTCGGCACTCCTTCACCATATGAACTTTAACGATGCCAATACTGTTTTAAAATATCTTCACGTATAAATATATAGATTTGTACTATGTACCTTTTGATACTTAAGTTAGTTTTTACATTCATAAAACAGTTAATTCAAAAATAAATTATAAATTAGATCTGATGGGTAACCTACAACCGAATTATTAGCGAAAAGCAAGAAAATACTGTCATTTAATGAAATATAATAAAACAAATTATAACTTTAGAAATAATTTAGTATTTAATTGTTTGAAAAACAAAACTGCCGTCAATTCAGCGAAGTCACATGTGACCTAAAGAGCATTGATTTATAAAAAAAGCGTATAATAAAAAATACAAGTATTATAGCCTACATAAAAGTCCTACTATACTAAATGTTTATTCAGCCTTTTCAATGGAAAAGGCCGAATAAACATTTAGTATAGTTTTCAACGAGGCACCATTTTAGTTTTTTATTTAATTTGAATTAATGTACAAATAGTAGCACTATCGCTCACGTTTTTAAAAGGAGCTATGAATTTTGTAAGCAAAGGAAATCGAATTTCCTGCCGCACCTCGATTCAATCTGACCGATGTTTAATATTAAATTGATTGCAGTAGGTACACAAGTTTCTATACAAACTACGTTCATTTCCAGGCGTAATTTTGGAATTATGTTTAGTGTGGAAGGTGTGTTTTTAAACAAGATATAGTTAGGGCTCAATCAAGATATAGACTTATTATATTTATTAAAAAGCATATTAACTAAAAGCACGCTTCTTTTAAAGGTATTCTATTAGCGGTAGAGCCACGCTACAGACGAATAGTTTGTAGAGAATGGCATAATATTTATCTGTAGCATGAATGTGCCGACACGGCCGAGGTAAGTACCACGCTCTCGCAGAAAAACGGCGTCTGAGTGGTAGCTTAGCTACCGTGCTTCGTACGGTGAGTGGCTGAATTCAGGACGCCTAACACCCTCCCAACTCCCCCTCCCATTATAACTCCCATAATGACACTTTCCTTAAACGTCGGCAACGCTTCCGCGCTGCCTATGGCGCTGCGGATGTTTATGGGCGGCGTTGATTGCTTTCCATCGTGTGACACGCCTGCTCGTTTGCCTTCCTATCCCATAAAAAATTATAATATGAACAACTGATTTGATGTAAACATGTAATGTGTGATAAGTATTTAAAAAATTCGCGTATAAGTATCACGTGTTCTTGTAACTGCCGTGGACTACACAGGCTTATGACGATGCAGGAGATAAAACTTTTTAATATAATATTAATTAATAAAAACATTTTCATTTGCGGGTAGTTCATGCAATATTAATTTCGTAAGAAAGATATTAACTGTTGTAACTAACATTCACACATTGATCGTGGCCAATAGATAATCATAAAGAGAAACCACAATAAAAGCTTGTCTTAATAACTTCTCTATTTAAAAGAAATAACTTTCCAATCACTAGGAATTGCCAAGCAGAGACAACTCGTCTGTAAATGGGCGTGGCTACATATATAATATGTATATAATAAAAATCCGTAACCACTTACTCAGAAATTAAACTTCTAAGCCAAGGGTTCTGGTTTCGGTTAAGGGCACACATTAAACTTTTGTGCGCATTTATCTATTCTTCTTTTTAACAAAAAAAAAACTAGAGATGTTTTTAATATAACTAGAACTCTTGTTAACCATTACAACTAAGCTTTTATTAGAATATAATATAGGTAAGGCTTCTATTAAAATATGTTTCACAACATTTCTCATTTAATTTTTGTAACTAAAAAGTGACTTATGTATTTAGATCTCTGTGTGTATAGACACTCATGTAGAATTGACATAATAAAATAAATAAATAATTTAAACATTTGTACACCATAAGTGGCAATGTAATGGAGCTTTTAAAAGTCTTTTTAAATTTTTTTACACATCACATTATGCAAATAAATAATTATTATTATTATTAATAGTTCAATGGACGATACGAACTCACGACGTACGGATCGTAAGGCCGAAACTTTAACAACTGAGCTATTGCGCATTTCACGTCTAGATTTCTCTTAATGTAGGTTTGCTGGGAGAAATCTCCAACAATGATAAGTTTGTTTTTTGTCAATAATATGCTATGAAATTTTTCATTACGTTCGTTTCATAGTTTAAAAAAAATTGATTTTATTTATAATAATAATAATAATAATCTTTATTTCAGACAATTTTTTTGGTAATTATGTACACCTTAAAAATGAAGTCGATTTAGCTGTTTTAAAAGGCGCGAGTTGAATCTAGCAACAACGGTTTTCATTATAGAGAATTAATTTATGGATGTATCTTCTTGTCTTTAATAGAAAAGCTAAGTAAATGAATATGCGGTTCACTTTATGGCGAGTAATCACTGTCGCCCATGGGTATTGACAGATTTGGGCACCAAGCTTGCTTTTTAGGTAAGGTATGATAAGGTATGGAAGGGGAAGAAGGAAGCAGTTGAAGTGGAAAGGAGTCGATGTATATAAAGCTACTCATCAGAAGTTGGTTTGAGTATGATACTTCCCTGAAGAAGTCGATCGATTTATACGATAGACAACAATTTGCTAGTAAGTTTATTTTTATTATAATACTTGCCTACAGTGCTGCTGTAATATATAAAAATAGAATTCCTGCCCCAAGTACATTATCGGGTCATTATCATTGGGTGATTCGCTTGCCTTTATGTCACTGCATCTCTATATAAACAAGACCGGTGGAGAAAGTACAACTACGAGTATATATTAAAATTGATTACTTCCTTTTCCTTAACGCGTTAGGCGTTCCATAAGTAATTATTTCGTGAGTAAACAGTTTTAGGGTTTCGCTGTTAGGGGCCATTTATAAATTACGTCACACATTAAGGGAGACTGTCAACAAAGTGTGACACCGAGCGACAAGAGAGGGATGAGTCTTAAGCTTTGTGGTACCACATGCATAAATTTATAATGCTGAAACTCTAAACTGTAACTCCACGTGTGACAAAGGGGGCTGCAAAAATCATGAAATTCATGTGTCGTAATTTATGGAGAGTCCCTAAGGTGTATAAAAAGAATCCATATATAAGGTACATTACTAAATGACGACCCATATGGTGGAATAGCGAAGTGTTCACTTTCTGAACCGAAATAAGAATTACCGATATATAATTTGTATAAGGTACTGAAATATTCCGATATAAGGAACTTCTACGTAATATTTTATGCATCTAGACCAGTCTTTCTCAAAGTGGGCGACAACGCCCCCTTGTGGGCGGTGAAGACCTTCAGGGGGGCGGTAAAGGACAGGAGAAAATGGGTGATCGACATTAAATCCAAACGGATCGGATGTTTTGATCTCAGGAAAAAAGGAATATTATTCACCAAGCCGTCTGTTCGTAATTGCATTATGTAAGAACTAAATTCAATTTCTTGCTACTTTATTTATATCAAAATAAACGTTACAAACAATTAATCCAAGTTTCTTGTGAGTGAAAACCGAATAGCTGTGAGCTAGTACAGTCAGAGCCAAAAATTCGTAATAAACTAATTCGAACCAAAATGGTTATCACTTGTTTATCTAATGACGAAGAAGAAATATTTAGATAATACAAATAATAAAAATATATAATAGTGTATACGACTAAAAACAAAACTACAAGAAAACGGAACCGAACCGAAATCCGGGGAGTAGAAGCAGAAGTTTTATCCCGACTATACATACAAGCATTTCTTAGACACAATCGCATGTCAATACGTCATATGTAAAAAAGCCTTAGTTATTTTGCTCTTAACGAGCAAAATAACGGTTTAAGCAAATAAAATGGTAGATCAATATTGTTATGTATCATTAGCAGCAATCTAGGGACGATTAGTTCAAAGGCCTTCTATATATAGGCCTCCCTTAAGGCCTTTGTTCCGAAATTATAGTATAGCCTGTTGATACTTAATAAATAAAACGTTTTAGATTTATAGCATCACACTATATATAGATATAAACATACAAAAATCATGAATTAACGCTTAGAATATATACATCTAGGCTATAAAAATATTTGCACTGAAGCAGGCATTGAGCACACAATCACAAATATTAAATGCTTATAAATATATGTAGTAGAATGATATTATTTACAAATCTCATAACATGACTTAATGAATATTTAAATCAAAAAGATCTATAATGAAATCTGTCGAAAAAAAATTTATAAATGGAAAGGTTACTCGGGTACTCTTATCCATAAGGCATGATAACCGTTAATTGACAAGAAAAGTTTAATATGATGGTTGGCTGTAATTCTTCGCACATTTTTCGTGACGACTGTACTCATTATTGTTGCGTGTAAGCGAACAAGCAGTCAAGGCGAGAAACAAGGCCAGTGAGCATCAATAGTTGCGATCGCTCGTTACTCAGTTATAAAAGTCTGCATATTCGAAACCGATTAATTGTTTTAGCACTGTAGAAGCGGAAATAATAAACGGCATTGGCTATTTGGACACGACTAATAGATTTTGTATAGCGGAACATTTATCAATGACAATATTACAAACAGACACAAAACATTAGCTATATTAGTTCTTTTTTAAACAGCCCATTTATGTCCCACAGCTGGGCTCGGTGCTCCCCATTCTTGGAGGACGCCTTGAACAAGTGCAATGTCCGCTCATTACGCTTATTAAAGGCGGATTGGTGGAGTTCCCACAATAGGAATGTAAACATGTAAATCATAAATATATTTATCCCGGTGCAAGACTCGAATCCGCCACCACTGACTCCATAAGTGGAAGCTTCGCCACTAAGGCCATTAGGTCATTTACTATTCGTGTAGTAGTTACAAAAAGTTATTATAGCATAAGTTAGTTTACGGTCGACACGAAGATTGTCTATAATTTGTTTTTTTTTTACTTTTTATTGGATTTTACCTTTTTCTGTACCTTAGTAAAATACTACATGAATTCAACAAATATTTTATTTTTTTTATATATTCACGCCTATCCCCCGCAGGGGTTGGCAGAGACCACGAGCTCCATCCGCTGCCATTCATCGCAGCGAAACGGCTCGTCATTGGTCGCTTTTCGCCCTCGTGAGAATCAGGACGTGACGGGTGGCGAACCACGTCGCCGTCATTTTCGACAAATTAGGTATATTAAATTCGTCTTTAGTGAATCCCACGAGCCGCAAGGGAGGATGGAGGTCAGCCCCAGCAGAGCCCTGCATGCTGAGGTAAGGCACCATAGTCCCCGGGGGAGCCGGACCCCGGGACGATCGGCACGCTTAAGCTTATCGACAAATATATCGCTTATCACCAAAAAAAAACTAATAAATACTAATTCATATGAATTTGGACAATATGATAAATATTTGGATGCTACGTTAGGAGTAGACAATGACGGGCAATAGCAATGAAGAACATAATCCACCTGTACAACACACCTATTTTCGCAAATAAATATTTTGATTTAATTTGATTAAAATGTTTAATTATTATAATTTAGGTTTAATAAATAAATGAATGAATGAATGATATTTTAATTACGACGCACACACACACACACATACATAAGATTTAGACAAAAAAAATTAACAACCGTAAAATGTACAATAGTTTAAAAAATGAAAAAGCAATAGTCATCTGTTATCTTCCGTAGAGTCTACTTTATCAGAGCATGCTTCGTGTTGTTAGAAGTTGTGTTGACCACCTTCTTGAATTTAATGACAGTGGATATTAAATTTTGGGACGGTTGTTTTTCGGCTAGAATATTGAGGTGGTATTATTATATTTGTGCTTTTGTATTGGTTTGTTGACACACAATATTACTCGAATTGGTTGTCTAGGATATAATTCTTCACTCGCCTTCTGAACTAAGCTACCGAGTGCAGTTTGTATTAAGAATATAAGCCTATCGGTATTAATATTATGGAGATTCAATGCGGTATGAAAAGCGAGCTTGTATACCTACACTTGGTAATTGCCCTCTTGACCTTGAGATTTTCTCTACTTGTTTCAATGAAATCATGTGAAAGAGAAAGCGCTTTGCTAGGTACTGTAGTGATACATTAATAAATGTATCACTAATGTAATAAAACTTTTTCTTTGAATATATTAAAACCTTTAATATTATATTACTTCTTTTTAAAATCGTAATTTCTTTTTAAAAAGTATTAAACATAAAAACAAATTCATTAGTTCAACTGATGTCTTTCGATAGACATGTTCACCATTAGAAATTGAAATTATATATATTGAGATGTAAAATGTAAAGTGAAAAGTGTGAATAAAGTATGAATAAGATATTATATAAATGTACAATGAATATAAAAATAAATTGACTTGGAAGAATTTCAATTACATCGAAGATAAATCCCCTAAAGATCCAGTGTGTCGCCGTGAGCAGTACGGCTGGCACGTTATAGTACTGAATGCAGTGTTAAAGCTTAAAATTTTTCATTTCTCTGGACTTTTATCGATTAAATCGAAAAAACTACCATGTACTTTAACAAAAAAAAGAAAGGCAACAAATTTAATGTGCAAGTGTTGTACAATGAAATGTAAATAAAGAAATGTATAAATCAAAAAAGAAACGATTTGAATTTCTGCTGCCGGCGCCAAGCGAAGAACTTTTTATGAGACGTGCGACGGCAGTGTTAATATTACCTTTTATGTTGTTTAAGTCTTTATGAGGTAATTTTACCTTTTATCCGAAAGCGTGGGGACAGACAGTTACCACAAATTATAGAGTGAGAAAACACTCTTTTAATAGTGTATACCGCACTTAGAAGTCAATTAAGAAAGTTAAAATGTCAACAGAGCGCATTCACACATTCTGACATCCCCAATGATAAATTCGTGGAAAGAAAAATTTAAAAATCGATCATTTAATGCAAGCAGCATTAAATAGAGATAGTAAAAAGCTATTCACAACTAGATATACTACTGGCAGGTAGAAAGAATAAGAAAAAAGCAGGCGTCGTGAAAGCCGCGACCTAGTTATCTGTCGCCTATACGATCTCTATTGAAAGCAAAAGTCGTCAACTTGTGAATTAACGTAATAGGGTTGTAACATTTTATACGAAGAAATCCGCCTGATAACCAAAGTCACCGACATATGTAGTTCTTCGAGTAAACGAAATGAATTGGCAAGCAGCAAGCTTGTCGCCTGATGGAAAGCAATCAACGCCGCCCGTAGATAACCGCGACACCGTAGGAGTCACGGAAGCGTTGACGGCCTTTTAGGTATGTGTAGGCTTGTTTTTGTTTATGTGATTGAGCGACTAATAATCCAAACGTATGTAGATACATATGTATAGAAGGATGTGACAGAATATCGCAAGTACAGAAGGCACTGTACCTATTTTATTAATATCACTTTATTTCAGTAATTACAACAGACTTTTAATGACAATTCTGCTATACCATTTTCCTTTATTGCGGAAGAAGCTGTACGAGATAAAAAAAATTATGTTTTTAATATTTAACCTCAAAAATTATTAATACACACCACATAAAATAATTTCTGATTTCAAATTCAAATCTGTTAGTTTTTATGTAAACTATCATTCCTTTCTTAATTTCTCAAATGCTGGTAACGTTGCAAAAGATGTCACCAGTGTTGCAGATGTTATTGGCGGTTAAGTCTCTCCAACAGGTGACGTGCTTGCTGGTATGCCTACATACATACATAAAATGACCATCATTTGTACTCCCACTATGAAACCACGAATGTAGTTTACTTGTGAACTTACTCAATATAATGCAATAAACAAAATGTTAGTACGTTTTTTGACAACCCTAATGAAACAAGCTTAGCGAAATTGACGTTAAGTGAAAAAAGGAGAGCTTACTCAAGCGGAACAACGTTTTTAATAATATTCTACGTTAGTATTAATTTTTTATATAAATATGTTTACTTAGATATATAGATGTCTAATTATCTATCTATTAATATTTATTTAACTTCGGAGTACTGATTTAATATAAATGTATATATTGTGCATTTTAACGTAATATTGTACACCGCCTGGCTGGATGGAGACACGATCTGCAAACATGAACAAACCACATCACAAATGGACGTCCCAATTGGCTTTTTGACTATAGAATCTTAGTATACAGCTACGAATTCTTTTTCTATTAGTGCGTGGCGTTTTTTCTTATGTTTTACTATTGACCACCCTTGGTCAAAATTCAACGGTATTCATTAATTTTTTAATTTTGTTTTATTTTATATTTCTACACCACTTCGCCGTATGAACTTTAACTATGCCAAATCTCACACTCCTCCCCGCGCACAGGGTGCCTAAAAAGGGGTAATTTTTTTTTCTTCACTTATTATTATACTCAAAAATTGTTTACGTATATTTTTCCTTTCCTCGGTTACATCACATGCGGTGTAAAAGCTCCTTAATCAACCATAAACAATTTAGATAGTTATCTATTATTAACCCACCAGGAAGTAACTGTAAAAGTTTATGCTCTACAAATAGTGAGTTCTATTTTTTGTTATGTCTATGTCTATAATAACGCGGTTAGTTGAAATCACCGTGAAGTATTGACGTTAAGAAATTAATCGAGTGTTTGTGGTCTGAATGACAAAAATATAAGATTAAATTTCAATAAAATATTAATAAATATATTATATATTATTATTATTTATGTTTATATATGTATGGTTTTATATAGTATGTATTGCTATGTATATTATTATTATATTTTGTTGTACGGATGGTGCGACGATCTGCGCAAGGTTGTTCTCAGAAATTATATGCATGAAGCCTAAGATTCGATTAGGTGGCGTATCTTAGGACAGGTCTATGCCCAGTAGTGTAACTGCCATAGGCTACGGACCATGATGACGATAAAATTGAAGGTAAATAATTTTATGGGATTGGATCAACGTCTAATAGAAAGCAATCAACAGCGCCCATTGACGTCTGAAACACCAGATACACTTTAAAAGCGTGTCTGGTGTTGCAGATTGCAACTTTTGAGAAAGATGACGTCAAATAAGACTCCATTCAAATGCTAGGCTTTCTGCTTGGCATGTGCTTCCCCAAAGCGGATTGACGGGACAACCAGGGCAATTTTTTTATGGGATAGGAAAGCAAACGAGCAGGCGTGTCACCTGATGGAAAACAATCAACGCCGCCCATAGACATCCGCAGTGCTATAGGCAGTGCGGAAGCGTTGCCGCCATTTAAGGAAATTGTCATTATGGGAGTGGGATGGAAAAAAGGGGAGGGGGAAAAGAGGGGGGATGGTGTTGGGCCTCCGTAACTCTTGCTGTACGAAGCGCGATAACTAAGCTACCACTCAGACGCCAGTTTTTTATGGGAGTGTGGTACTTCTTCGGACGAGCTGACCCATTCATGCTACAGACAAATATTATGCCATTCTTGACAAAATATTCGTCTGTAGCGTGGCTCTACCACTAAAAGACTATACTATAGTCTTTCATATAGTCACTATAGGAATAAATGTCTGTAGGCCAGAAATATTCTGATGTGGGAATTTAAACACCGACAATCGATTGGTACTACTGAGCAAATTATATAATTACAATTTTTAAAATCATTAAATTAAGAAAATAATATGTTCGTCATTGCAAAGTTATATCGATCAGAAAAATTTACATCTGTCAAAAAGATCAAACTAACTTGTACAGGGTATAGACAATGTATGTAAAGTATTCAATGTGTCCTTTTTAATTCGCAACGCATGTGATAATGGAAATCCATAAATAAATAGTACTGGTGCTTATGAAACTGAAAAAGAATCTTCCTTTAACCTTTTCGCGCCGAAAACCGTATATTTTCGTATTTTTTTACAAGTACATATATAATTACCAAATTTATATTTTTAATGTAATACAATATTCTTGTAGAAACGTCGATCATCATACTTTTCCGATAAACGAAAGTAAAAAAAATGCAGTTTTTTCGAAAACTGCCCTTCTCAATAGGAAAATAGCGCGTATACACGTCATGAAAGGTTAAAAGGTTAAGTCGCTCTTCTAATTGAATTAGATACAAAAAAAGTATATATATATATATATATATATATATATATATATATAAAATAAAAAATTGCAAATGTAATTTTAAATATTCAGTGGGTATCAATTTTCGCGTAATTGGTAAGAACCGGTTTTAAAATTGATATTTTACGGATACAAAACTGGATAATTGTCTTGCGTGTAAGGCAACACTGAGAAGAAGCAATGAAAAGTGCTTATATTTAATGACACTTTTTACATCTCAAGGCATTTATATTTTTGAAGCTAATTACTTTCTCGTTCATAAATGCAGCGTTCGTTTATTTAATTTGTAATTATGCAAATCGCAGTGAGCGTCACTTTCGTAAAACTGCATTCCGACAGTAAAAAGTCCTTAATTAAACTTATGTACGGATGTTATTTATCATTTCGAATTATCATTTTCTTTTGGTATTCACAGTAAATTATAAATAAAGTGTTTCCAATAATTCAAATTCTTTATTTCGACATAAGAAATTAATTTTAGATACGTCAGTCCACTAACAATCAAGCTATTACCACCATTTCGCAATGAGATTCCTCTGTACGGAGAATAAACGGCGAAAACAACTCCGCAGGAAACTTCTTTTGTTATCTTTTTTTCTCGTATTTTGATAACAAGATCAAACTTATAACCCATTCGACATTGGAACCTTCAAAAAACAAGCCTACTCATATCTTAAAAGCCGGTAACGCATATGTGATGCTTCTGGTGTTGCGGGTGTCTATCTGTGGGCGGCGTTGATTGCTTTCTATTGAGTGATACGTTTGCTCGTTTGCGTTCCCATAATGAGCTCGCAGAACGTTCGATTACGTTTAGGTAACAATAAAGTTATAAGTAGTAGAGACGTGGTATCACGATGGAGCCAGTTCTACAGAAGAAGCGCTGCACCCTCACGGAGTATCAGCGTCAAGCCTCAAAATGCTACCGATTTTATTGTAAAAATGTTGTTTTTATTTACATCATTCTTTTCCTCATTTATCTCTCCCATTATTTTTACATAGGTCGTCCATAGATTGATAACTTTGTCCTTCTGCAGTAACATACGAGAGTAGTAACTTACTAATATAGTAATATATCTAATAATTTAATATGTGTGTAGATACATATTAATACACAGTATATATTCTTAGTATAATTTACAGTACTAAAAGACGTAAATGGGCGATGGATCAGTCAAAACTACTCATTGAGCAGAGAAATTGATTTTCTGCCATTGACCCTCACGGAGATGCAGCGCAGCGCAACTTGACTTGACTTGCTTGTCATTTATTCCATTAAAAGGTGCTTTTTTTGTTTTTCATCAAGATATAAGTTGTGTGATACATACCGTCCTTGTCGGCGATACTTAAGTGAGGCTACCTTTATTCTTTTTAGACAAACTACAATAATTTTATATTATACTCTTGACCTAGTTCTGCAGATTAAAAACGTAATCCGATTTTATTTCCATTTCCTGTGTTTTTAAACGAAAAAGTCTTTATTTTCAATGTTATTATTTTCAATTAAAGGTCAGAAACGATAAATTTTAAGGTTATGTCATATTTTCCTCTATCATGATTGTATATATATTTGCCTTTTCCATCAACTCAAAGGATGAATGGCTGAGAATGCTTTCTGGCATTAAGCCCGCTTTTATACCAAAAATTGTACATTAAAAATAATTAAATAAAATATATTAATTAAATAACACCATTATTTTTCTATTGTTCAACAGTTTTGACTATTTAAAGATTAACGTTATTCATAACAACTTCTTTATAAGTTGTAAAAATAAATAAAAAAATTTTTTTTATTTATATATTCACGCCTATCCCCCGCAGGGGTTGGCAGAGACCATAGAGCTCTATCCGCTGCTATTCATCACAGAGAAACGGCTCGTCATTGGTTTTTCGCCTTCGTGAGAATCAGGAAAAAAGTTTACATATTTTTAATACTCTATTTTTAAGGATATGGCTGTTTTCTATTTAGCCTTGTTTAACAACAGTTTCATTGAATATAAAAAAAAATGCATAAGAAGAATATCCTGTTTGGATATCCTATCAACACACCCACTACTTATTATTATGATTATACCTATCAGATTTCAGTATATAAACAGGTAGAAATGCCATTATCGTCTCGATAAGCATTTATTTACATCGTTATTATGTATTTCTATGCTTTAGAAAATCACCTGTATTTATACAGAAAAAAACTCGCATTTTTATTATTATTAAGTCAACACCAATATCAAGTAAAATCATTTCAAAATCAAGTCTCAAAATGTAATGGAAAAATTATATTTATAAAAAAAACCTTCAATACTACATTTATATCTTCTATTATAAACTATTTTATTCTTTACTGTACTATGAGGCAATAGTTCTCAGTTTGAGGCAGGCTAATGAATATCAGATTGTGAAGCAAGCGCTCGAAATTATGACTACGACCATTCTAAAATGAGTGAAAATGTCTAAAAAGAAGTAGAAGAATGGACAGCGGTTGTCTGTTTTGAAGACGCTGACTGCGTTACTCTGTATTAATTACCATCAAACTGGTAGAATGTATAATAAACAAAAACCACCAATACGTAACTTTTATAAACTGGCAACACAAGAATCGCATTCGAATTTCGAAAGTAAACGAACATCTTTTACTCGAAGCAAGTTTAGAGTTATTCGAGATAACGCCGTATTTAGCGGGTGGCACATATTTAAGGAAATCTTTATTTGCAATGCGGTTGTAAAACGCGAAACAAGTTTTCACCGAATGAATCTTGCACGCGTTTTTTATAGTTTTGTCGCCATTTAAATTGTAGGACGGTGCGAAATAGTTAACGTGGATAATTTGAATGCACTTAAATAAAAAGATATAGTATTGCAATGTGATGAATCTTTCTTATCTCTAGATAGCTGAAAGAGTGAAAAGAGACCGCAATAATAATAAATGATATTCACTCAATTCCCCACTGTAGGATACTATAGGTACGAAGAGGCCAATGGCTGCCACATGCTTTAACTTGTGAACAGGTGCTGCTTTCCACAAGCCATCGGTCTGCGCCAGCATTGATGGCCAGCTGGCCAGCAGCAGATGATGTTATAAAGCAAGGCAAATGTAAATCATGTCATTTCAGCCCTTACGTACAGTGTCTAAATGTATTACAGCATACAGTTGATTGGATAGAATAAGCAAAATCTATTGTGTTCATTCACCTATCAATCATTTGAAAACCGGTCGGTGCATGACTGGCAATGAACGCCATTTTACATCGATCTGACAACCGCATTAAAATGGCAGGAATGTTGAGTAATACTTAAAACATTCGAATTATTTTATCTGTATAGCGTTAAAATTATATCAATCTAAAAAGGTTATAATTATAAATAAATAATATTTGTCTGCATCGACTTTAATTTGGTTAAATTTACAGTAAATTGAAATTACAGGCACTTTTTCCATATAAAATACATTATATATATAACATTATGTATAATATGATTATTATTATATATTTAGTAGTATTTTTTTAAATTAAAAATTCATCCATACAAATAAAGGTGTGTTAAAGTTGAACTCAACAATATTAACATATGACGTAAAAGTGATTAATCCCCTTTTTAAAAAGTGACAGACATGTGTCAATGAACTGCACCTTGCAAATGCTGCACAGATTATCTACACATTACACTTAATAACAGGGAAAAAAATTATAAATTTCTATGAAAAATAAAATATGATTTAAACGATATTTTGTTAAATAAAAGATATTGCTTTTGGGATAAATTACAAGTGTTTAATAAGTAAATACACTGATATGAAGACAATCTGTATAAATAAATTACAATACGAAGTCTACATGTTTGAAAAATTATCAACGCTGTACGCGTACTAAACTTTGAGCAGCCCTGTAACCCACAAAAAGTATTTCTCAAGTTAACAATACCAACGAATGTAACATTGCAAGTGATGTGATGTCACTCGACCGAATTTTAAGAGTTCTTTCTCAAACAGCCTACCGCTGAATACAAATAAGGGAAACAAAATAGAATTTGTTGTCGTAATGTTGCGTATTGGTCAGCAGAATAATATTAACTTGCGTTACTTTGTACTACTTACCCTTATAGATTTGGGCTTGATGGCACAACACCTCGTAGCGGAAAGCTGACGTGATAAGCAGATCAAAAAACCGACACATTAATAAAATGTACAACTTTGCGAGCGACCCGCGAGACATTTTTTTTATTATAAACAGTATCACGATCATAAGTTAGTTACCTTATTTATTAGAACAATTATTGTGCAAATATGTACGTATGATTCTCGATAATGAAATTATCTACTTAACTATTTTATATGTTTATTCTAGATAAGCAAATCTCCCACTGCTGGGTAAGAGTTTTCTTATTTCCACAAATAAATGACATTAGCCTATCGCGCTTGTTCAAAGCGGTTTAAAGGGACACACAAAACTCGGTATAAATACTTGTTGCCCGTAGTACGTATGATTTCCGATACCGAAATTGAAGCCGAGACCACTGACACCAAAAGCGGTGACGACACCACTGAGCCAATTATTTTAATTATTTTCTTGTGAATTGATGAATCTGGTGCTCTGACTTCGAAATTGGCACGTAACGTTTGCACCTGAGACACCGTGGATTATTAGAGTACAGTCATTAAAATAAATGCAATGCAAAAGTTCAATAATTACTTTTGTAGTTCACCTTGACACTCGCTTCACGCGTATTAACCGGGGCCAGGTCGGGCGTATCGGAAAGTTAATGGATAAATTACATACCGACCTAATTGGCTTAGTGACGAAGGTAGAGCTTTCGGAGTCAGCGTTCGCGGGTACGACGCGGTTACATCGAGATAAATATATAAAATGTATGTAGACCAAGTGGAGAAGACTCACATATCGCTAGTGAGATCGGGTGAACTTGCGTAAAGAAATAGCGCAGGTCAGAGAAAGATGGAAGACTCTCGTTTCAGAGTCCAAGATCTACTTTGGGTCACTGAGCCAGCGGAGCAAGTAAGTATCCAGAAATGAAGAAGGTAATTGGTCCACAGTGCGGTTGTTACGACACGATCTTCAGTCCAGCAGTCGTCTACTCCCATAGCTATCAGCTCTTCTACAAACGTGACCAGCCTATAGCGTTTTCAGTTCGAGACGATTACATTAACTATGTCGGTGACTTATGTCACCTGAAAGTGTAGGGTAAATATCCACTACCGTCCATAGACACCAATACTAATGGCACTACAGATGCGTTGCCCAGCATAAGATAAGTATAAGATGGAAAAAACAAGAAGGGAAGAGTAAGGGAACTAAAGGACGCTCAGAATAAATTACTATCCTGATGCAAGAATAGATCCCACAACCCTAGACATAGAAAGCGAATACTTCACTAAAAGGCCATTTGGGTTATCATGCTGACTATAGCGGAAATGTGTTATGTTGTACACTTTTATGAGATTTCATTTTTGGTTATTTTATATAACTGGCGTTTCATTGAAGAATACATGTGAAGTGAAAGGTGTAAAATACGTGTTTGGTTACAACATAAGCATGCTCCAAACCTTTATTAAAAGTTTAACAAAACACTTATCTGTTGCCAGCTACTTCGTTCACATCGAATTTCAAAATAGGAACGTGATGAGAAAAGAACAGAAAAATATTATTTTTTATAAAAAGAGATAACGACGCACAAGCAAGCGGATAACCTGATGTTATATAAGTAAATGTTAGGATAAGTTGTGAATAATGGGACGAGAAGAAGGAAATAATGGACAAGGAAACCCTTGTTTTAGGAGACGAGGGATAAGCAATTGATTTGACACTGGAGAAGGTAAGGCCTAGTTCAAAGGTGTTTGAAATCTCAGACACGTAGCAAAGCATAAGAGCATAGTTTCACAAATCGGAGGAGCAGTAAGAGGAGAAGTAATCTAGGTCTAGCAAGAATAGAAAAAAAAGTGCCCTGGGGAGTTAGAAGTCCATCTCTCAATAATCACCATATAAAATGCAATAATTGAACCATTACTCAGTCGGTTAACTACGAAAATGCAGACAACCTTGTCCATTTTGGTAAGTTTGAAATGTTTGGCAAAAATTTTAAATTTCGAAAATGTCTTTCTTTTTTATAGCAATCCGGTAGTAGCGTGCCTATACCGATTAAAAAAATCTTATTTATTAGAGATTTTAGCCTCATATAGATAAAATAGAAATGCCTTAAAAATTTAATGAAATATAAGAGCGTTGCGTATTAGCTTGTATTTACAGTTTCTTAATGAAGGTTTCCTTGGCGTTGTTACAACACCGCATACCATTAGCGACATACTATCAGTACATTTATGGTCGCCTAGTACATTAAATGCGTAGGTACCGTCAAATATTTTTAGACATTTTGAACAAGCTGCTGCAGTTTACCTCTAATGTAATACTTAAGTTTTTTTTTTGTATAGCACAGCAAGTAAACGAGTATGCGGATAACCTGATGGTATGTGGTCACCGCCACTCATGGACAGCCGCAAAGCCAAGGGCGTCACAAGTGTTGCTGGCCTTTCGGGCATACACACACTCGTCTCTTGAATACTCCAATTTCGTAATCATTCAGTAGCACCTTAGCTTGCAGTGGTTAACTGACAACAATCCAGATCCAGATGGCAAGGAAGGAACTTATATTGCACAATATTTGTACGTACATAGATGAAAGTTTGACTGGTTATCTGTGAGATTATGAGGCAAGAGGCATTTATACACAATACTGAATTGTAAAAAAAGACAAAAAAACAGGTTACCTGTGGAGTTTCTTTTGCCGAGAAACCTCATATGAAGCTAAAGCTACCATCTTTATAGTTGGCAATCTAACTTTTGACAAATGTAATTTATTACGTCGAGAAATAAAGAATTTGAATTTGAAGAATTAAGAACTAAAAATATGTTAATGCGCACACAATGGCTTATAATAGAACCAATATAATGAACAATATTATAGTCGTTTTTCTAAATGCTTACTTTACACAAACATAGTTTAATTTTAATAAAAAAAGCGTCATCAATTTTCAATTGCATCACCTTAAAAACTAAATTGCAATACAGGCAAAACAAATTCAACGAGAACACTCAATTCAACAATTGTGAGGCGAATTAATCAAAGGTGGCGGTGGCTTGTAGAATCTAATTGTTTTATTCGGCCGCGACGGTGATTAATAGTGGTTTTGTAGACATAGATCTAGCATATTATAGAGGATACATAAAAATAAGCAGAAAGAAACTTTTTTTTTGGAAAAACAACACGCTACGCAAGTTCTCAAGTGAAACTAACACTAATTTATATAACCATTGGAATTTGATTGATCTAATATATAAATAATAAAATAAATGGATCTCTGAAAGGGATGCTTAGATGGTTTGGGCATATAGAGAGGATGGATGGAAGACGACTGGCAAAAGAAATTTACGTTGCGAATGTGGATAGAAGGGTCGGTAGGGGAAGATCATGGAAAACATACCTTGACCAAATTGTTGATGTTTTTAAGAAAGGCAAGGTCAAGAGCACCCTTAACCGGCGGGCTTGCATGAGGAGAATAATGAGTGTGGAGGAAGCAAGAGAAATACGCCGAGATCATAGCAGATGGAGATCTGTGGTCTCTGCTTCCCCTACGGGAGACAGGCGTGACGATATAAGTATGTATGTAAATGAATCTCTCTATATCCTTTGTAACGTAAAAAAAATTAACACAGACGGGCGCTTCAAATCGTCGACGGCCAAGATCTCACCGCACGGCTAGAATCTTCACGTCTCTCGATACTATAGTGGAACTTTAAAAAATAAGTCCACATTTATATCAAAGGCCGGAAACACTTCTGTAATGCTTGGTGTTGTAGATTACTATGGTTGGCATAGATTACTTTCTATCAGGCGGCACATTTGCTCATTTGTCTTTCTACCCCATAAAAATGAATGATATCTACTGCGAAGTAAACGTCAAAGATACTATTAAAGTAGAAGTTTTTTTAATCTTCTATCTTTGACTCCACTTTATGAACCTTCGATAAAAAATTAACCTTCTTCTAAGAGTGCTTCTCCGACTTACGAAGGTTGACAGCCAATTCAGCATAACTTTCCTCCTCCTTCGCGACGTGCAGCAGTTCTGGAGCACTCGCTATCCCGGCCACTCTCTGATATTACGTAGTCAAGACTTTCTTTTTCGACCAACTTGTCTTTTGCCCGCGATTTTTCCCATCATGATCAGTTGCAGCAACTTGTACCTGTCATGTCTCACGTTTTTTCTTGACTTGTCAGTGTACCTCGTCATTGGGCACCCTTTGAGTCCAGCTAATACCCAGCATCCGTCTATATGCCCACATTTCGAACGTTTTATACTTTTTCTGAGGTCTTCTTTAAGCCTCACATCCGTATAGAAGAACGGGCCAGATGTAACAGTGGAGCATTCTAACGCGCAAGGAAAGTTTGAGGCTGCGATTACAAAGAACACGTTTCATCTCGTTGAAGGAGCTACGAGCGATTTCAATACGGGTTTTTATTTCACATAAAACATTAATGCATGTCATAAAAAACAACAGTCGAACGGTGTCGAGCTCATCTTCAAATTGAATAGTATGTGAGGTTGTTTGGCTTGGCATCACGTTCGCACGCTTCAACCATTGTGTGGTCGCAGCCATGATGTCATTCCGATTCCAAAGACGTCTGTAGCTCTTTGAGCCTTCGTTGACTCTTTGTTTTCGATATTAATGTGCCTCGCGGTGTCTGGTAATATGCTAATTGTTTATTTATTTTTGTAAAAAATGAATTCTTTTTAAAATTAAAAAAATATCACATTAATAACCCGTGTATTAGAACAACTTATATTATATGATTACTATTGTATATAAACATTATATGTGATCGTATCATAAAAAATATCTAAAGAAAAGCATAATAGAATCATAATATAATTTTTTATGGGATAGGAAGACAAACGAGCTGGCGTGTCACGTGATAGAAAGCAATGAACGCCGCTCATAGACTTCCGCAGCGCCATAGGCAGTGCGGAAGCCCTGCCGACCTTTAAGGAAAGTGTCATTATGGGAGTGGGAATGGGAGGGAGAGGGGTAAAGGGGAGGGAGAGTGTTGGGCCTCCGGAACTCGGCCGCTTACCGTACGAAGCGTGGTAGGTAAGCTACCACTCAGACGCCGGTTTTCTGCGAGAGTGTGGTAATTCCCCGGGCGAGCCGGCCCATTCATGCTACAGACAAATATTATGCCATCCATGACAAAGTATTCGTCTGCAGCGTGGCTCTACCACTTTAATTTTTTTTATAGTGGTAGAGTCACTGATTATAATGTACATGGCTTAAATCAATGCATCTGTAATTTTATATGATTTAGAAACCAAAGGCAGGACATGTTTATGTGAATTAAAATTTCCATACATATTTTTTATACTATTCTCATATAGCCAATTCAATAAAGTAAAAGAAATCGCTCATCTATTATTACCAACGAAGAAAAACTTAATAATAATGCATTAACCCAAGAAAATCTTAATAACCTCATACAAAAAAATGTAATAAAGGCTAGGGCCCGCTGTAGCCAACTTCATACCATCCACTCTATAAGACATAACATAAAAAGACAATAAAGTATAAGCCTAGCACGTGACCTTGCGGCACGCCGTGACCAATCGCGCATGCGCGTCGCGTAGCAAAAACCTGATTTCTAGCAACAACAACTGGCTTGATGACATAGACTAACAACAACTTGTGATTGCGAATGTCGTTGTTATTTACAGTTAATCGCCAATCAAGTCGTGATGTGCTCTGTCAAAACACTTTTAGTAAGTCAATTTGTTCAAATATGGAATGTAAACAGAATAGACAAATATAATACATAAATCACGTACTAGTTGCTTTAAAAAGAAACTTACTATCCATAAAAATCCTTTCTAAATAATAATTTTATCTACTTATATAACAATAGTATTTGTTATAAAAGTAGAAAAAATGAGGTGTGTGTATTTGTATCGAGGCATCAAGAACTATTTAAAACAGCTAATGGATAACGCTGGTCTTTCTCGGCGTGATCCACGAAGATTAGTGTTGGATGATCATCCAAGACTCAGTAAATATATAAGTATATATAAGTTGCCTGTTCATGTGTATATGCATTTACAATAATATACCTCATGAATTAAAAGAATTGAGCGCAACTTTATTTAAAAAAAGATTACATAAATGGCTAATAGATGCCAATATTTATAATATTCAGGACTTTTTTGCTTTAAAGAGCCGATCAAATGTATATAATAGATAACTATATAGTGTAAAGTAAAAAGTGATATAGAAATGTAATAATATATTATAAATTTAATGATAATATAATAATCTAGCTATGTATTTAGATTTGTAATAATTGTTTTAGTTACTTCTAATATATAATAAATAATTAATGAAATTTGTACGCCGTAAGTGGCAATGTGATGGAGCTTTTATACGTCTCTTTTTATTCATCTTGTTATAACCTCACATTATACAAATAAAGAATTATTACTATTATTAATAATAATAAATATATAGAAATGATTTTTCAAATAGAAGTTGCTTGAGCTTTAATATTGACAAAACTATAATACTTCTTATTATTGTTATCCTCTTGTTCCAAACAAAATAATGTTTTACAAACTCTTGCTTTTATAATTATTAATAGTACGACTGTCAGTTAAAACCATTATATTTATGCTTTGAAAAGCAATAAATAATGGACTCAAGATTGTGTAAACAATGTATTACACACATAGACATATTTATTAGTCAGGATGCGGAATACTTTTGCTTGTATCATGAGTGACCCGGCGAGACTGGAGATTTAACGAACGCTTTAAAACGCTAACCAAACGAAACTCACTCAAAAACTAGTGATTAACAAGAATTGTAACCCCATCGTATTACTTCTTCCTGAAAAGAAAGCAACGCATGCCTTTTGCTTAAAGTGCAACAGTTGTCTATATGGTTTATGATTTACCATCAGGTGACCCGCGAAAAGAAAGCATCGATTGAATAATATATAATAAACGATGAAATCATCACCTTTAAGCATAAAGGCCGCAGATGCATATTTTGAAACAATCAAATGTCATAAAAATTCTATCTATTAAATTCATTCAAAGCAAGAAAAATATCAAATTATCATAATTAGAGTTAGGAGATACTTTACGAAAATCGAAAGACAGTCTAAAGATAGATAATCAAACTTGCATTGCTAAGATCCCCAAACACAAATCATAAAAATAATATTGTGTGTTTGCGTTGGAGACTCTTCGATAGAGAACCGTAAACTTTAGGGCTATATTAAATGATAATTTGATAAAGATGGTCAGTCAAATAAAAGTAAGTTTAGCTAAGATCCGCAAACACAAATCACGTGTTGCGGATGTCTATGGGCAGCGTTGATTATTTGCCATCATGTAAACTAGTGATATTATGTGTTTGACGTTGTCAACGTTAGTAACCATAACCCTATACACTTCCTCGCCAAACACACAATACCATTATTCTGATTTATGTTCGCGGATCTTAGCAAAGTAATTCTGACTCACCATTTTCATCAAATTATCATTAAATATTTCAATTAATATTCTAAATTAGGAGACTGTTTATATTGGATACTGTAATAAAGGTTTTTATTTGTGTGAACGTCCGCTTCGCTATGAATAACACAAAGGTCACCGAGTTTTTAGTTCATAATTGAGATTCAGCATTTGTAATTGTTCAATACGCCCGGTTTGTTGATGGTATCGCTTTATATTTCCATTGTTTTATAAAACAGCGTGATACGTCGAATACGTTTCATTACGTTCTTTCATTACGTTCTGTGTTAAGTGATAGGTATTGTAGTGATACATTGTTAAATTTATCACTAATATATATTAAATCTTATCTTATTATTATCTTCTTTTTATTAAAATATATAAAACCTTTTATATTATATTATTTTGTTTCCTAATTTTAAAATAAAAAAGAAATAAATTGTTGTATATAAAAGGAAAAGATTAATTCGACTGACGTTTTTCGATTAGACATGTCACCTGTCCGGCATAAGAAATTGAGATTATAATATATTAAGATATAAAGTATTATTTATAAAGTGTGAATAAAATATAAATGTTTAGTGTATAGAAAAATAAATTAATTTCACTTGAAAGAATTTCATTTTATTGAATATAAAAACTCCCTAAAGATCCCGGGTGTCGACGTAGTAGTACGGCAGACACGTTATAGGTTACACTGTCATGGAAAATAATATTAATGTAGTCTCCAGTATATAGTCATTCCCAATACACCAGCATGTATGTACGTACATAGAACTTAAGCGAAACAATGGGGAGGACTTTTCTCGGAGATTTTCTAATGCGAATATATAATATAATATATAATATAATAACGAGGGCGAAAACCGACCAATGGAGAGCCATTTCGCTCTGAGCTTCGGAGCTCTGTGGTCTCTGCCAACCCCTGCGGGGGATAGGCGTGAATATATAAAAAAAAAATTCTAATGCATATGATTCTAGAGGAGAATTAAAATCAACGTGAATTCCGCTACCAAGTTGCACCGCCAACATCATCGATAAATAGCGATCTAGTTCTGTACGGTTTTCCCAAAACTTTATTCCTCGTATCACCCCACTGCGGAACCATTTTTAGGTGAATTTCCGAACTGTTATGACATTGGACCTTCAAACAAGCCTACTCATATCTCAACTTCCGCAGTCGCAGTTTTTTACGCCAATAAAATGATAAAACATAAAGGGACAAAACTTTGGGACGCCAAATAGTCCCGCTTTCCGGAACCGCGCGAAAATTTAAAATTATCATGAGCACACACGAGCGATATAACTAAAAAAAATATGTTGCATATAATTTAATGATAATTATTGCCACAGAAAGTTTGCTTTGATAAAGCTAGTGATTTCTTTTTATTTTTCATAATAAAATTAAATAATTAATTGTTCAAATTAAAGAACATTAAAAAGTTGTGTTTATTTTCATTATTAACTTGCCTATATAGACCCATTAGCTTCTGCCCGAAGCTTCGCCCGCGGGGAATTTAGTTTATAGCGCGAAAACTATCGTGTGTCCTGTAAGAGCTCATATTTCGGTTCCTATATTTGACCTCGGATCTTTAACTATCTCCATGTCAAATTTCATCGAAATTGGTTTACCAGTGAAAGCGTAACAGACATATAGACAGACTTTCGCAATTATAATATTAATATGGTAGTATAGGCATCTCGTTTTGAGTTGCCCAAGGTTAGGTAAAAAATCAGCTTATATATACATCTTCATACGTTTAAAATATAAACGTCAGATCTTCAAAGTCATTGGGTACAAACATACTCGTACTATTATCGATATTTCTTTGTTTGATCTCGAGCAACGATTTTCCGTACATTCAACCCAATATCTCACAAATCACGTTTTTAATATGTAGAATTTATCTCATGTCAAAGCAAGATATGGTATTATGGACATATAGTTGTCTATTTTTAGAAAAAATATTTTCATTATGTTTTCAGTATATGAATACTTATTTATTCAAAAATGTTTTCACAACAGGCGGTCTCAGTGCCATGGGACATTATGTCCCAGACAACTTGCGGGCGAAACAGAAAAATATCCCTCATATAACAACATACTTTATTTTTAAAAAATCGATAATATATAACGATATAATCGAATACAGGCTCTTTTACTCTTACAGCGAATTCCATCAGCGCTACGCTAATTGGATCGTGAATGGCATATATAGTTTTAACAGTTCATATATATTATGTACCATTGGTGGGTACGGGATTTCCCCATTTTTGGAGGAATGGACATTAACCCACCACGCTTTTTCAAGACGGATTGGCGAGACGAACAAATTTGAAATTTCTGTTAGCCATATACATATATATATATATATATATATATATATATATATATATATATATATATATATATATATATATATATATATATATATATATATATATATATATATATATTGTCAAGAATGACATATTATTTGTATGTAGCATGAATGGGCCGGCTCGCCGTACCACACTCTCACAGAAAACTGGCGTCTGAGTGGTAGCTTAGCTACCGTGCTTCGTACAGTGAGCGGCCTGAGTTCCGGAGGCCCAACACCCTCCCCCTCCCATTCCCCTTCTCCCTCCCACTCCCATAATGGCGCTGCGGATGTCTATGGGCAGCGTTGATTGCTTTCCATCAGGTGAGGCGCCTGCTCGTTTGCCTTCCTTTCCCATAAAAAAATATATACATACATTTATCACAATGCGGAAATTGAATCAGGGACAATTGATTCCAAAAGCAGTAACTTCGCCTCTGAGCCAATTAGTTATTATATTGATGGTATTTTTTAACGGAAAACAAAGGTAAAGATATCTCTTGATGGAAAGGTGGTCTGTGATGAAATTTATTTTACGGCACCCATAGGTTTTTGCAATACTACAGGCATTGCTGAAGCTTTGAAGGGTTTTGAGAAATGTGTTGGCTTGTATTTTATTAAACAGGTTTCCACAAACCTGTTTTTGGAATAAATTTCAAGTTATTATCGACGGTTGAATTTTCCCGCAGTGTTTATTACCAGTACATGTATTTACGACACACAATATTATCCATTAATGTCGTCGTTACTTTATGCATACAAATACCACTTGCGCAATTGAACCAACCGATGTCCAACCTTATAAAGTCCTTGTTCATTGATTATGGATTGACGCGTCACCGGGGGATGTTCTTCGTTGACAGATAAAAGAAATGCTAATTTATTTGTAAAAAAATACACTAAATATATTTTATTTTTTGCATGGTAACCGCAAAGACAACAATAGATTTGATTACTGGTCAAACTATGATTAATTAAAAATTACAAAATAACTTTTTTTTAAACATTGCACTCAATTTATTTAATTTATTCGTTAAATATGAGTTTGACGAGTAAATTGAATACCAACCAAAAGTATAAAGCCTATAGAATATACAAAGGTGGGGTTGATTTTTTCCTGGCGTAAACATTGGGTTGACACTAGTTATTTTTATCCATTTATTTAATGAATAAATCTAATATCAAAATAAGCGTTATTTTATTGCGAACAACAGGTTGATACTAGTTATTTTTATCCATTTATTTAATGAATAAATCTAATATCAAAATAAGCACTATTCCATTGCGAACAACAGGTTGATACTAGTTATTTTTATCTATTTAATTAATGAATAAATCTAATATCAAAATAAGCACTATTCCATTGCGAACAACAGGTTGATACTAGTTATTTTTATCCATTTATTTAATGAATAAATCATATATCAAAATAAGCGCAATTTTATTGCGAACACGATAATATAGGGTTGTCTGCGAATAATCTTGTTTGAATGACGGTTGTCGAATTTATTGTAGTAAAATTTTGATATGAATGGAAACTTGCGACTAACAGGTGGGTGAAAGGTCGTTTCTAAATCAGATCCTCTACTATTTGTTCTTATGGTTTTCTTCATTTTAAAAGTTCGTTAAATAAATTTAATTCAAAATCCGAGAAATTTTCCTGTCCATTTCTAATATAAAGGGTTTAATCAGAAATATTTCATTTTATTTTGGCTCTCAGTGAATACGTCCAACCCACATTTTTCCATGACCGTATCGAGGCGACTATAGAACTAAATATCTTTAAACGGACATCACATGAGTAATAAAAACTAATCTGCGATCCCTAATCTTTCCGAAAAGTGTGGGGTATTATATTATTATAGTAATACTCTTCAATATCGAGAAAAGACATTGGACTGTTACGGTGTTATGATGATGATAGTAAAAATAAACGAGAATTATAAATGGGTGATACGTGTGATGGATGAAGCCGACGAGCGGCTAGGTGGCGCTTCTTTGGGGAATTCTATGTCCAGCAGTGGACTGCTGCCGGCTGTTAATTGATTGATTAATCACTTTTACTGCGTTATTTTTTAACAGGCCTCGCCATTTATGGAGGAACGGACGCTAAACTCACCACGCTTGTCAAATGCGGATTGGCGGGGTTACCAGACTAGGAATAAATATTTATACTCCATACATATATTTATTCCGACGCGGAGATCGAACCTGCGACCATTGACTCCGCGGGCGGAGGGCTCCGCCACTGAGCCAATTGGTCTTCGGGTTATTTAATGACTTGATTATAAAAATGATGATAAATTCAATATTGTACCTATAGCTAATACGGGTTGAAAGCTCAATCACATTGACGATGTGAATAAACTTACTATTTATAAAAAAATCTTGGCTTAAAATAAAGAAGTTTGAGAGCCACTGAAAGTAAAGGAACAAACTCAAACACGCCATGTTTTAGTACTCGCAATGTGACAAGTCACCATTGTCGAGCAAGTATCAAAACATTTTGTTCCTGATTGTCGTGTCCGTTTTGCACAGCCTTATTGGTGTCGTATCGCTACCAGTTTTCGTATGACTCATTTGTTTGTGCAAAACACATAGCAAGGTACTTCGTCGAAGGTATCTTGTAAAGTTGCCTACATCTGTAGACTTTCCTTGACCTGGTTGAAGTTAAAATTTACCTTATAGTCTTCCACTACAAACCTGAAGAGACTTCTGATGTGTGAATGGGGGAGGAAGAGACTATGAATTTATATCAGCTTTTTAAGAGCAAATATCAAAAACATCAGGCGTATTCTTTAAATTCACAAATAATTTACGCACAAAATTATATAGACGGTCTAACATGTACTTTTTTTTTAACTTAAATGTTCTGTTTAGAACTTATGTTCTGCGCTACGTTTTATGGCATGGGACGGCAAATGGAGGCACACCTAAATCAAAGATCTAATTGGGTCAATGACAAAAATACCGACTTCAGAATCAGTGGTCGAGGATTCGATTCCCGCTTCGCGATAGTTATGTGTATAAACTAAGTCCCGAGATTGCCCAGCCAATCCTTTTTGAAAAAATGTGGTGGGTAAATGTTCCTTTCTCTAGAAATCGTGGGGCAACATGCCATATATTTATTATGCAAAAAGCGTTGCCGGTTATATTAAGGCACTATTGTATAATAGTTTATCAAAATTATTAGAGCATTTCGTCCAAACACGGCCAAGGCTTCGTAGAAATCTAAATTTTAACTTTAAAAATACTTATGTTGCTGTATCTCGCGCCCCACCTTTATCTGATTACATACAATACACAAACTCGTTCAAACAAACCAGTGCAAACAACGACTATTTGCTCGTTACATCTTTAAAAAGGTTTTTCGCGAGCTTATCGCAAAACTCCTCTACATACACATTGTGAATGATTACATATCGTGTAGATTGTAATGCAGGAAAATGTTATTGGCTTGCGCCCTGCCCCTTTGTCTGGTAATAAAGATACCTGATAAAAACAGTTTATTTTTTAAGAAAAAGGATGGCAAATGAGCAATTGTTTTGCCTGATGCAATAGTGGTAGAGCCACGCTGCAGACGAATACTTTGTCAAGAATGGCATAATATTTGTCTGTAGCATGATTGGGCCGGCTCGCCCGGGGCAGTACCACATTCCCGCACCGAAAACCGGCGTTTGAGTGGTAGCCTAGCTACCGCGCTTCGTACAGTGCCCCTTGTTCCTTGCCCCTCCCTTAATAACACTTTCCTTAAAGGTCAGAAACGCTTCCATACCTCCTAGAGAAGACTCTATGGCGCTGCGGATGTCTATGTGCGGCGTTGATTGCTTTCCATCAGGCGACAAGCTTGCTGCTTGCCAATTCATCACGCCGCCCATGAACACCATAAACACTGCATCATAAACACTGCAGAATCGTTGCCAGCCTCAGAGAAATATAATATGTAAGTTCGTTTTTTGAAGATTTCAATGTCATATTGGTACGAAAATACCGCTGAAGATATCTGGTTCCACAGAATGGTGATACGTAGAAAGAAGTTACGAAAAAACGCATGGTACTAGATGATGATGATTTTTTTTCTATTCATTTATTTCTCTTATTTGGATTAAATTACTTCTCGGTCTGATGAAAAAACCTGATAAAGATGAAGCTACATAAAGCTGGCAGTTATAAAAGTCCATGTTTTCTTTTTTTAGTGTTTTATTTTTTCTTGTTATTCAATCGGCTGTTATCAAATAAATTACACAATAAGCTAATCACAACTTTTCCCGCCAACTTACATCAGTGACGTTGTGTTTTTATTTCATTTTCATAATCTGTTATTATTATTAGTTACATTGTTAAATTGTTGTGGCGTATTATTCAATATAATTCGTTTAGGGTGTATAAGTGAAGTAGTATAAAATAAATGCGTGTATCGTAACTTTTTTAGTTGACTGAAAAAGTCCATACAAGGTTTTGGTAGAACAGCCACCATTTTATCAAGACGTAACGTGATAAGCGGACTAGTTACGTTGCAAGAGATTTGATATTATTGTATTTTATTTGACACTGGCATAATAGTTATAACTAATTGCCATCAATGAAAAAAGCTAATCTACAATAAAGCAACTTTTATTTAATACACAATAAAATATACGCAGAAAAGATACTTTTAAACTCGATAGGATGTTACGCATCCCCCTACAAAATAAATAGGTCAATAATAGTGTGTTTTAAAGATTATAGTTGCATTTGCAAATACGTATGTACGCAGCATAACTATTCATGAAAATATCTGTAAGGTGAAATGAATAAAACTCGCAAAAGAGATACATATGAAAGAAAAATAACTACTACTTCAGAGCTCAAAAATATTAAGGTAAACGAAGTACATGGTGACCGAATGGTAGAAACTGCAAACACGTTACCTTACCTTGAAAAAGGTGTAGAAAGATGAATGGAGAGGTAAAGGAAATATTAAGTTTATATTTGGGATTTACTTTGGCAGAAAATGCACGAGAAATGAGATTTATATTCCAATGGACTGGTCACGTTTGTCGGAGATCTGACAATCGTTGGAGCAAACGAGTGCTGGAGTGGAGACCGCGTCTCGGCAAACGTAGTGTGGGACGCCCGTCGGCTATATGGTGCGACGTTCTGCGCAGGGCGGCTGGCAGAAACTGGATGCGTGTAGCCGAAGATCGGGCTAGGTGGCCCTTCATGGGGGTGGCCTATGTCCAGCAGTAGACTGCCGCAGGCTATTGATGATTGCAGAAAATGAAATACTTCCTTACAATGAATTCCAACATCACATAACACCTACCACAGGACAATTTTATTCTCACTACTCGGACAAGTGGCGTATAACATTGTGTAATTGTCGAGAAACTTTTCACAAGAACGTATCCTTCAGCGGTATTTCCGAATCGACACAACATTGAAACCTGTTTTTCCTAGTTAGTTATAAGTGTATACTTATATAAAAAGCTGGTAAAACTTTTGTCATATTCCTGGGCGTGGTGTTTTGCTTATCATCAGGTGACGCACACTTCCTTCTAATTATTGGAACATATCTTTAAAATTATGGAATCCGGGCATGTTACATTACATATTTATAAGGAAATAGATTAGACATTTTAATAAAATTTAAAGATCAATAATATAAAAGAATAGAATAAAAGATAGGCACTCACTCATGTAAGACTGTGGTGCGTTGGAAATCTCCGCAAATACTAAAAATATTATATCATACCATAATCTTATCGAACAGATCTCCATATCAATGTATTTTGTATCAAACTATCAGAATGTTTCTGATTTGAAAATACATGATCATAACAATTGAACAATATCTTTACAATATACTGATACACTATATAAGTAGAAATTAAAAAGACAAATGAGCACACATCAACTCTATAAAATAAATGGGAAACTATAAAAGAAAATCTTAACAAACTTAAAAGTAACATTCCACAGCCTATATATGTCCTACTGCTGAGCCTCTCCATTTCTAGAGAAACGTACTTTAATCCACCACGCTTGTCTTGTATACCAGACTCGGACTAAATATCTGTAGGCCATACATATATTTATCCTGGTGATCCGGGGATCGAACCCGCGACCATTGACTCCGTGGGCGGCGGACCGCGTCACTGAGCCAATTGGCCGTTAAAAGTAACATAGGCGATTTTAAAATGATAAATGTTATTTATAATGCAAATGATACTTATATTAATATATATTTTTTTAGGATAGGAAGGCAAACGAGCAAATGTGTCACGCGATGGACCAGCCATCCATAGACACCTCCATAGACATCCGCACTGCTATAAGTATAGCAGAAGCGTTGCACGTCTTTAAGAAATGTATTGACCTGTTTTTTGAAGGTTTCAATAAATAAACTTTTAAAAATATTCTTTTTCCAAAAAGTAACTATTTTGAATAATGATTTCGAAACTATCGATTTATTATCATAGTAAAAAATACGTATGTACATAATACATGTGGGATATGGCTCAAAATAATATTTTTAGTTGGAAACACTCTTATTCAATTTTTTCTTAACACACTTGACACACATTCTATTTTTTTCTCTTGACACTAACACTTCTTTTTTTTGTTGTCACCTTATTAAACTATACTATTCTTCCATAGACAAACTAGAAAATAAAACTAAAGTAAAATAAACCTTAAATTAATCACATACATTTATTTATACTATTACGAAAGCAAATAATCTACGAAAACGAATAAAGTAACCTACAATAAGGAACTTATATGACTATGACTGTAATTCAAGAAATATATTTGTAAATAAGAATTCTACAAACCACTGTGTTTAGAACAATTATTTTACGGCTCATTAAAATAAAATAATATGGATGTATATGGATGGCAAGGGAAAAAAACTAAAGTTTTCATCTGTGGTCTCTGCCTACCCTTACGGGAGACAGGCGTAACGATATGTATGTATGTATGTATGGAAAGGAAGGATTCCAACGAGAGAATGAATTGATATTCTGAAACATATCTCTGTTTACAAAATAAACGATGTTTACTGATTAGTTGAAAACATACACAAAATTTGTTTTAACAAGCAATCCGGTCGAAATTTGTAAATATGTTGACGAAAGAAACAAAATAACAGCCCCTTATTGTCATGTTATTTATGTGAGGTTAGAAGAAAATGTAACGTGGATGAAGTGGAGACAGAAAGACAAACGAAGACCCAACTAAAAAAATTACTGGAATAGGCTAAGGCCCACCCGCATTAATTATAAGTCATAATATTATATTATAAAGTATAAGCTGTTTCATGTGAATTATCCAAACTACGGAACTTTAAAACAATGGACCTGATTTTAATAACCATGGAAAACGTTGAAAATAGTTTACATTAAGTCGATGTGTTATTAATAGACTTGACTTCATATGTTTAAACTGTGCAGTAATGGCCAAAGATGAGCTCAGATTCTTTTAAAAAATGAGAAGGTAAACAAAAGAGGTCCTTTTTACTTACCTTCTCCATTTTTTTTATCCTAAATGGCTAAATAGCGCAGTGGCGTATGTATTCGAGTTGTGACGAGTTTCGAAAGTACGAAATGACTTCTGAGTTTTCGCATTAAATAGATACATACATTTTTTGCGGAGCTAACATTCTTAGGTTTTCTTAGAAGTTTCGGTAGCATAATTGGCTCCCGTCCCGGATTCCCGTCTGCGGAGTCAATGGTCGCGGGTTCGATCCCCACATCCAAATAAATATATTTGTGACCTACAAATATTTTTTCTGAGTATGGTTACCCCGCCAATCCGCATTAGACAAGCATGGTAGATTAATGTCGGTTTCTCCAGAAAAGGGGAGGCCTGTGAGTCTATACATATTCCGCAATGGATGTATAGGCTGTGAAAAAAAAATTGACTTGCAACGCTTAAGCGTTTATTTTTCAAAAGCCTACATTACCAGTGAACCATTGGTCAATGTCTCACAAGGAAACAATTTTTACGACGTTGAAGGAAATTTAATACATAGAAATGTGCCAACAAAACCGTGACCAATATAATATAATGTAGGAAAAAAATCCCGTGTGATTTATTGTCTTTATTAATTTTTAAATGCAGAACCTAGCAAAATATCGTTGTAAATAATTGAAAAAATATAATCGTAGCTTACTTACACCATATCGAACAAAATTACAAATTACTATTATTAGAAAATAGTTGTGGATTTCAATGTCTAGAGGTGTATTTTTCATTTTTAAAGAGTGGTGTTGTTTTTTATTTAGGTTAGATCCCCCCTGATAGTAACGCGTTAAGGGGGAGGGATCAACACAGTGGGATATTAGTGACAAGAGAGTGACGTATTTTTTTAACCTTGTTGGCACCCCATGCGTAAAATTTAAAGCTTAGACTCCACGTATGATAAAGACGTGGAAGGTTTCGAAATCATGGAATTCATGTGATGTAATTTGTGAATAGTGATGAAAATGATGTTACCAAATAATGATTATTTAAACCACCGTTTTTGTGTTAGAACTTTGTTAGCAGACTAGCAATTTTGAACTTTATTTATGTATGAGTTCGTCAATTCAATATTATTTTTACAGTTTGTTTTCACGGATAACAAGTTTTGGGTCCCTGGACGTCTTTTTGTAATTGTAGTAATAAACTTTGTTTTACTGTAATGTACATTTTACTATTAGTTTATTTTTTTTTAGTATCAGTAATTTTTGTGTTCTAATAGCATAACTTGTAATTATTAAAAAAAATATCCTTCTAATATATGTGTTGTTATCTGAACAATACACGTATACATTCTATATCTTAAATAACCTCAAGCAAGCGTACAAGTTAACCTTGCGTGCCACAAAGTCGTGACTGCAGGAATACGTCCGAACGGCTATAATCTACGGGCATAGGTACAGGCTTTCCAATCATTCTAGATCACTCGGCCACGAGGCAAAACCGCTTCACTCACCATACAATCGTATAATACAATTTATTTCGATATATTTTGATTAGGTCAAACGCAATCGCTGAGTACAGATAGACAATAAAATAAGTATCTTTCTGTGACACCAAAATAGTTGCTATTATTCAATAATATTCATCAAGTCTTATTTAATATAATTTATTATAAGTATATGTGTCTATTTAATATATTTATATCAAAGGTCGGCAACACTTTTGCAATGCTGGGGTGTTGCAGGTGTCTTCGGGTGGCGTTGATTACTTTCCATCAAACGACACGCTCGTTTGCCTCCCAATTCCGTAAAAAAAATGTATCGTTTCTCCATGCCAGACGAAGATAATTTTTGTCCCGAGGAGAAAAATATCTTTTTCTTTAAATGTTTTTTTCCTTACTTTAACTTATTAGCATATTCATTTATTTGACATTGGGGCCATACTTGAAAAAAAAAAGTACGTGAACAGGACAGGCAATTATTTCAAGAATAAAGACTGACATAATAATTTTTTATAGCCCGTATATGATCCAATGCTTGTATAGGTACATGGCCTCCCTATTTCTGGAGGTAGATACGTTAACCCACCACGCTTGTCCAAAGCGGCTTGTCTAGGCATCCGGACAGAATAAATACCTGTAGCTCATGCGTATACATATATATATATATGTGTAACATATGTATAACACGCGACAATTGATTTCAAAAGCGGTACCTTCCCCACTGGGCCATTTGGGTTGTAAAACAGTATTTCCGAACCGATATAATACTGGAACCTTCAAAAAACATGCCAAATAATTACTCAAAGGTCAGCTGAGCTGCTATACCTCTACTTTTGATTGTTTATTATAAGACGACTCGCTTGCTTATTTGCCTCCTTATCCCGTAAAACAAAATCGAATGACAAACCTATTTTCTCAAAGTCTGACAACGCTTAAGCAATGCCTATGGTATAACAGATGTCTGTGTGTGACGATGATTGCTTTCCAGTAGGCGACACGACGCTCATTTGCCACTCTATATTATAAAAAACAAGTACACATAGTCTATTATAATATCATATCGGAAACTACCAAACAGTTTTTTTTTCTATATGGCAACCTGAAGCTCATCTCTACGCACACACGCACGAGTGTACAGGTGGGAGCGGCCGGCTGAACAGCATTCCTCGCCTGACCCACATAGTTCGCTATAGTAAGCCTCTCGCGCATCGGCCTCACGGACCTTTTTTTATCTTCGATGTAAACAAACAACACTGACAATGTGTTTGGTATGCCAGATGTTTATTATGACAGGTGAGATATTGGAATACATTTGAACAACTGTCATGCCATTATCATGTATGTACATACTTCTTAACAACCCATATATGTCCCACTGCTGAATACGGACATCCTCATTTCTGGAGATATGAACGTTAGACCCACCACTATTGACTATGACGGGTTGGTGGGATATCTAAACTGGAAATTAATGTCTGTAAGCCATACATTTGCATGTTAATCGCGCTATGGAAATACCACCGACAATCATTGATTCCAAAAGCAGTAGCTTCTCCACTGAGTCAATTAGGTCATATACATATTAAAAAAACATTAATATATTAGAAAGCGTAATATGTTTTTTTTATTTAGTAAATATTGTATAGATTTTGTAATGTATAGACTGATTTACTAAATATTTTGTCATTCTATTCTTAATTATTTTAAAAATCAATCGTAAGGGTAATGTAAATAATTAAATTATTATTTTATCAACATATTGTATAATGATTTTGTAATGTATAGACAGTTTAATTCAATATTTTCTTTTTTTTGTTTTTTTTTCTATAGGATAGGAGGACAAACGAGCAAGCGTGCTGCCTGATGGAAAGCAATATACGTAAACCGATATTTTATTAATTAATTTAATTTATTATTAATAACTATTATTAATATTTATTATTAATAATTATTTATTTTATTTATTAACCGATATTTTATTAATTTGTTTTATTCTTAATTACTACTGAGTAAATGACTAAATGATTATTATATTGTCCAAATATTGTTTACTGATTTTGTAATCTATAGATTGTTTAATTAAATATTTTTTCTTTTTATTATTATAATATTTATCATAAAAATCAATCGTAAGCGTAGTGTAAAAATTACTATTATTTTATCCAAATACTTATATTGTTGGATGATTTTTTATAAAAATACCAAAAAATGAGTATTATACTCAACAAACTAAAAGTTTGCGAAGAAGTTTAACAGTATTTGGTACAATCTGCGTTGTTATCTCGGCTTGAGACCTTGAGAAATTTGCAGGCATAAGTTAACATAGTTTCACAGAGACATTTCGAAATGATAAACCCACAATCAAATTAGTTACAATTGACATATATTTCTCATATTTTGCGTGGTCACTTTCAATATATACCTACTTTCTATCTACTTTATATGTTATACATCGAACAAGGCAAGGCATATAACTTATGTTAGATAGGTACGGCAGAAGAGTTAAATTGGATTTTTGGTGATTCTCCTTGCCTAGCATATACAGATACGATATTGGAACCTTAAAAAACATCCCCACACATCTCTCGAAGGTCAGCAACGCTCCTACAATGCCTATAGCACAGTGGATGTCTATGGGCGGAGTTGGTTACCTTCCATCAGGTGACACGTCTGCTCGTTGGCCTTCCCATCCCATTAAAAAAACTAGCGCCACCCATGGACACCCGTATACCAAAACACTGCAGATTCGTTAACTAACACAAGGTAAGGATGCGATTAATTAAAGGGCGATCCTGTTCCGCTCACAGTTATACTTATTATATATATATATATATATATATATATATATATATATATATATATATATATATATATATATATATATATATATATATATATATATATATATATATATATATATATATATATATATATATATATATATATATATATATATATATATATATACAATCATACGAGAAGCTTTGAGTACGTATAAAAACTGATAAGTAATCTAAATAAAGCTGAACGCATTCAAAAGTTAAATTTAAGACTTTGTTTCGCAATCCATAAACAATATATTATTGTTTGTCATAATTCTAGCTGTCTCTTTGCGATAGAAGTGAGAGGAATCTATCAGGGGCGAAGAACCAAACATAGGAATGGTTGCTTTCTAATCGTCAGATATTTTTTATGATCCTAGTAGTAATAACATATATAAACATTATTTTATATATTTCATATTCAAACTGCCAAGAATCGTATTACGATATGTAAAATTAAGCTGATCATCAACTAAAATGGCCATAAACTTCAAGTTAGTTTCAATAACACGTCATTAGAACATATGTGCGAAAGAAAACACACATAAATCTTATGTAAATTAAGTTGATTCCATTTATAATATAATTATGCTTGGGAATTTGGCTCAGTAATCAGATAAAATGATTTCTCAGCCACGTTCTGGCTTCAAATTCCGATAGAAACAATAACTTGTTTTTCAAATAAAAAAATTTGGGTCTTTCCAAATTTTTTTATATATCTATATCCATTTTACTATACACTACTACTGTCATATACTATATCCATTTTATCCATAATTTACATATCCACTGTGTTATTAAGACTCCGATTGTATCGACAGAAATCATTGTTTTTGATTAAAATTTCAAACAAGAGTGCATTTCCTAACAGTTTTTTGGGCCTAAATGTACCACCTACCTAAGCATATTCTACGCGATTAATACTTCGATAATTTTAAAACAGATCGCAATAAAATAATTAGATAGGATAACAACTCTAACTTATAAGACTATTATTGCATATCAGATTTTTTATAGAATAACAAATATTATCTATGTATACATTTTATTATCTTATTCCCCTCCTTTTATTTCATCTTCCCCTCCCGTTCTAACCCTAAGGTAGACTACGCATCTTAAATATCCTTCATGTTAATGATAAATGGCAGTAATTAATTTAGCATCTACTAACAATTACTCGTCTGCCTACGACTTTCATTAAATGGATTGTCTTATGCAGAAATGTACCATCCCCCACGTACATTAATAAAAATTATTACAATTTGAAACAGAAAAGCTAAGGACATCTAAGGACAGTAACCGTATTATATGTTATATACATATACCATTATAAAGGCAATTGAATACCATCTGGATTAGTGGGGATCTATTACGTTGCGTTTTACCAAAAACTCCTTTCCACGCACCATATACCAGCTACCTCCAGCGGTTTTTCCAAACCGATACGACATTGGAACCTTCAAAAAAGTCTAAAAATTTCTAAAAATCGACAACGCTTTTTAGAAATGTGTAGATTTCAACTGCAATGCCTATGGCGATGCGGATGTGCATTGGCGGTATTGATTGCTTTCCATCATGTGACACGAATAGTCATGATAGGACTAGTTGTTATGATTCTTTGACATAAGTGTCTTAATTTTGGCGGTTTGTGGGTTGGATCACTTGAACAACACGGTTCAAATAATACTTAGATTTTACAAACAAAAATCTAAAATTTTATGACTTTACAAGTAATTCGACGACGAATTGGGTTAGTCGAGGGGCTGCTGTTTACATGGATTGGATGTATGACAGATACAGATATTTATTCCGAGTCTGGTTACCCCACCAATCCGCATTGGACAAGCGTGGTGGGGTATTATCGTTATTTCCAAAAGTGAGGACGCTCGTGCCCAGCAGTGCGGCGTACATGAGTTAAGATATTTCTTTTATTGCTAATAGTAAACAATAACATCACACAGTCCAAGGTACGAGTGTTAAAAATAAATAAAACGCAATACGATCTTTACATAACCTTAAAAGAGGCCATTACAGGTGTAGTGTGTAGTGTGGAATTATCAAAAGTCAACAACAATCTGGGCAGCACACATTTTCTACAATTACACAGTACGAGACAGTGTGACCTTGTATTGATACCGCGTTCATTCACGTGTACGACAGGTGCCTGATAATAGGTGTTTTGTAATGCTAAATAAGGATTCACAAGACAGCTAGTCATTTCTTTATTTTTTTAATAAGTTAGCCATCTACTTGCAATATTATAAAAACAATGGCGACTAACAATCGACATCAGCGTTTCCCAACATTTTATAATTGTGTATAATTAAAAATAAAACGTCCAGATCAGTGGTGAAGTTATGTATAGTCTACAGATATTTATTCCGATCATGAGAGCCCTGACAATTCAACTTGTTTAAAAATTACGTGACAAGTGACAAGTCGTTATATATATATATATATATATATATATATATATATATATATATATATATATATATATATATATATATATATGGGCTGTAAAAATAAGGTAAACATATATTGTTGGCCTAATGAATAGAATTCGTAACTCGAAACAATAATTTTCTGACTTTTTATGCCAGCTAAAGGGTACTTTTAAAGCGCACATGAAAGAAAATCAGTTTTTTGTTGTTCCTTTAAAATTTACTCTTAATTTATCTGAATTTATTAATTTACTTGATGATAATTGGTTTTTAGAACAATGTTGAATGAATGTGTGATTTCTAAATAACTTAAGTTGACTAATTAAAAAAAAGATTGTTTCACCCAATTCTCGTATACGGCATAATAATATGAATACTTGTCTTATTATCGGTGACGTCAGCGACCCTCGAATGCCAAACATTTTTTATCCCTTTTCTCCGAACCGTAAACAATTAGGCATGCCTTTGTTTTTGTTGGGGGCAACTCCGCCCTTTTTGAATTTCGAACGGTTTGAAAGTCACTGGCCATTGTTCGAATGTTTGCATACCTGAAACAAAACAATTTCGTGAGTTTTTGCACTGCATCACAGATTATAAATATTTATATGTTAAAAATATAAATATTTGTAATCTGTGATAAATATTTATATATTAAAATCATTTTTAATAAATATGTATATATTTTTATTCAATTTATGGTTCACAATTTTGGTCATAGTGGCTTCCACATAAAGACAAACAATCGTATATACCGTAGGTACATCATCTTTGTGTAACTTCAATGGTTTAGACAGCGTACGCCAAGATAGTTCGCAGAGGCCAGATTTTTATCCGACTTAATTGACATGTATCGTTATATTATGACCAAAAAAATTACATAAAATTATTACAAATTGTAGCCTATATGTTATTCCGATGTATAACCTATATTACTGTAAAGTTTCATCCAAATCCGTCAAGTAGTTTTTTCGTGAAAAAGTAACCAACATACATACTCACTTATTATTAATAACATATTATTGATTGTTATATCAAATACTGAACCACCACAATTCATGCGAAAGAGTTCTCAATTTCTGAGCAGTTCTTTCTTTCTAAGGTATGCGGCCACGGTAATTATGGTAGTTACGGTGATTATCATTAGGTGATCCGCGTGATATTTAATACGTTGGCATTACCAAATTCTATTAGGAGAATATTAAAATAAACTAAATTTAGTGCCATCTCAGATAAAAAAGAAATCGCCATATTAAATTTATTTAAAAGTCGATATCCACAATTAATATAAATAACTTTAGTGAAAGGATTTGTTTAATTATACAAAAGATATCCCAATAGTTCAAGAGTTCAAATTGAAAATCGTTTTAGAACTCGTCACACCGGATACTAAATGATACGAGAATTATGTAAATTGAGCCTCCACGTACGAATTCGTACCGACATGCGAGAATCCTTTGCGTTTCTGAATGTAAATGGCACATTTTAAAGGTCTAAGTTCGGATTATTTTGTGGCCCAAAGTGTTTTTGTGTGTTTATATAATCTTTTTTTAAGAGAAAATGCGTTGTGTACGTAACGGTATATTAATTTTTCATTTGTAATCTGTCACTAAAAATCAAAAAGAGTAGTACAATACATATCGACGCAAAAAAGCGAACACGTAGTAAACCATAAAAACGTATAAGATTTCTGAAGAAATTGGATTGGCTCAGTGGCGGGACCCTCCGCCCACGGAGTCAATCAAAAGCATGGGTACTAGACGAGTCTTATTTTTTATGGAATAGGGAGGTAAACGTGCATGTCGGCTGATGGAAAGCAATTAACGCCGTCTATAGACATTTGCAACACCCTAAAAATATGCCTACATTTCAAATGCATTGCCAACTTATACCATGCAAAAAAAGTAGAATTCAGATATAGCGTACTTTAAGGAATTTGTATACTAACTGGACTATGCACAAAACGATCAATTGTAAGGTCAAACTTAATAGTATAGTAAAACTGGAGTTGAGTTTTGCATTTACGTCGCTAAAAGCGGTGGGTCTACGTATTCTACTGTATATACGTATTCTAAAGTATGTATATTAATGTCTATTCAGTTTTTAAATACCTTTTTATACTTATTAATGGAGTCAGGCGTTACTTTGCGGAAATCCATCACTATATGGACAGTCAAAAGTTTTACTTAGCTAAGATCCGCGACAAGCAAAACAATAACAGAAAACTAATAATGTGTGTTTTTCTGTTGGATTAAGTGAATTTATTTGGAACTTAAACCAAAAACTCACCGAAAATCGAAAACTTTTTGGTTGTCTTCCGTAGAGTCTACTATACCCGAAGACGCCTCGTGTTGGGGCGAAACACGTGTCGTTTACAAGATGGGAAAGTGGTAGTGTGTGTTTGGTGTTGTGTATGGTGGTTGGTGGATGGAGAGTTAATGGCCGATTTTCAGTGAGTTTTTGGTTTAAGTTCCAAATAAATCCACTTAATGCAACAGAAAAACACACATTATTAGTTTTCTGTTATTGTTTTGCTTGTCGCGGATCTTAGCTAAGTAAAACTTTTGACTGTCCATATACCTTTCTATACGATTGATTGATGGAGAATTGGTACTACTAGATACACGATGAGCGATTCAACTAAATAATACTTCATGTACAGACATTCTCTATCTGCAAAGCTTGGGTTTAAGGAAAAGTATTGTATAAATAAATATAAAAAAACTTGTTTTCTATTGCTTCCAAGGATTCGAAATTTGTCATATAAATTTTACTTTCGTCCGGGGTTTGAAGCTTTACCTGATTTAGATGTCGGGTCTAACCGCTGAACCAAACACCAAATTTATATTCAACTAAAATACTACCTTTTCAACTCAAATGAACATAAGATGTATAATATATTAAAAATATATGGATGAAATATATAATAGACAAATTTGGAACAGTCGAATACCCCAACCTGTTTCAAAGTAACGTACTACTCTGAAACAGGTTTGAAATCAACTAATCGACTACAACGGTTACAAAATAGTGCTACTATTATTTATGTTATATACGGCGTTGAGTAACCACATAACTATGTTAAATTACTCCGATCATTAGTGTAATTAATTGTAGCATGTTTAATTCATGTATTTTAGATAAAAAAAAAAGATAATGAACTTAAGTTCTTTATATTTATTTTGGCTTTAAATGCAATAAAATAATCCGACGTATAAAACGGCGAGTGCAGATTTAGAGACCCAATTTCATTATTTCTTTCTCCTCTCTCATTACTTCCTTTTTCTCCTACCACTATTCACATCCGTATACTAAACTAGGCAACGCGTCTGCAGATCTAATAGTCCTACAAATGTTCATGAGCGGAGATGGTTGACCATCATGTGACTCGCTTGCTCGTTTGCCTATCGCTTCCACGAAAGAAGCTGAGCTGGAAAACACAAGTTAGCAACATTTCTAAATATTGAACGAAAAGTCCTCCGTAAGATCCTGAACTCAACTTAAGAGATGGTAGCAGTTGACAAAGTCGGAAAAGTGGCGAAATCAAGTAACTGGTGACCCAACACAATTTAATCGGAGAGACTAAGGCTTACCGGCTCGGTTAGCTGGGTCACGTTGGGGTCACCCAACTGGACGCCGTCCCATGGGGTGCCCCAGGTACCGCTGGAGAGACAACCATGTCTCTCCAACTGGGGGCTGACTTGCGCAACCTTTAAATCAGAAACTGGCAGGAGGTGGCGCAAGACAGGGTACGGTGGCGTAAGATCTTTTCGGAGGCCAAGATCCATTTCGGTCTCTGCGCCAACAATGTTATTTTAGTTGTGGGCTGAATCCTTTACTGGGTGCGTTCATGGTTCTATATAACACGGTAGGAACAGGCGAAGATTGCAGGAAAAACTACACACTTTTATATCGACTAGACTCAAAAAGCATTGACACATCAGTAAACGAATCGGTAAGTAAATATAACATATGCGGAAACTTAAAACTTTTTCACTCTTATACCAGATGAAGAATCAAAAAGACAATAAACGGTCCATAAATATGCCACATTTTTTAATACATACTACACGCTACGCATTAAAAACTTTTTATCCGCTTCGGTATTTTAAACCTCAGGTGTGTTGAGCAAAGGCATCATAACTGTACAGCCAACCGGATCGCCATATGAAATAGGAACGACACCGTAAATGGTAATCGACCACTAAAGCCATACCAGTTTATTTTGAACGTAATTTACTTCGAGCTGTAGTTTTTTTTTAAACAGCTGAGCTATTTAACATCGGCCATATTGGAAACTTTATACATAGCAGTGGTCGTCAAAATTGAGTCGTCAAAATTCAATATTAATATTTAATTTTTTTTATCTTTCTACACTTCTCCATGCGAACTTTAACTATGCCAAATGTCACATAATTTTTCATCATATATTAATATATGTCTTCGACCAGTGTGTACTCTCTTACGTGTCCTCCGCGTCGAAATGTGGACGCTGACAGTCCGTCTGCTTCATAAGCTCAGAGTCGCTCAGAAAGCTATGGAGAGAGCTATGCTCGGAGTTTCTCTGGTAGATATGATTCGGAATGAACAAATCCGCCAGAGAACTAAAGTCACCGACATAGCCTTTCGAATTAGCAAATTAAAGTGGCGATGGGCTGGTCACGTTTGTCGGAGATCCGACAATCGTTGGAGCAAACGAGTGCTGGAGTGTAGACCGCATCTCGGTAAACGTAGTGTGGGACGCCCCCCGGCTAGAAAATGCGACGATCTGCGCAGGGCGGCTGGCAGAAGCTGGATGCATGTAGCCGAAGATCGGGCTGGGTGGCGCTATATGGGTTAAGCCTATGTCCAGCAGTGGACTACCGCAGGCTGTTGATGATGATTGATGATTAATATATGGCTACATAAGAAATGCGTATACGTATGTGGACAGTCAAAACTTTTACGTAGCGAAGATCCGCGACAAGCAAACAATAACAGAAAATTAATAATGTGTGTTTTCCTGCTGGATGCAGTGGATTTACTTGGAACTTAAACCAAAACTTACCGAAAAACGGCCGTCAGCAAGCAAATATTATCAAAACTAAAATATAATGTTATAAAAAAAACAATATTAGACAAAATCAAATCCTGTTTAGGCAGATACTAAAAAATTTAGCCGTAACCGAAATAAAATTACCGAAATTGGTGGAAACCAGCAACCGAAACCGAAATGGATTATTCGGTAGGTCTAGTAATTTACTAGCCAACTATACATATATACTAAAATACATTATTGCTCATTTTATAGGTTCTTAGCAACAACATGTATGACTTTAAAACGTTTAAAATGTATTACATTTAAATTGATAAACAAATGGTAATAAATAAAATTTATGTCTGTCTGAGATGTCCATCCGTCTAACTCTCTCACGCGCTTCTAATCCCTAATCTAAAATTGAAACTCAAAATTTACATACAATATACATTCCTTCGCACAGAGATGAGATCAACATTTTTAAACTATATACCACATGTGTTAAAGGCTCTTAATGTAAATAACTATTTACCATCGTATACCTCACATGTTTTGTTATTTAGCTATTTTAAAATTGGAGCGACAATCTGTGTACGGCGGTTGGCAAAAACTCTATGCAAGAAGTAAAAAACTGGGCTAGTGGTGACTTGAAGGTAGAGCCAAAACATGGAAGAGGCCCATGGAAGTAGACTAGCTTAAGCTGTTGGTGATGTAATCGTAAAATACAATATATATATATATATATATATATATATATATATATATATATATATATATATATATATATATATATATATATATATATATATATATATATATATATATATATATATATATATATATATATGTACATTTTATGTCGTACAGTCACCTCGTCAATATTCGTGGCAAATTTTCGTTTGTAGCTTGAATACAATTTTATATTATATCATGAACTTTATTAAATTGCTGAATATTTATGATCCGTCTTATTGGTTTTTATTTCAACAAAACAAATAATATTTTTGTTCTTAAATTTAACATCAAATCTTCCACTTTCTCAATTTATTTCTTCCTAGATTTACTGTAAGAAACAGACGTTAGCGATAAGATTCAGAAATCGAAAATTCAATTTTTGTATTTTAAACAAATTTTAGTGTCAACCTGGATTTGAAATCAGAATCTTATAATCAAAAGTAAGATACGCCAACCTCTAAGCAATGCGGTCGTATTCTGTTTATGTACAACTTCCAAAGTAATATATTTATTTATTTATTCTTAATCTATAATTTGTGGTACAAAGACGACTTAATGCCGTAAGGTATTCTCTGCCAGTCGATAAAAGAAGGTATATAAATAACTATATAATTAAAAATATATTATCTTACAAAAATATATACTACATATAAAAACACATAAACATATACATTATACATTTAATTACGAGTGTACTTGTATAGATAGTGTTTTTTTTCTTATTGAATAAATAATACATAAAATGTAAATGCTCCATCTCTGCCAACTTTTTAAGACATTTTCCCTCCATTTTAGATCAAATCAAGAATGTTACGCTAGTCTGCCATTTTAACGAGATTACTCGAATAACTTGCATATTTTAATCTCAAGTTTCTACGAAGTAGATTATCTGATTCTCACCAGTGTTGCTACTTTAAAAAATATTCAACTTGCTTATAAAACCTGCTTTTTTTTACAATAGACGTCACAGTTTTACATATTAAATTTTTTATAATAAATATTCTTTTTCTTAGTGTGTATCAGGGATAGCAAGATATACTGTTTACTAATTAGGCTATCAATGAAATAATAAGTAATTAAAAATTATTCTTAGTATGTTAAAATTGTTTTTTTTTTTGCCTTTCCACGATTGGATTGATAGCCGAGATCGACCGGATGGGACCCCTGGTTTAATATATCCACGACGTCCGATCCCTAGACTCTTGTATGTTTTTTACTTCTATAATCAAGTACTAGAAGTCTTCTCATCATATTTCATTGCGTATTTAATTTGCAAAACTTTCATTTGGATCATAAAATTAAAAACGAAACTAAATTACTTCATAGTTTATGAATATATTTTTTTACAGCATTATGTACGTCCCACCGCTGGGGACGGGCCTCCTTATTTCTGTTGGAATGGGTATTAACTCACCACGCTATCAATAAAAAAATTAAACAAAAATTTAACGTAATATAAAACAAGGAAAAAGCTTATAAATATGTTACAAAATGGTTCTTACTCGGTATAAGCCAAGCGCTATTTCGCTGCAGGAGCACCTGGCGCTAAACTTTAGGATAATCCAGTTAGCTACTCATGAAGATCAGTGAATAGACAAGTTTAAATCATTTTTTAAATAATAAGACAAAAAATATTATGAAAAATTATAAACTAAATAAAATTGATTATTTTTGTTCGTAATATAATAAAACTATAAAACAGAGAAGTAATTGTCAAGTTAAATTAAAAAAAAACAATAAGCATCCATAAATATAACACGTAGAAAAGTAACCAAGTGAAAGGGGTTATTTACTACCAATGACGCTCTAGCCCATAAATCGAACAAATTAACCGAGCAATACCAAAGCAATGCGACGAAATTTGTTATAAAATATAGTCAATACGTTAGAATAATTCGTTTACAATATAATTTTTTTTTTATAATTTTTTGAGATTTAAAGATAAGCTTTGAAATCCCGCCAAAAGAGTCATTCGTGTCCGCCAAAAGCTCCAAAGCAGCAGTAGCGAATTTTTCACTTTCTGAACCGAGGGTGGCGAATTCGATTTCTGCATAAATACAATATATATATATATATATATACAATACATATTGGCCATACAATAAATATTTTTTATATTGTATGGCCTACAGGTATGTATCCTAAGTTAAGGTGTTGATGGGTCATTTGTGGGTTAATAGTGGAACCCACAATTCTTGGTATCTTAGTGTGGGCTACAAAGACAATCTTTTTTTATTATTCTATTACTATACAAGAAAAACAAACAACATATTTATTATATTAGGTGTACAAATAAGTTTCCGCAGTTTTTTATAAAAAATTAGGAATTTATTGTAAAGGAAAAGTACATTACGTTTTATTCAAAGTATTTTCCATCATTTGCCACTACTTTTCCCCATCTTTCTGGCAACATTCGGATACCCCGTCGAAAAAACTCTTCATCTTTTGACGCTATCCACAAATCTACCCAATTTTTGGTGTCTTCATATGATGTGAAGCGCTGCTCAGACAGACCATGTGCCATCGACCGGAACAGGTGATAATCAGAAGGGGCTAAGTCTGGTGAATACGGCGGGTGGGGTAAAACTTCCCAGTTGAGTGTTTCCAAGTATGTTTTTACCGGCGCCGCAACATGTGGACGAGCATTATCGTGTAAAAGAATAATTTTGTCGTGTCTGGAGTAGTAATGGGCGCGTTTTTCCTTAAGTGCCCGACTCAATCTCATCAATTGTGTTCGGTAGAGAGCTCCAGTAATGGTTTCGCTTGGTTTCAGCAATTCATAATACACGACACCAAGCTGATCCCACCAAATACACAGCATGAGTTTTTTTCCATGAATATTCGGCTTAGCTGTCGATGTTGATGGTTCGCCGGGCTTAACCCATGACTTTCTCTTCTTTGGATTATCGTAGTGAATCCATTTTTCGTCACCAGTGACTATACGATGCAAAAAACTCTTTTTTTTATTCCTGGCAAGCAGCATTTCACTCATGCATAATCGGCGTTCAACGTCTCTCGGCTTTAGTTCATATGGAACCCAATTTCCTTGTTTTTGAATCATTCCTAACGATTTTAAACGATGTGAAATTGCTTGTTGAGTCACTTGTAGAGTAAGTGCAAGTTCTTTTTGCGTTTGGGACGAATCTTCCTCCAATAGTACTTCTAATTCCATGTCTTCGTACACTTTCGGCCTTCCACTGCGTTCTTTGTCTTTAACGTCAAACTCACCGTTCTTAAACTTTTGAAACCATTCCTGACAACTTCTCTCACTTAAAGCAGCTTCACCATATGCTTCTAGAAGCAATCGATGCGCCTCAGCTGCAGATTTTTTCACATTAAAGAAGTAAATCAAAAGTTCCCGCAAATGATGCTTATTCGGAATAAAACTTGACATTTTTGCACGAAAAAAATTACGTGATGCTGATACGGAATCACTAGTACTTTAAGGTTATGGTGTTGCCAGATGACTAAACTTGGGATATTACGTTTTACATCTGACAATTTCTCCATAACCTTCTGGTGGGGCCATCTTTTGACAAACCGCGGAAACTTATTTGTACACCTAATATAAAAAAGATAATGCAATGATTTCCATAAAGAAGCGTTTAAATTATGATTTATACATTTTCATTAAAATGTCAAATTTTTTAAACACGGTTACTCATCCCACTCATTACGTATACAAGAGAAAATGCAACAAGTGCGAATAAACAGAAAGTGTTGACAAATGCTGAGAAATCTGACATAGACAATATTTATACAACTTACTCTCATTCAAGCTAAATAAATGTTTTAAGAACATTCCCTAGAGCAGATACAACTTATTGGACAAGTTAGCAGAGTCTCAAATTACTAATCGTATTGAACATTCGAATGCTTCTTGACTCAGTCGTTACAGTATTTGATTTCATTTTTATATAGAAGAGGTAGGCAAACGAGTAAGCGGTTCACATGATGAAAAGCAATCACCACCAACCATGGATATCTTAAGTACTAGGGCACTGCAGATATGTTGCCTAACTTAGGGTAAGGATGTGAATAATAGGAAGGTAAGAAGGAAATAAAAGAAGCGGAAAAATATTCGTCCTCCGAATAGCCGAACGCTCAGTATAGAACACGATAAAATAGTAAAATATATAATTTCTTTCCACGCACCATTACCCTGTTGAACCAGCTACCTCGAGCGGTTATTCCGAACTGATACGACATTAGAACCTTAAAAAAAGCCTGTAGGCTTTTACATACTGCCATAGACATTGCAGAAGCAATGCCGATCTTGCAATGGCAGTATGGAAGACAACGTTAATTGCATTCCATCAGGTTATACGCCTACTCGTTCGTTTTCTTATTACTTAAAAAAATACTTTCTTAACCGACTTACCCACTCGAGTGGGTTCATTAGTGTTATCATGGCCTACAATTTTTTTTTATAAAAACCCCAGCATCTCTCACAAAACTTATCACTGTTTGCTATTACAGCGGCATAATTTTTCTCACACCGTATCTAGGCCCCGAGGTCACCTTATCTAATCTAGAGTAATACCGTTAAAGGCACGTTAAATACCTACTTTGGGAATTAACGGATAAGTTATCTTCGCGTGTTTATCAAATTAACTGAAGTGCTTTTTAGGAATACATTATATCAGCACTGAGTCGTAACTCAGTCTATCGTAACTCAGTCTAATAAAAAAATCAGATGATGAAACTAAGAAACTACATCGTAATGTAGTTTATCAGTTTCATCATCTGACTTTTTTAATAGAGCAGGTAAACGAGTATGCGGGTCACCTGGTGGTAAGCGATCACAACCGCCCATAGATATCCGTAATGCCGATAGCGTCTCAAATGCGTTGCCGGTCTTTTGTGAACATATACGCTTGTCTCTTGAATGCCCCTATGTTGTAGTCCTGTGGAAACACTGCAGGTGGTAAATCCTTCCATATTTGTACAGTTGGTGGTAGAAAACTGCGACTTAATAGCACAGTGGTGGACTACCAGTCATCCAGATTATGGGTATATGAAACCTATTTTTGTGGCGCGTAGTTCGATACTGGAAATGTGCGGCTGAATATTTCATTTATAAAGAAGGAGGCAAACAAGCAACCAGATCATATGAAGTAATTAATATATATTTTTAATACGTTATTTAAGTAATTATATATGTATGATCTACTATTGCTGCTATTTATACGAATTTAATTATGAGTGTTAAGCGTTACACTGTAGTTTCTAGCAGAATTCGAGCCTATTACCTTACGAATCGTACGCGACACACTGAGCCAGTCAGAATATTGATTACGTGAGCGTGTGCCTGTCTCTCCGACGTCAACAGATTATAACTAAACAAAACTTTCACGAGTTTCACTCACATTGTTGGATTTTTGTTTTTTAAGTTTAAGTGTTATTTATATTAATAACTTATCTGGTTATGAAGTGGAACAAACTTTATTTAAACATAAAGTTATGATGACTCATAAAGATGACTGATAAAACAAATCTATTTTGCGGATGTGGATAGAAAGGTCGGCAAGGTAAGCCGACCTAATCTAAGAAGAACATATGTTGACCAAACTGCAATTCTTAAGAAAGGCCGGATCAAAAGTACCCTTAAGCGGCGAGCTTGTATGAAGAGAGAGTGATGAGTGTAGATGAAGCAAATAAAGTGTGCCGAGATGGTAGCAAATGGAGATCTGTGGTCTTTGCCTACCCTTACGGGAAACAGCCGTGATGATATGTATGTATAAAGTTATTTATAAAATTTTTAAGAGTTAATTCTCCTTCCTTCGGGATCGTCTGCTCCCTGCCACATCTGTATTGGGCAGATATGTGCTTCGGAGATAAACTCCACTGCAAGAACCGAATCTCAGGGGGCAACAGCTTTCCTGGTCCTTGACTGCCACTTTTTTTGAAATTTATCAGTGTCCCTTTTTTAAGGGATGGGAAGGCAAATGAACACCGCGTCACCTGATAAAAAGCAATCAATGCCGCCCATAGACATACACAACACCCTGGACATTGCAGAAACATTGCCAGGCTTTGAAAACTTTAGGTTAATTCCCCCTTTTTTTTAACAGGTCATATATGTCCCACTGTTGAGCACAGGCCTCTTCATTTTTGGAGGAACGGACGTTAACCCACGACGTTTCTCTAATGCGGATTGGCGAGATTACCACACTCAGAATAAATATTTGTATTCCATACATATATTTATTCCGTTGCGGGGATCGAACCCGCGACCATTGACTCCGCGAGCGTAGGGCCCAGCCACTGAGTCCATTATTCATACTAATTACCACACCTTAATACCCTCTATAAATACGAAATAGGGGTATTCACGAGACGAGTTATTGTGTTCACAATAGGCGGGCAACGCACTTGTGACACCTGCGGAGTTGCAGACGTCTACGGGCGGCGGTGATCACTTACCACCAGGTGACTTGCATTCTCGTTTGCCTGTTCTGCTATAAAAAAAAAACCTTAGCCATATAGACAATGCTTCTGCAGTTATCTTGGTGCGGCAGTGATTACTGATCATCAAGTTAAAAGGTTGTTCTCTTTGCTTAAAAAGGAGTGCTAATAACATCCTTTTCAAATAACTGACGACAGGGCGACACAAGGAAGGAGAATAATCAAGTCAATAATAATTCATGATAGGTGGAATCCAATCGACGTTCTTAGACCGCAAGTACAACTTTTAACCAATTAACTAATCACCGCCTCAATTACTTGACAATATCAGCAAGATATCGTGATAAGTAATTGGCTAAATCCTATTTCAGGGTTTCATTTTATCCTATAGATAGATATGATAGAATTCACATATGCGAGATAAAAAAATACTATTTTTAAATATGTAGTAATGTTTGTTAGTACTGTTAGTGTTGCTAGCTTATTTCGGCTTCAAAGACATACCGTCGTATTTTAAAGAAAAAAATTTACACCATCTCTGTCTACGATACCTTCGCTAGGGATAGCTGTGCTGATTTGGCTTCGCGATTCGGGGAAGCACTCTAAGAAGAAGTATATAAGATTGTTGAATGACAAGGACTTACTGCAGTCACACCAAGAAACAACACTACACTCGCACAAACGACCACAAAGAAAGAACCTAACGATCTAGAAAGTAATGTTCTAGAAATTTCTTTCCAAGCACAATCACTCTGCAGAACTTGCTACCTTTGGCGGTATTTCCGAACTGATACGATATTGTAACCTACAAAAAACAAGCCAAGCATTTTTCAAAAGCCGGCAACGCTTCTGCAATTCCTCGGTATTGCAAATGTCTATGAGCGACGTAGATTGCTTTCTACTAGGCGACACATATTCTCGTTTGCCTTTAGAACCCTTACCTTTTGGATGAATGGCGTTCCATCAGGGTGGGTTTCTACCACTACCACGGAGGGGTTTCAAGACAGAAACAGCATTTGTCACCTGCACCCGAGTCATTTTGACAAAGTTGTAAAGACCGTAGGCCAAGACCAAAAACGCCAATACACCCAAAACACGTCACGAGGGATAAGAAATAAAAATCAACTTTTTTTATTTTACAATACTAATTATGTATTTATGAAATAATTATCTGTTAACTGTTAAATATAAATCTTTCATCCATAATAGACTCATCAGTAAATTGACAGTTTAATGAGTATCATAATTAAAATTTTATTGCCTTTTCGTATAACTTATGAATTATTTCCTGAACAAGTCGTAAAATGTTTTGAATGTTAACAAAAATACAAAAACTTTTTGTATGATTAAATTGTAATTTCAATACTTTAAGTACTTTGTAAGTAACAATAACAGTTAAAAAAATAAAGGTCATTGAAACTGAGACTTAGTTTGGAATACGACGTTGAAGTCTCATCATTTTGTAGGCCCAGGCGTTTCAAACAAAAAACGACAAATATATAATAATAACCGCCGCCATTTACCTTTACGTGATTTCCAGTACAACTTCCTCAGGTAATAAACGGCTGCAACGAGTAAAAGAGCTCCAATAAATGCACCTATAGCTGCACCGGCCACGCTTCCAGCACCAAAACACTCTTCTTGTGCTTGGCCCAAAACACAAGGCAGCAAAACGGTCACAAAAACTAAACTCGATAAAACACCCATTTTTATTCTTAAAAAACCTACTTCACACAATATAACATAACTATATTTATGGCACAGAACGTTATAAAATTTGTTTTTTTTTTTTTCACATTCCTAAAATTTAAAAATTATTTAAATATCGATAGCGAAATGCGTTGCAGTTTGACGATATATTTAAAAAAAAACGCACAACGAAAGCAAAGGCGTGCGCCGCATCAGCCAGCGCGCTCAACTGTGTGTGTCGCTGGCGTTCATTCGTTACGTAGTGGTTTGGCTGCTTCGAATTGTGAATAGACTGTGATTGTGGGAAATACGAAGTTATGTGTGGGGAACGTGTTTGGACAACAGTGAATTGTGCGTTCAAGCAGCGATACCATCAATGAAAATTTATTTTTAATTAAAACTACGCGTTTAGTACTAATATTCCAATGTCATTTTATATAAATTAAAATTAACAAAATTTGATGTACTTTTATAGCCGATATATGCCTCATTGATGGGTAAGAAGAACCTTGCTATTTCTGGGGCAATGGATATTAACCTACCATGGCTGTCTTTTTTCCAAGTGTTTTGTCCTTTAAATAAATATAGTATATTATTATAGTGCAACCTGCAGGTTGAATATTTTTATTGGATGAATTGAATATTTTTATGAATATTCATCCAATATTCTAGTATTCCGTTATATTTAAGTTCTTAGACCGAAAAATCTAAGCTTCGTCAAAAGGACAAAAATGGTTTACAGTAAGATTGGGCTACTATGCTCCCACAAAAGACCGACATTTATAAGCTTCGTTACTGTTGTCGATAGCAGTGAGTGCGCATTATATCTGAATCCACCTGGATGTGTTATAACTTATTTCACTTATTTACCGCACTATTCTATAAAATGTCTGACGGCTGAATCATCCTTTAAAAATTATAATTATACTTTTAAACAAGGATTATTCGGCCCATAACTCATTTAAATATGATCGAATATTATTAAGTATTAGTTAAGATTAATTAATTCATGAAATAATAAGCCGTAGTTAAGTTGAAAACCTAATTCTGCCATCGGACATTATTTATAAAATGAATTCGATAATTTGGTATCGCTGCAATAACGCACATAAACACCTGTGATCATACGCAGTATCTCACTCACACATAAAAAGTTGTACTGATTAGAATTCAACACAGGAACATATCTGGTATGGTAAATATCTGTGACTTTACTACTGTGACTGTGATCTTTGGGTATGAAAATAATGTTAAAGATTGTTCTTTAAAATTATTTTAATGCCCAAAGACCTTACACAATATCCTTTAGTTAGATTCACTTTTCACTTTTATTAGTTCCTTCCTACAAGTCTCTCCGACGAAGTTAAAGGATATGCGACAAAAAATATATATATTTATAATCAGCATGAATAATCAATGCAATCATTTTAGTGGATCTATTTAATTATAGTGGTAACGTAATTGACAGCCGAGCAAAGGAATCTTTCAAGTATTTGTATAAAATAGGCAAACGAGTAAGAAAGTGCATATCCGCAAGATGCATTACTAACCTTAAGATAAGCAAGTGAATAATGTGGGGAAGGATTTGATCGGAAAGGACGAAGGACATAATGGGAGAGGAAGATAAATTTTTTTTTATAGTAGAGCAGGCAAACGAGCATGCGGATCACCTCGAGGTAAGTGATCACCGCCACCCACAAACATCCGCACCGCCGCAGGTGTTGCAGATGTGGCGTCGACCTTTAACGAACATATACGCTCTTTACTTGAATGCCCCCATGCATCAAAATCACGTGGGAACATCACAGGTGGTAAATTATTTCACATTTCCACAGTTCGCAGAAAACTGCGACTAAATCGCACGGTGGTTGACGGCTAGCCGTCCAGGTGATGGGGATAAAACTGTTTTGTGGTGCGTCGTGCGGTGGTGGAACTGTGCGGCTGGGAGGAGTTTAAACAACCTCAGAGTATTCGCCGTAATAAATTCGATACAATACGCAGAATGTCGAATGATTGTTGTAAAATGTATTGTCGATTGGGCAGTGTTACAAAAACACTCTTAATATTTGTTATTCAGTATCGATAAGTGAAATACTTTCTCAAAGGAACAAATATCGAAATATTAAAAAATCTTTTGGAGTTTCCATAGAGTTAATCACATACATTTTTTATGGAAGGTCCAAATTTTTATTTTTATTTATCGATATATGTTCCTTGAGAAAAGTTGTTATCGATACTGTAATTATTATGAGTATAAGAGATGATTACCTCTTTCAGTATTTAGGGGTATTTTTGTAACATGTAACCTTGTATGCAGGGTGTAAGCGTTAGCTCACCCAAGCCTGAATTTGTACGATCAGTCAACGAAACTGATCAATTTTGACACAAAACACACTGTTTATTGACTGAAGTCGTTCTTTAGATTATTAATGGAGTCAGGTGTTACTTTGCGGAAATCCATCACTATATGGACAGTCAAAAGTTTTACTTAGCTAAGATCCGCGACAAGCAAAACAATAACAAAAAATTAATAATGTGTGTTTTTCCGTTGGGTTAAGTGGATTTATTTGGAACTTAAACCACAAACTTATCGAAACAACAACTTTTCGGTTATCTTCCGTAGAGTCTACTATACCTGAAGATGCCTCGTGTTGGGGCCAAACACGTGTCGTTTACGAGATGGAAAAGTGATAATGTGTGTTTGGTGTTGTGTATAGTGGTTGGTGGGTGGAGACTTGATGGCCGATTTTTGGTAAGTTTTTGGTTTAAGTTCCAAATAAATCCACTTAACCCAACGGAAAAACACACATTATTAATTTTCTGTTATTGTTTTGCTTGTCGCGGATCTTAGCTAAGTAAAACTTTTGACTGTCCATATAATGAAGTCGTTCAGTTTTGTTGACTGATCACGCCAGTTTAAGCTTTCAGGCTTCGGTGAGCTACTCCTTATAACCTGTATAAAAAAAAACCCTTCGGGTACTAATTAGATAAGGCTAAAGAACAGGAAATGTGATTTAGCAAGTAAAAGTTTGACCTGGTGACAGATGCTCTTTTGACATTTGTATCCTCCAATTACACTACATAAAAATATTTGAGTATTTATACGGAAAAAGCTGTGTAGAATAATATCTAATCGAATTGTATGTTTGTAGGTAATAAGTATCTATTGAATTTCTCACCATTTTACAGGTGGTATTTTAAGTACCATAACTAATGTGACCATATACCTCAGATGACCAAATAGTGCCCACAATGAACTATGAAACACAGTGCCTTCATTTTTTACCGGCTAGTTTTCAAACGTTAGGGTTTAAACCGCGATTGTTGGTTTAAAAAGTTTTAAATCGGTTGTTTTACATCTACAGGCGTGATTTAATGGTGGTTATTTTATTTAAAACCTATGGACTTTATGGATACATGCATTATATAATTTCAGTCCACTAAGAAGCCTTAAACTATATTGTACAATATGCCTCCAAAATTAAATAATACAACTGATAATGTCATCATATAATTAGAATGAAATAAAAACAACGCCACTGATGTTAATTGACAGGAAAAATCCCCAATAACATTTACTTGAAAAAAAGAAGGTGGCAACATAATAAAACTTTAAAGTTTTTATATCAAGTTGTAATAAAAACATTGTGGTTTTATTTTATTTTCGTAAACTTAAGGTACTGTCAATTACATTGTTTAAATTTTTAGAAATTTTACTTAATGTAGTTTTTATAGGATTAAGATTTAAGATAGAGGCGAAGTTTATGGAAAATATGCGCGTAATGTGAAATTTGCTTTGCAAATAATTAATTGATGGTAATAAATACTAGATAATTAACGATTCTCTTATTTTAAGCTAAACAAATGTTATAAAACGTATTAAAGACTTTTCTAAAATATGGCGAATTTTATGACAGATTAAAAGGGAACGTGGTAATGAAGCAATTATTTTTCTGGTAACACAAATTTCTAGAAATTGAAAGTTGGCGTTGTTACCGGTGCCTTCACATAATAATATTCTTCTGTTTCAGTAGTTTAATGCCGTATATGTGTTAATTAAAATCGTCAGGATGGAAAACGATATATTGGATTCCCTTAACGACTTAGGGTGAGTAGTTATTAAGTTGTCATTATTTTAGGGTTATAAAATTCCTTTGGAAAAATTTCTCTAGATCAATAAAATAAAATGTATTTTACACTAGCATCTTATCTGTACGTTCCATACGAACCATCCGTGTTCTTAGTTATTTATTTAATACCACTGTATATTGGCCTATGTTGATATGTACTAGTGCTTCTAGTTTGAAATGTGGCATTCTGACATTTCCTATGAAATTCCTCATATATCATTTGAATTTCGCACAAGTTTAAACATTTTCAATCAATACATAACTAAAATTGCTACATTTACATTTTAAGGCAAAAAAGCACGCATATCGCTCGATGGAAACTCTAACTCAATAATGAGTCTCTTGTCTATTATGACATTAAGATAATTTAAAACTTTCCAGTCACATAAATATTAATTGTAATTGTTGTGTATAGTTGTAACTGGACTTCAGATTTAAATTCTTTTGCATGTTTGATATCTTATATTTTATTTAATCTGTAGTCTGTAACTGTACCTGTTGTAATAAAAATATAAAAAAATAAATAAAATAAGGTTGGAATTTGAAGTGAGCCTACTACACACTTCTCAAAAGCCAACAACACTTCAATGCGTCTGGTGCCTTCTCAATACATATTCTCAATACAATGTATGGGCAGGCTCTTTTGCTCATCTCCCATTAACAAAATTTATTTTTTGTGTATGATTTTACAGGTATGAAGGTCCTTTGACAGAGGAGGTGGCATTTGCCAAAGCTCTGGATGGTGGTCCAAAATCCTTGGAGTTCACCAAACTTGTTCATATCCTTGCTGAAGAACTCAAAAAGCTTTGTAAACTTGAAGAAACTGTCAATATGATGAATGATCCAGAAGAATCTAGTTCATTTTTACTTGAGCTAAGCTCTTTTCTGAAAGAACTTGGCTGTCCATATAAAAAACTGGTTACAGGTATACATTTTTTTATTTAATATAATAAAAACACAAAAATAATCTTTAGAAAATTCTATCTGAATACATAAAAATCTATGTGTATGGAAAAATTCAATTCTAAAACTGTTAATATGACAGCTATGAAAGTAAGTTGAGATACCTAAAGCTAGCAAATACATGTTGGACAAGCTTAGGCAGTGTAGGGTAATTGGGTATCAAGGGAAGTACTATCTAAATGTTTGGCAAGTTTGCAGCTAACAGCGCAATGGTGGGTGGATAAACATGTGAACATTCTGGGGATTGTTGGGAGTGCCTTTGATATGTGTAGAAAAACCCACACAGCTCCAAAGTGAAATAAATGATCATCAGTGACTGTTAGCTGTGATAAGCTACATCAAAAATAAGTTCTATAGACATTGGTGCTTGCCAACTTCACTCAACCAACTACACAGTCATACCGAATCCTTAAAAAGGAACATTTACAGATAAAAAAAGAAGAAACAATGAAATTAGGAAAAAAAGTATATTTTGAAATATTTGGAATATGTAACTTATTCAAAGTGTTGTATTGTGTTAATGTAATTATTGTTCAGTTAACATATTTAATGATGCCATTCTATTATTATTGTATATATTCAATTAACATATTTAATGATTGCCATGCCATGTACTGTAGTTAAGTGTTGTTAAATACTTCACAATTAAATATGGTAAAATTATATAATCTTGGCATTGAAAAGATGATCTTACCTAAAATATCAAGGCAGTTGATAGCATGCAAATTTTTTTACATAAACATTAATGATAAATGTTTTCTTTTAGTCTCAAGTATTTTTATTTGAAAATATCTTAATATTCATGCATAGGTTGACAGTTTGTTTTTTTTTTAATTGTAATAGATATTTTTGGAAGATTGTTTACAGTTTATTAAATCCAGTACACCTGTAGCATAAAAGAGAAAATAAATCTTAAAACTTATCTTTTCAGGTCATATGTCATCTCGCCTTCAAACAAGGGAAGAGAGATTACTGTTATTGGATTATTTGGTGTCAGAACTTATGGCTGCCAGGATGGTCAGTGTGGACTGTCCGAAAGAGAAGCAAGGCTCAGGCATGGAGATTATTGTGGTATGAGTCTCTTATTCTATTTATGTAATTTTGAAGTCTCAAATATCAATTATGATAGTGCTAGACTAGCTGACCGGCCAAATGTTTTCTCATAAATATTTAAAAAAATTGTCCAAAAAATACATACATATAGTTACGCCTGTCACCCTGTAGGGTTAGAAAGAGACTACAGATCTCCAACCGCCGTGATCCCTATACACCTTCCTTGCTTCCTTTCCACTCATCCATCCTTCTTCTCACATTTATCGTAGCTAAACGGCTTTCCGTTCGTCGTTTCTCGCCCTCGTGGGAATCAGGACATGACGGCTGGCGAACCACGTCGCCGATAAAAAATAAAAAGAAACATTTTTGGGGAGAGCCACCTGTATCACCTAGAGGCACAAAAATAGTTTACAACCTATTCTTAGACCTACCAAATATATAAAAAAAAATTCATAAAAATCAGTCAAGCTATTTCGAGGAGTTCAATGACAAATATTGTGAGACAAGAAAGAACATGAGATTTTTTTATATTAGATTATTGGAAAATTAAGTTTATTAATGAATTATTTCGGCAGCAAGAGTCCCCAACCGCAAAAGACTTGAAGGATATCCTGATTGCCCTAAAATTCAACAAACCGCCACCAAATATTACACCAGAAATATTGTTTACAAAATTGGAGGCCAAACTAAAAGACACTATACAGAAAGAAGGTAACATTTTTGGACTACCACTATATTATCAAAAAATAATGTCATAGCAATTGGCTATGACATTATTTTTTGAGAAATTCTAATTCTATCATTCGCTCAGTATCTCAGTTTAACATAGAATGCCTCCTTCGTGTGAATTCTCCTTGTTCTTAGGAACAGTTTTATTTTTTATATATGCATGTCTTATGCCTAAGACATGCATGTTTACATTTAGAGAACAAAAAACTAATATTTGTGTTTAAAACAGCTTTTAGTATCAACAGGCAATTGTACTTATAACCATTGACTCAAAAGTCATCTATATTTTGTAGTTTGTTTTAAAGCATTAACAAGTTCATAGGACCAATAATGTAATTCTATCCAAAAAAATGTCACAAGTAATAAGAAACATCTACTGTCATACAGAATTAAGTCAAATAAAATTTAATGTGGTTTTAGGCGAGCAACTGGTTGGCAAGCCACTATATAATAAAGCCTTATCTGACAAGGAATGGAAGCAACTTGAGAATGTCTTCACTGAGATGTTTGAGGAATATAGATTGCGTAGAGAAACTTTAATCACCAGGCTTGAATGTACTATACAGAGTTTCGAGGTAAGTGTACCAATTATAGACAAAATAAATCATTTATAATGTATATGAATGTATGATTATTTTTGTGATGTGATTATTTATGAAAAAAATATCTCCAGTGGTCTGACCGCCTCAAAACTAAGAAAGACCAAATCCAGTCGGCATACAGACCTAAACGGGAACAGTTGAAAGTGAAGCCTGATGTCAAACTGTCAGATTTCCTAGCAGCTCGTACTTCCCTTTTGCAAGTTGATAAGACAGCTAGCGCCACTGTCAGGAAAAATACTCAAACGGAAGTCAATAAAGTTATTATTGGAAGGGTGAGTATTTAATGTTTGTGATCTATTATTTTGGTAACTATTAGGTTAACTTAAACATAGTTCTCAATGTTGATAGATATTGTCTCCATAGAATCGAAGAGTTTCTACGCAGTTACATAATGGATGTATAATGGTTGTGTAGCTGTCTATTTGTTTCTGTGTATTTAAGCCTGGGCTTATGTGAGCTTACATTTTGTATTATTATTAATATATATTTTTTCTTACACCTGTAATAATAATAGTGGTCTTTATTCAGATTTTTAAAAGTTTTACAAATATATATGTATATTTCTACGATATCCCATTTTCTGTGTGCCTTTTACGGGCAACGGCCTCCCCCAGTCTTCTTTACAATTTGCCAAACTTGTCCAAGTCCTGCCAGCTTTTTGGCACTCATCCTCCCATCTTCTAAATTGCCTGCCTCTCTTTTGTGCCCTAGTCAAAATCATCTACATGACCTGATCATTGAGTTTTAGCGAGACTAATAAAATAGTCTCCATCTCATCTCCATTTTTTGTATATACATTACTGTTGGTCGGTCGGTTCAGTGTATATTTAATAATAATTACTGTGTGAGAGAATTTTTAAAAAGTTTGAATTCAATGTGGCTGTGGTGTTATATGTAGAGTAATTATAGAAAATTTTAATCTCTTCTCAGGTGCCAGATAGAGGAGGTAGACCAAATGAACAACAGCCACCTCCACCTGAAATGCCTTCTTGGCAGCAGAGGTCAGCACCGCAACAGGTAAACTTATCGCTACCATTCTTTGAAACTTTGTTTAATGGTTGTGATTTTACTCGCTATATAAGGTTGTGTTTCTATTTATTAATAATTATTATATTTTAAAATATTATTATTTTATTTAATGCAAAATATTTAATAAGATACATATTTTTATGCAGAAGTAACTCTAACTCAATTCAACTACAGCATTAAAGATCAGCCGAGGCCTATTCTCTGGCACATTAATTTTAATTTTTGGTTATTCCGAAAAATTTTGTAGTGCTTTACTCGATAATTTTTATTTCGATTATTACTTTTGATGTTGTTTGTATTGTGCCTTGAACAAACAAGTTATCTATATATCTAAAAATTCTGACGGCTTATTAAGTTATATAACGTTTTGGGTTTGGGTGTGGCGAAACAGTTTTAAGTACTCAGGTAGACATTGCTGTCTTCTGATACTTTGCTTCCATAGTTGCCTCGTACGACACCCTCGGGAAGAAATGGGATGGTTCTATACCGCGTGGAAACACATAGAATCACTCACACTCGACGGTTACACACACGCACGAACACATACACAAACATAAAAACACACACACACACATTCGAAAACCCACAGAATACATAATATTTATAACTAAGTTTTGATGTCCCTCCAGTTCGTCTCGTGGACCAGCGTGATGGCTTAATGTCATACTCTCGGTTCGGTTCAATTTGAAAATGCACACCTGTTATAACTCACAATGATTGAGCGTGTCGTGTGTGCAAATAAGAACGCCTAAGACTGAGAGTAAAGCCTTGTAGGTTTGGGTTTATGGAGCGACGCTCTGTGCAGGGTTCCTGCCAGAAACTGCGTGTAGCTGAAGACAAGGATAGGTACCACAACTTAGAGAAATATATTCAGCAATAGGCTGTAGTAGGTTAATACCATGGCTCTGCTGCTTTTATAACGTTAGAGTTGGTAAGACGAATGGGCCGGCTTGACCGAGGAAGTAGTCAGACGCACCTTGTAGAACCAGCTACCTCAAGCGGTGTTTCCGAACCGCTACGACATTGGAACCTTCAAAAAACCAGCCTAAACTTTTCTTAAGGGTTGGCAACGCTTCTGCACTGCCTGAGGCACTGCGGATGTCTATGGGTGGCGTTGATTGCTTTCCATCAGGGCCTGGTAACATTTTTTGGTTTACCGCGTTTCGCGTACGGTGAGCGTAAGTATACGGATACTGAATCTCTGTCCCTTTCCTTTTTTTCTTTCTACTTCTCACATTACTTTGTTCTCCCGCCTCCGATTTCTTCTATTTTCCCCATCCATTCACATTCTTATCGTAAGGTGGACGGCGCATCTGTAGTTTTTTTAGAAGACCAGGCAAATGAGTATGCAGGTCTTCTGGTGGTAAGTGATCATCGCCGCCCACAGATATCCGCTACGCCGAAGGCGGCAAATGGACGGCAGTATTTCTTATTATCAGGCCACCAGTTTACTCGTTTGCTTATTGTTTGCCTAAAAAAAAAATGTTTACCGCGGCGACATTATTTTTTGTTAAAGTTGACAAGTTTATATGGCATCCCCTGAGGATATAAGGTGGAATTTTTTTTTACATTTACGCGTCAAAATAACGAACTATACATGTGGACAGTCAAAAGTTTTACTTAGCTAAGATCTGCGACAAGCAAAACAATAACAGAAAATTAATAATGTGTGTTTTTCTGCTGGATGAAGTGGGTTTATATTTGTAATTTAACCCAAAAACTTACCGAAAATCGGCCATCAATTCTCCACACACCAACTACTATATACAACACCAAACACACACTACCACTTTTCCAACTTGTAAACGACACGTGTTTCGCCCCAACACGAGGCATCTTCAGGTATAGTAGACTCTATGGAAGACAACCGAAAAGTGCAAGCCGAAAACACTTTTCGGTTGTCTTTTAATTTTCTGAAGAAATTAAGCTACTGAATGCGTGAATCCGAAGATCGGCCTTAGAGAAGCCCTATATTCAGCAATGGATAGCTACTAATGATGATTATGATGATAAAGTTATCGCTTTTATCGACGAGTTTGCTTTTATCGCATTATCAGACGTTTTGAATTTTTTTTATGGAATAGGAAGGCAAACAAGCAGTTGTGTCACCTGATGGAATCAACGCCGCCCATAGATGTCCTCAGTGCCATAGGCCGTGCAGAAGCGTTGCCGACCTTTGGCGAGGGGGAGGGTGTTACGCCTCCGGAACTTAGCCGCACACCGCTTAGCTAAGCTACACAGACAAAGTATTCGTCTGCAGCGTGGCTCTACCACTATTAAAATATTAAATTATGTAACATTAAGACCATGCATATACTGTACACGGTGAAACCTATGCTTATCTTAAAAAAAAAAACAATGCTTTAGGAAGAACCTTAAATCAAAGGAATATGTATTTAAATGCGTGTCTGTGAAATTCAAAGGCGCACAATAATTTTGTGTCGTCCTATAGCAATTAAAATGAGAGTTTAATGAGTAGACGTGTCTATGAATGGACCGGTTATACCAGCGTAGTACCGCACTATTAGGCCGGTAATACACGCTGGTCGAGCATTGCCGATCGAAAGTCAATACCAGGTATTACAAAGTATCGCATTAAGTGTTGTTAGCATACTTCTGTAACCGCGTTTCGTACGGTGAGTCTAATGATCCAGAACCCCAATCCTTCTCCTTCCCTCTTCTCCTTCTATCTTCTCCTCTCCTTAAATTGTTTGTAACCCTATATATATATATATATATATATATATATATATATATATATATATATATATATATATATATATATATATATATATATTTATATACATATATATATATACATATATATATATATATATATATATATATATATATATATATATATATACACACAGCTCCATCCACTACCATTCAACGCAGTGAAACCGTTCTCCATTGGTGATTCTCCACTTCTCGCCCTCTCGCCCTCGTGAGAATCAGGACGTCAGGACGGATGGCGAACCACGTTGCCGTCATTTTTAACAAATTAAATATATTAAATTCGTCTTAGTGAATCCCACGAGACACAAGGGAGGATGCAGGTCAGCCCCAGCAGAGCCCTGCATGCTGAGGTAAGGCACCGTAGTGGTACCCGGGGAGCCCGATCCCGGGACGGTCGGCACGCTTGTGATTAAGCTAGCCCTTAGCCATGCATCCATTGGCACGGTAGACCGTGGATTGGCGGACAGGAAGGGAAAGGATAGAGAAGAAAGGAAAGGACATGAAAGGAAATGCGGTTTGGGGTGGGTTACTAGACTCGGAATAAATATTTATAAATCCATACATATATTTATTCCAATGCGGGGATCGAACTCGCGACCATTGACTCCGCGGGCGGAGAGCCTCGTCACTGAGCCAATCGGTCGATTATTTATTAAACTGAAACATTTATTTTACATTTCTACTCGTACTTTGCTTCTGCAGCAATACGTGTGACGTGTATCAATAACGAATCAGTGTTTAATATGGTTTTATTAAACAAATTAGGTATATTTAATTCGTCTTAGTGAATCCCACGAGTCGCAAGGGAGGATGGAGGTCAGCCCCAGCAGAGCCCTGCATGCTGAGGTAAGGCATCATAGTACCCGGGGAGCCCGATCCCGGGACGGTCAGCACGCTTGCGACTAAGCTCGCCCTTAGCCCTTAGCTTTGGCACGGCTGACCGTAGATTGGCGGAGAGGAAGGGAAAGGATAGAGAAGAAAGGAAGGGAAAGGGCAGGAACGGAAATGCGGATTGGGGTTACCAGACTCGGAATAAATATTTATAAATCCATATATATATTTATTCCGATGCGGGAATCGAACCCGCGACCATTGACTCCGTGGGGGGAGGGTCCCGCCACTGAGCAAATCGGTCGTATAAAAAATTGGTTGTTATTGCTTGGTTATATGATGGTGTCCATCAGAGCTGATTTTGCTCCCTTATTAAGAAATGGGCGCTCTGTTCTAAAACTTGTGGTTACACAGCGAATTCATTTGAAATTTAAAACAAAAATATAATGGCATTGGTAAATAGTGGCGGATGCTATGTATAATTAAAAAGTCAGATGGTGAATATACTATTATTTTTTGTATTGCTTATTACAATACTATCCGAAGAAGCAGCTAGTGCTAATCCTGAACACTAACATAGATAAAAAGAGTGACAGAAAAACACAGTCAGCTCAATCTGTATCGGGAGTCATTACAGAGCATAGAAGAAGACTAACCTTGATCTATCATTTTGGCGAAAGTACTTACTGAAATACATTGAGCTTGCGAATACGTTATTACGATAAGTAAGCATTGTTTAGTTTTTGAAAGTTTAAAGTTTATAATGCTCTTGAATGACCTTCACCAGCACCACACATGAATTTAGGGAAGATGACATTAGAAGATCATATCATGAAACAAAGAAGAAGTAAGCTATTCGGCTACTCTAAAAAGCACTTATGGGCAAACAAATATTGCGCTTTTCAAAACAAAAGTCTTCGAAGGTTGTGGTATCTTTTGACACCTTAAAAACTTCATGTAATTTTCGAAGAAGTACCTTGGTGTACCAATTCAAGTGAAGATGAAAAGTTAGAACTTTGTATCACTTATCTACGGGTCCCTTTATTCGGCAATGTGTTTTATTCGGGGGTCTTTAAAATGTTGTTGTCAGTATTTTGATGACCGTTGGATGGTTTTCCATGCCGAGTTGTCAGTGTGAGACTGGGTTTGATCCTATCACAGTAAAAATAATCAATCGAATATTTGAGTCGATTGTTGAAATGTCAGAATCCGAGTTATGGTGTGGACCTCTGGCAACTTTTTCAAATGGGAGAGCAAGATGTACATATGGTCCCCTTAGTTGAAGATCCGTATTTGGAGTGGGTAAAAATTATGAAGAGGAAAACCCACGTAACCTTAGGGCGTGATGATATCTCCGGGAGAACGGAGGGTGCTAACCCGCAAAGTACAGACTTTAGGAGTTCAATAGGCAGAAAAACTGTCTTGGGCAAGGCTAACGGGAATCCTATAACTATGGCCTCAACGACTACCCAAGTAAGCAACTCGGCGCTGGATGATACTAGTGCCAAATTCTCAGAAGAGAAACAGGGTACTTCAGCAATAGCGGACCAAGAGCCTGAATTCACACTTCAGCATTCATTGACCGCGGTTACTACTAAACCTCACAATTACGCTAGAATAATTGCTGAGAAACCAGTGGAACCCCAAATAAAAAACTTCAAATTGAGAGTTGATGCTTCATGTACGGCAAGTATAAAATTAAAGGCCCCCGTTTAAACCATTTGTGAGCGAATCAGAAGTGATCACATTAGAACGCAACTCTTTCACGGGTCCGGTTGCTAAAAGAAAAAGAAAAAATAAACAGCAACGCAAGAGAGCAAGAGCCCTTCGAGCCGCTGCAATCTCAACCACTTCTTCAATATTCCTTCCAGTAATCCAAAGTCCTTTACCTGGACCAAGTACTGGATCTCAGCAAAATGTTACTGACATCGTGAAACTGTTTGCTGGAAGTGTTGTCGATTCAATAGAAGATAAAATCGAATCAGTGGTTAATAAACAGGGAAAGAAAACCATTCTCCCTTGTGAATTAACTCGTAAGGCAGAGAAAAGGGCTCGCGTTAATAAGACCTCTGGCAAGGCTGACCTGGCGCTTACAACAATCTATGCAGACGTGTCCAACAAAAAATTATTTGACTGCATAGATTCTGAAAAAACAAACATCCTTCATAAAAACCATGTGGCTTTGGGGAATATTAATCAGAAGGCTAGTGAAACCTCGGGAAAGCCATTTTTGAGCAGACCAGAAGCGAGCTCGTTAGAAGGTGTCTCTTCCAAGTGCTCGGTTGCAAAAAAAATAAGGAAAAACAAAAAACAACGCATGAAAGAAAGAGCACTTCAAGGCGTTGGAATCTCAACAACTCCTTCAATGAATTCAGTGATCCAAAGGTTTCCACCACACAGTTCTAAACCAAGTATTGGGTCCGAACAGACTCTTGCTGAAACTGTGAAATTGTCTGCTGGAAAGTTTAACAATCTTGTTGAAGAGAACACTGAATCAGTGCTTAATAAACCGGGGAAGGATATTTTCACTAGCGAAATAACTCGTAAAGCAGATAAAAGGGCTCGCGTCGATAGAAAAGTTTCTCTAAAAACAGTAAAGCATACAAATTGTAGGGTGATTTCAACAAAATATACAGATGTGAGTAAAAAAGGTCTAATGGTCGGCATAGTGTCTGCAAAGACAAAAACGCTTAGCAAAGGCCAAGCTGATTGGGTGTCTGAAAAGGCTTTGGAACGCATTGTTGAATGGGTTCAAGAATATCTTAATGGACAAACCCATTTGAGAGGACCAAGCTTTCTTGGGAAACCTGTGTACGCACAAGGGGTCTTTAAAATTGTGGTGCGCAGATACATGGACTAACGATTGGTTGAAGAACCTAATTAGGACCGTAACTCTGCCCTCCGGTGAAGGACTAGCGCTTGTACGCCCGTTGGACGTACGGAGGGTTCGGTGCGGGATCTTTATTCCTGAGATCAAGAAAGGAATGATCAAGGCCAAGATAGCCACGTTACTCCGCTACCAAAACCCGTGGGCAGAGGTTGACTATTGGATGCTCCATACTGCTGATGAACAAGAAAAAGGATTGTTTATTATTGTCAGCATCCCAGAAGATATCATCCCCAAGATATTAATAGAGAAGCGGCGATTGGCATTTGGCCTGGGTTCAGTTTATGTGAAATTCCAGGGGCCCAAAGGCAAGTTTACAATCACACCGCCTGCATTGGTGGGTGATAATGATAAAATGGCAGATGCAGTGGTTCTCAGCACTCACAGAGGAGAGCCAGGGAACAATATGAACTCCGGTCAGGTACAAATCGCAACGGAGTCAGGGTCATCCGCGCTGGAGCCATTTTCAGGACCCTCACTGTTAGAGCCATCCTCAAGCTCGTCCAGTGCAGTATAAAATTCAATACAAAGCACAGAACATTCATTTTGTCCACTCGATTTGTGAATTTATTCTGCTTGAACGTCGACTTGACGAAGAAGTGGTGCAACCATTTCAGTATAACGTGCCCTTTCTCTTTAAGTATTAAAAAACTCCTTTTTTGGTATTCACTAGTACAGCAAACCTGTAACAGGTCAGCTCAGAGCGTGGTAGTATAGCTCAGGGATTCTTATGTAAAAAAAAAACACTTTAAAAACTATCTCTACTTTTTTCATACAAAATACCAATTTAAAAACTTTGCGGTTTGTGGTGGTGAGTTTCGATCCGTTTGAGTATGCCTGGTGTAGCTGATACTAAAACAGCAAGATCTTGCTGTTAAATAGTGGAGATACATTATATATCTATAGAACAAGAAATGTAGAGAGCCATATACAGTATATGCAATACATCTTGTATATACGTGGCTTATGTGAGGATTCCATATGAGGATTATTTCAGATAATGTATTGTAATATAAAAAGAGTGTAGTGATAAAGAAAAATTCTTCGAAAGATCCTTGGCCCATAGTAGAGACTGGGTGTAAATTGGGGAATTCTAAAGAGTGTTAAACTCGAAGAGTTCGTTATCGATGACATAATAATCGGCGAGACAAAGATACACTACTTGCCCTAGCCAAGTCAATGGCTAAGGCAAGTGCAGGATAAGAGCAGATCGCAGTGCCAAAAAGGTAATAGGGTCTACCGTCTGTTAAGAAAAAACATAAGGAATATATAATAACTAAGACCAACAATAAGAGCATATAAATACAAAACGTTACACAAAACTATATGAGTGACAAGTAGAAAAGGCGGAAAAGCTAAAAATCTATGTTAATATAGACGCAAAAAAGCGAAAACGCTGTAAGTGATACATGTCAAAATTTTTTATTGCATATTCAGGTCAGAAAAAACATTGCGTCAAACAAGCGTCGAATTGTCTAGTTTCAGAGCTCTACGACCAATAGAAAATTTTCTACACTGTTGAAACTGACTGATTTTGAGTGATCACATACAATTTTTACAGAAATCATAAACGTTTTTTGTCGTTTTCGTTTTACGGTTTACTATATTTTCGCTTTTTTGCGTCGACATGAAGGTTTTATGCAAAAACGGCTGTGAAAAAAATGTAATTGTAAAGAGAAATAAATTCATTGAAAAAAGGATGATCATTTACAAGTCTGGTTCATCTCATACAACGGCTATAAATGCGTCGCTTACCTAATAACGGGAGGGAAACGTGGTAACATAGTAAAATGCTACCACTTTATGCCGATATTCTGGGAGGCCGTGGTACTTTCTCTTTCAAAGTGATCCATGAATTCATGCTTTTACCGCTATTTCCGACTTTCGACCGACGATTTACCAACAATTCCGCTTTAGGTATTCAGGATATGTTCGACGTATTTGTGAGGCCTATGGTCGTTGCGGTTGTTTGTGGGTGGTGGTGACCACTTATCATCAGATGATCCGTATGCCCGTTTGCCTGCTCTGCTATAGGAACATGATCATTACTGCATTATCCATGTGGATGGATACAGCCTTGTATTATTTACTCCTTACCGAATTATGACGCGGGGAGAAACTTTTGATATAAATACTTTTTTATTTTTTTTGTAGATGTATGTTAATTTATAATATATAATTTTAATGTTTATAAATAACGATAATTTAAAATTTGGTATAAACAACATATTCACCAAGTCTTCTTATTTCATTTCCAAAAACAAACACGTATGTATAAAGGTTAAAAGAAAAAGTGATTTTTAAGGAATAAACAAATTGATTGCGTTCAACCTTTCTGTAATACCTTTGCTGTTGCGGATGTCTATGGAAGGCGTTGATTGCTTTCCATCAGGCGATAAGTTTACTCGATTGCTCTTTTATTCCATAAAAGAAATACTTCTTCCGCAAAATAATATTTATTTCTTATAAGAACTTAGATTTTACTCAGTTAAATCTCTTAATGAACAAGCTATTACCGTTCTGTAATGCTGATCCTCTGAACATCGAAGAAACAGGCGAAAGAAACTCTTTCTCCTTTAGATTCTTTTATCCTGTTTTGTTTCATCTTCTCTTATACATATCTGAAATGCAACTCATCTGCGATGCCGTTGATGGTGCAGATGATTATGAGCACCGGTGTTTACTTACCTTTAGGTGACCCGCCTGCTCATTTGTCTATTTCTTTAGCAAATGTTCTGTTAGTCTGGTTCAACCGTGACTTTGTATTGTTTCAGATTATTGTTAATTTGAACATATTAATATACATACACTGCCTAACTATAACATAAAAAGTTTAACTAAGGGTAAATATGTTTTAGGAAGCTAAAATAATCCCGAATTTTGGCTAACGCGAAACAAAACTAAAATAATTAGTAATGAGCAGGTCCCAAAAACAACGATAGAGTCCACAGGTGTGTAAATTAGGTTTTTATCATATGCACATTTGTAATATTTTGGTAGTTACAAATAATTTTACCTAGTGATCGCAAACTTTTGGCCGGCAGTGTATGTTTATAAATTAAAATACATTTGTTGCTCTGCTTCTAATAAAACAATGTAAAGAGAGTGAGAAACATTTTCAAAATAATGTAATATAATTGAATCTCATGTGTTATATTTATATATAATATTATTATACTATTATACGTGAAAATGCTGACCACGCAGGTGCTGTGTTCCACTGCCAAGACCGGTGATGGGTCCCCTAAACAATCCGCGCTCGAGGAAACTACACTGCAAAATTTGAAGTCCGGTAAAACAGAGGACATTACTGTGTGTCAGGATTTAAAAAGTGTAGGCACATTGCCACAGTCAAATAGTGTGGCGAAAACTGTGGTTGGCGAGTCCAGCACTCTGGTGGGGAAAGCCGAGGGACCTCTGTCGGGGATCACGGCTAATCCCAAACAGAGTGAAGGACCCACCAACTTAGAAGATGTATATTGTCAAGTGCGGAAAAGGCTCAGTGGTGCGTCTAAACGCAAGAAGAGGAAACGCATTGCTGCAGAGAAAAGTAACGTTGTAATGATACATGAGACAAATCAAAGAAAAAGACCGTTGGAGGTTAGTGATGTCAGGGAGCCAACAGTAACAAATAAAAAGCCTTGTATTGAATCTTTTGAAGAATCTCCTTCTATGCTTAAAGTCGCCATACTAGCTGAACATCCGGCGAAGATCACAGAGGATATGCTAGAAGTAATACAAGATTTCATTTGGCAGAAACTGGAACGAACAACGAATCCAATTCCGAGGGTCGTGCTGGGCAATCTCGTAGGTGGTACGATCTATGTCACTTGTGATAACGACGCTTCTGCATTATGGCTTTGCAACTTGGATAGAAGTATTGTCAAAGGTGTTAAACTGAGATTCATTTACGAATACTGTTTGCAAGGAAACATTTCACGGCCAGTGAAAATGGTTTGGGAGTGTAAAAATTCTGGTCAGTTCAACGACAGTCGGGCGTTGAGGATGCTCCAACGTCTTAACCCAGAACTTCGCACAGCCGCGTGGAAGATCATGGGAGCCACTAGTTGTGGTGCGCTGATGAGGCGGATTGTTCTGATGGACCGAAAATCTGCGGATTATATTAAAGCTGAGGGGTTTTCTTTATTTGCCGGTATAGAAAAATGTAATTTTAAATTTCTCGAAGATCTCGGAAATGGCATGGATACTTCTACTGATGGAACCGAGGCCGATCAAAGGATTAAGCTCTCATCAGAGAGAAAAATATAGAAATGTATTTATTTACACATAAATAAAGATAATCATTGTGTTTTTTAGTCATCATATTTTTAGGGCTTGTAACAGTGAATTTTAGAAGTAATGTCAGTTTTTTCTCGTCTCCTTGTTAAATGATTTGTTCACATTGTTTTAGGATCTTTCGGTTCTATTTTAAACTTTTATCTTGACGCTCACGGTTTGTTACAATGTCACCATATCTACATTATGTAAAGAAAACGTAATTTGTAACCTTTTGTTATTTTTCAAGAGTTTGCTTGAACCGGAATTAGGACACGTTCAATGCGTTTTGCTTTGTTATAGATTAAAACCCTATACCACAAAAATATTTGTGATAATTATAAATCACAATGTTATAAAACTCTCGTTACTTGTAGGACTTAAAAATATCAATCATCAAGTATAGGTACAATATAATAAGACTAGTTAATATCTTCAGTTTTAATTAATTCCGTAGGATTTAGGATCTATATTATTGATTCAATTGATTATAGAATAAATTAGAACAAAATGAATATAAGATAGATGATATTTTAAAAACTACTAGCTTCACAAAAAAAGTCGTAAAAGAAGTATTTTTCATTAACTCTTAAGCATGTAGTTGTAGTAACCTCTAATTTACTGCTTACTTTAAGAAAATTATATTATATTAGGACGGTACGAAATAGAAGTTTCGCTTGCTTCTTTTTATATATATATATATATATATATATATATATATATATATATATATATATATATATATATATATATATATATATATATATATATATATATATATATATATTTATTATAAAAAGATTCAGATATTACCCCTTTTGTGAACTGGTATCATGTCGGTACAACATCAGGCGATCTACTAAATATTATATATGGAAAAATGGAAAGGATCATGTAAAAAGTTTCGAGGATCTTACTGCTTCCAAGAGAACACATGATTAGTTTCTGTAACTGAGTACATGAAGAGTCTAATACTTATACCTTCAAAGAGAAGTAGTGCCTCCAAGATAACCTCTGAGTAATCTACAATACCTTGTCTCCAGTTATATGGACAAAAAGCTGTATCAATATTTGGTAAGTTTGCTATTATCATATCAGTTCAGTGTTATATTAGAAAAATATTATATATATATATATACATACACACACACACACACACATATATACACCCCCCACCGCGAATTCACATTAATCTCTAGCTCATGGAAAGTCGCACAATCTTGAAAGAGTATATTTTTCAAGATTGTGCGACTTTCCACAGTCCCCTTTCTCAACTGTAAAACAGTATTAATAATTTAATGACTATTAACGTTGTTTATTAATATTTAACCTACACCAATTTATCTTTTTAACATTGTGTCCTATGGTTGTCTGGAAGAAATCGCTATTAGCGATACGACCGTTCGTATATAAATATTACAATCAATAATTGTATATTTTTTTTTGTTTTTGGTGTACAGTAAAGAATATATTTATCTAGCTATCTTATAGGGTCGCGTACTAATCGAGCCACGGATCGGTTCTGAGATCAAAGGTTGGGGACAACTGTGGTTAAGATGTAAATATTGGCAGGTGAAGAGGGAAAGAAAGGAAGGGAAAGAAGTTAGACCTCCTATTTTCAAGGCTCACCGAACGAAGCTCAGTAACAAAGCTATCATACTACTCGAAAGTTAAGAACAAGCAGGCTTATTTTTTTATATGGTTATATGAATATAAGGGAATATGTTATAAAAGAGATGCAATCATATCTTTAATAACCTTTTGATAGTGTCATATGTTTTATGAATTGTTTATTTATTTGAATCTACACCGTGCTTCAGCATCATTAATAGCTAATACATATATATATATATATATATATATATATATATATATATATATATATATATATATATATATATATATATACATATATATACATATATATAATTAGTTTATTTCAGGACTAAGGCCTTTTCCAAGCCGATAGTATATATCAATAGTCGTCACGCTGAACATGTGTGTTGGTGACACCAGAGTTTAGAATCATACACCAGTGACGCTTCTTTTTGTCACTGATCTGTGTCAATTTATGCCAATCTTTGATTGAGATTTTTCCACGCATTGTTTGCTAAGATGCATTCTCCACTACAGCACTCGTGTTCTCCATTGGTTGTGGGTTGCTCGACAAATGTGACCAGCCTATTGATACTTCAGTTCGCTAGGTCAGAGGGCTATGTCGGTGGATTTCTTTTTTCCCAATCATATTCACTCGAAAAACTTCAAGCGTTACCATCTCCATAGCGTGGACGCTCGAAGAGCTGTGGAGAGGGCGATGTTTGGAGGTTCACTGGATGTGATTCCAAACGAAGAAATCCGTCGGAGAATCCAAATCACTGAGGTAGCCTTTCGAGTTAATAAACTCAAGCGGCAATAGGCTGGTTACGTTTTTCGGAGAATCGACAACACTCGGAGTAGACAAGCTGGAGTGGAGACCAGATCTTTGCAAACGTAGTGTAGGAGGCACCTCGGTTACATCGAGTTACGATCTGCTAAGTACGGCTGGTGGAACCTGGATGCGTGTAGCGAAATATTGGGTTAGGTAGTGCGCCTTGAGTGAAGCCTTATGATTATGGAAAGAAATTCGTCTTCGGGTCTCTGGGTGTTGTGCCTCTAAGACATGAAGAAGTATCCTTCATTCGAATAAAGAATTTCCATTAGTATGTTAGTTAGTTAAAGACCTTCCCGGCCTTTAACGCATCTGCGAGGTCTCCGGTGTTGTGAATGTCTATGGATAGGAGTGATCGCTTACAACCAGGCGGGCAAACGAGCATGCAGGTCGCATGCTCGTTTGCCCGCTCTGCTATAAAAAAAAGACACATTGAGGGAGATCAAGGCCCAGCAGAGGTCTTTTGTAAGCCGTAACAATGATGACGATGATAGGAGAATTCAGTAGAGAACATTTTAATTTGACAATAATAATTTAAATCACTCCTTGTCTAACGTATATGTATATCATGTGTGCAGTTGACGCTTCTATTTAAAAATTTTACTGTCATAGATTAAGATTCACACATCAAACAATGTTATTCATCTTGTTGAATGACCAGTAATTATGAATCTGCAAAAAATTCAAGTCTATACATTTTTGAAAGGCCGGTAACGCTTGTCCGAGGCGGATTAGCGAGAAACCCAGACTCGGAATAAATGCTTGTTTTACATAAATATATTGATTCTTATGAGGGAACGGAACCCATGACTATGGATTCCGTAAAACTACCGAGCTTCGCCGCTGGGCAAATTGACCGTCAGATGTCAAAATCCTTTACTATTAACAGATTCCGTGCAAGTTTTCGACTATAGATTGATGTATCAACTATCTGTAAGTAATTAGCTTGTTTAGAGTATTTCCATTGTAAGTATAATTGTGTACCATATACGGTACACGTGGCCTGAAGGTCAAGTTTAACGTGTACCATTTGTGGTACACGTGGAATGGAACGTGTCAATAATTGTCCTTCTATTACAGAGAGGAGGAGGTGGTGGTCGCGGCGGTGGTCAAGGTGGTGGTGGTCGAGGCCGAGACAACAGTTTAGGTCGCAGCGGTAGCGGCAATATTAACAACGGTGGTTACACCGGTGGTAACACTGGTGGTAACAGTGGCGGTAATACTGGCGGTAGGGGTGGTGGTAGAGGGGGCCGAGTACAAGGAGGTTACAATCAGGGCCCGGATCAGGGCAGGTAAGTTTTTTTATTTTAGGGCAATTAGTTATAACTATCATGCCAGTGTCAAGTAAAATACAATAAAATCAAGCATCTTGAAATATACAATACAAAACCTTTCACTTTACGTCTTGATAAAATGGTGACTATTCTACCAAAAACCTGCTGGACTTTTTCATTCGACTTTAAAAGTCACGTTACACGCTAGTAAAAATAAATAAATACATATGTACTAGCAACTGGTCAGTGGTAGAAATTTGACCGTATATCATGAGATTTTTAATCAAAAAATGTTTTTATTTTTTATCTATTTGCTTTGATACATATTATTTTTCACCATGCTAAATTACACATTTTCTCGTGCGCGCATTGGGTTTAAAAGGGGATACAAAATTGTTTTTTTTTTTCACATTTTAATAGACAATACTTTTTTTTATGGTATGGGAAGGCAAACGAGCAGGCGTGTCACATGATGGAAAGCAATTAACGCCGCCCAGAGACTTCAACAGCGCTATAGGCAGTGCGGAAGCGATGCCGACCTTTAAGGAAAGTGTCATTATGGGATTGGGAATGGGAAGGGAGGGGAAGAGGGAGGGGGGGTGTTGGACCTCCAGAACTCGCCTGCTCACCGTACGAAGCGCGGTAGATAAGCTACCACTCAGACGCCGGTTTTCTGCGGCAGTGTGGTACTTCCCCGGGCGAGCTGGCCCATTCATGCTACAGACAAATATTATGCCATTCTTGACAAAGTATTCGTGTGCAGGGTGGCTCTACCACTATTAGTAGTACTTATTTACGAGAAGTACGGCACAATGACTCAAAGTGTGGCAAATGTCTCCGATTCTATACCTAGCAACTGATCACGATGTTAGGTTTTTTCTCGCCAATCGCCTCCCCGAAGCTCTACACGTAAAATTTCGAATTTTAGTTGGATATTCAATTCGCTGAGCTACTATAGTTATTTGATGTAAGTGTAGGTTGATATTTCGCTAATACATACATTTTTCGCAGGTCCCAATCCAACCAAGGTTCCTACAATCAAAATCAGCGCAACTATCAAACCTATGAGGTTCCCCCGGGTGGTTACAACCAAGGCTACCAAACCGGCTACCAGAGTCAAAACAATAGCTTTAACCACAACCAGGGTTACAATAGTCAAGGTTACGGGGGTTATAATAGTTCCTCCTATGATAGTTCTGGAAGCTTTAACCAAGGATATACAACGCAAGGTATGTCTTATTGTTTTTAAGCAGCAATAGCTAATTCAGTAAGGAAGCCTCGGCTTTACGATTTGAACCTCGTGAGTTCGTATTTTCCGCTGGACTATTGATGTGAACCATATCTAGCTCAGTTAGAATGGTTAACAGGAAAACTAGTAATCTAAACACATTTATAATATTTACAAAATAGACGATGTGAAATACGGCCTTTTCAAACTATTATCTTATAAAAATTGTAAGTTTCAAAAATAGTTTTAAGTTTTAAGTTGTGTTAGAAAGTCGAAAATGAATTCGTAAATAAAGAAATATGTATAGACATTTGAACTACAATATATATACACATCTCCATCCGCTACAATCCCGACACACCCTCCTTGCTTCCTTCACACTCATACATCTTTGCATCCATCCTTCCTCTCGAATTCATCGTAGCGAAACGGCTCTCCCTTAGTCGCTTCTCGTCCTCGTGGGAATGAGGATGTGACGGGTGGCGAACCACGTCGCCGTCATTTTTTAACGAATTATATATTTATATATGCTCTTCGTATATGAATGGTCAATTATCGAAGGCGTATATATACAGAGGGAAAGAAAGAAAGGGATAAATAAGCAATGTTATAACAGTAACCTTTATTTGATATGCATTGATATTTTTAGGTGGCTACAACAAAGGTTATCAAACCCAAGGACGAGGGTACAACCAAGGGCGCTATCAGAATGAACACGACGATCGCGATCGTCGGGGCAGAGGGGGTTACAGAGGGGGAAGGCGTTGACACGCATGCGTCGGTGTATAGCCTAGTTTATTCATTATTTAACAGCACGGTCTCATACACAGGTCTTGCAACGAAGCCTAATTTCGGTTGTAAGATATTAGTACGATCGTGTCGTATAACTTTTGTTTCGCGTCAACGCCGCTGTACGTCGCTGCTGTCGATGGGTGCGCGCCGGGTGAGTGACAAGCGGCTGTAAGCGGCTTGCTCGATTGAATCACACCTTTATTCGTTTCAATGTACAGTCGACTCTTGATAATTCAACCACTATAATTCCGAGTAATTGTTTGGTCTCGTTTCTCTCTCGTCTCTCGTTAAATCAAATAAATTCAATGGTTTTTGGTATACTCGGTAATCCGAAGAAAAAAAAACAATCCATAACTATCAAAAACACGCGGTAATTCGAAATTACACACTAACACTCGACAAATCGAAATATGAATATGTTGAAACTTGTATATACACAAACATGTAGACCTACACACGTATTAAATACTCATTAAATAAATAAATACTACATTTTAACATTTCAATAAATAATACTTTCAGTAATTTGAACTCTTTTGTTTGCCTCTTGGTATTACAAAACTCTCAGTAATTGTAAGTATTAGAAAGGTCCCTTCAACTTTGAATTATCGAGGGTCTACTGTAATTGGTTATATTAAAGGGCACAAAAGAGACAGAATGATGTTTTATCTTCGTTGCACAGCACACCCATCTACCGTCATGCCAATAGCGCAGTCATTAAGTCCACCCCCACTACGTAACCCCACTACTATTGATGCAAGACCTGTGTATGTGACCGTATTTAACAGTCATAAAATTTATATAGCTTGATTCGTTCAAATTCAGTAATCGACGGCCTATTTATCTGAACTCGTAAGTTCATGCCAGTAATTTTTACAGGAAAAACAAATAACTGATATTCTTTCGTAGTTTGATAAAATTTTTATTAAAACCTTCTTATGATACTTAAGTTCAAAAAAGGAGGATTATTTAGGTAAATACGAAATATTACATCGCTTTGATATAATCCGATAGATGGCGGCATAAGTTAAAGTGAGAAATAATGTTTTTTTGGAGTTACGAATTCTGATAAGTAAGGCTGATGTAATACATCAATGTAACATTTCATTATAACGCTGTATACTAATTTAAATAATAATGATACGTCGATGAGAAAACTTTGTACCCGTTTTTTAAACACATTGCGCGCGTGCAGTGGTGTGAGATTTGACATTGAATTTGAAAAAGCAGTGCAGAAATATAATCATAAAAAAAAAATAAAAGTTCAACGAATTCCGGTCGATTGTAGACCACTGAAGACTTACTACAAAAATATTTTGTAAAATAACTATTCTGTTATCATGTTATTCATTAAAGGGCAATAAAATCACAAGAGCTAAGCGAAAACTGTTTTCACTAGTACATATATAATTATAAAACTTTAATTTAATTTAAATTAATACTTAATGTTTCAATAGCATACTAACATTAAACATACAAATATTTTTAAGTAATTTAAAAAATTAATTTTATTAATTAACTATTTGACCAAATAGTGAGTGACATTGGCAACTCATTTTATCATAAAATTATTTATTATTAAAATTCTGTCTATTCTGCATCTCACGGCTATATAAATATAATTTTATCAATATAAATTTGGAAATTTGTGGAGTTTTTTGAATGAAACTGTTTTATTATTATCAGTCAAATTCATTCGCTGTGCGCAAATCCAATATTAAAATCTTTTGAACCATATAAGCTGCCTAAAATACTTCTATCCCAACCAACAAGGTTCCGACTAGATGACCGAATTGGTTCAACGGCGAAGCTACTACTTTCCAGGTCAGGAGTGGTCGCGCGGGGCTTATTTTCATATCGGGATAAATATATCGACGTAAAAAGCGAAAACGCTGTAAATGACACAGAAAAAATTATAAGTAGTACTACTACTATCAGAAAAAATACTGCTTCGAATGGTCTAACTCTCACAGCTCTACAACCAATGGAACATTTTGTAAAGCGTTGAAACTAACTGTCTTTGAGTGATCAGATACAATTTTTTCAGAAATCTTAGGTTTTTTTTTATTCTAGCGGTAAGTTTCAATATTGCGGTACTAGGTTTTAGCTTTTTTGCGTCGATATGTATGGCCTACAGGTGTTTATGCCCAGCCTGGATGTCCTGCCAACAATACGTCTTTAACAAGCGTGAGGGGTTAGTTTCCATTTGTCCAGAAATGGAGTGGCCTGTACCCAGCAGAGGAATATAGGTTGTGAAAAAAAAGCACGTCGAAATCAGGGATATCTATTTTACTAAGTTATCATTACTAATAATGTATTGCTTGCGAATCTAGTGTTATAAAATGCATGCAGCGTAATGTAAATTTTAGAATATCATGTTCAATATTCTACTTTATAAGTACAAGTTTTACTTTTATTAAGAAAATACATGTTTGTATAAAATGTCATGTCTGTTAGTCATTGGGATAATCTATCGTATCATCGGCCTAATTATCAGAATTTTTAAGTCCATATGAGTAATTTTTATAGGAACAACAGAAAACTGATTTTCTTTCATAGTTTGAGAAACTTTAATAAAACCCTTACTTAAAAGAGGATTTTTTTAATACCAGATATTCCATTGGATGCGTCTAGTTTTAAATTTAATCCTAAAGATTATCCTATAGATGGCAGCTGAAATGAGAAATAGGAAAAAATATTTTTTGGAGTTACGAATTGTGATAATTAGGCCGACGATATAGAAATCTATCAACAGATCTTCCATCCATATCATATAAACTCATAAAGGTCATTTAAAGCGTAATGGGCTTTGCAGAATTTCCTTAAAACTGTTTATATGGTAGTAAATGTGTATCAAAATTGAAGTCGGCACAGATCTTGAGCGCTGATCATGATGTGCACAGAAGCGCATTTTTGTGTCTGGGCGCTAGCGGGAGGCTGTTATTTTGTGAACTAGGCTTTGTTTACTCATCGTTCTCTGAGTTATCTATATGTCTCTTTCTTTTTACTAAATTTATAATGCAAAAATCGATCGAAACCCCTTGAGCGCTCAACATCGGTGCTTAATATAAATATCTATTTATTGTCATCTTCGAAATTACTCCAAGTAGCCAACAAGATATGAAGTCTGACTGATATAAAAATATTGGATGCATTTTATCCAATAATCGTACTTTTTTAGCCACAATCGTAGAAAATATGCAGTGATTACGAATTGTAATTGCATCTCTTCTTACTACGTATAGTAAGAACGGGACGGAATATGTTTTATACAAATTTTAATTAATTTATTTGAAACAATAGTGTCGTTAGATTTATTTGTGTGTATTTCTTAAATTATATTTGTCGTATATATTTTTACTGGACCTTCATCTCATCTGTATATTAATTAATAAATACATTTTGTTTTATGCCATTAAACTTAATTGAGATTTTCATATGTATTGTTTAATTTATAATCTACTTTTACTTCAATAATTAAAACATGCACTTTCTGTTAAATGACTGACTTTTATTGATTGTCAAAACATACAAGATAAACCCACAGATGGTGTTGCCAGAGTTATATTGTCGTATTGTGGTGGTGTATTACACAATATAGTTCGATTAAGGCTTATAAGTGAAGTGATAAAATAAATGGGTGTATCGTGACTTTTTGACTGAAAAAGTCAATAGAAGGTTTTGGTAGAATAGCCACCATTTTATCAAAATGTAACGTGGTAAGCTGACTAGTTATTTCAAGAGATTTGATGTTATCATATTTTACTTGACACTGGCATAATAGTTATAATTGTTTCGCATTAAAGAAAATAAAGTTTTAATGAATAGGTTTATCCATAGACGGCGGTGTATATTATGTTATGCTAAATTACAATATGGTTAGTTGATTTATAAACTGGTATATGTTACTTTGAGAACTAATAGTGTCAATGCGTTTCGGGGATTTCACCATTCGTTTTCCTGAAACAGTATTTTGGGGGTTACGTACCAATCCTGTACACAGCCCATTAATGAAAAGACCGAGTTACATATATAAACACTTACATATATAAATGAAACGAAAGTCATTAAAACCTTATTTTATTTACTAAAAGTATACCAGATATACTATGGATATATTAAAAACTTATCGATTGCTTATTTATTATTTACAAGTCTTCCGTGCTCCATTTGTAAGCTTCTTCTTCTTGAGCTCTCTTTTTACTCTGCTGTTCGAAGTATTTCTTCTCATATCCATTGGAGCGATCGACGCCATCCCACCGGTAGCCCGGTCGGATGTTAAACCGGTTCGGAGGGAAGTTGCCTTTATAAATTGGTTTTTCTGGAATTATTCAAAATAATAAATTAATTTAGCAATAAAAATTTCTTATATTCGCTGAGCACTAAAGTCACCGACAAACTCTTATATTCGCTGAGCACTAAAGTCACCGACATAGCTCTTATATTCGCTGAGCACTAAAGTGACCGACATAGCTCTTACATTCGATGAGCACTAAAGTCATAAAGTCACTAGCTCTTTGCTTTAGGGATAGCAAACTGAAGTGCCAATGGAAGTAGAGATCAGATCACGTTTGTCGTAAAACAGACAATTGTTGGGTTGAAAATCGCGTCTTGGCAAATGCATTTTGGGATACCCCCGGCTGAATGAACAGACGATCTACGCAGGGTAGTTGGTAGAAACTGGATAAATAGAGGCTAGGTAACGGGTCTGCCGTAATTGATGATGTATCACATCGTTATTATTAATCATTTTTTTTAAATAGAATAGGAAGGTATAGTAGCAAGTGTGTTGGTTGATGTAAACTAATCAACGCTACACATAGAAATCTGCAAAACTGGTAGAGACTACCGACCTGTAAAAAAGTGTAGGCTTGGTTTTTAAATTTCCTATGTATCGATTCAGAAATACCGCTTAAGGTAGCTGATTCCATAGAGTAGTAGTAGCCTGGAAAGAAGTTTCCACGCAATTCTTACATACATACATATCGTCACGCCTGTTTCCTGTGGCACATGGAGATCTGCTTTGATCATGGCAGATATCCATATGTCACGATCAGGGCACACTTTCCTTGCTTCCTCTACACTCATCGCTCCTCATGCAAGTTAAGGTTAAGGTACTAGCCTTTCCTAAAAACTTTGACAATTTGGTCAAGGTATTTTTTCCTTGGTCTTCCCCTACCGAGCCTTCCATCTACATCCGCAACGTAAAAGTCGTTGTCTTCCATCCATTCTCTCTATGTGCCCAAATCATCTAGGTAATTATTGAATTCTTTTATTAGGATAATGTGTGAATTAGCCTGCATTTATACAATGAAAATAATTTAAAACTACTCACCAGGTCCCATTTCTCCTCTTTCTATCTTCTTCTCTCTAATATACTTCAACATTGGGTCTCCTTCTCGCTCCACTTGTTTCAACCTTTCCTCTAAATCTCTATCACCTTTGTGTCTAGCTAAAGGTTTTGCTGCTTCATGCATATATTCCTGGATTCTAGCCTCTTGTTCTTCTATTTGTTTGACACTGCAACAGAGATATACTGTTAAATAAAGTCTCGAGAGCATATTGTCATCTTTATTTTTTTGAAAACTATTCTCCCTTCAATAATAAATCTGAATGGTGATAGAAAGTGTTATTTTCAAAATTTCAGAACTTTTTCATATTATTGGAATTCCATAAGGGTTAGAGTTGAATGATGGCTTGTATACTGAATTATTATAATTAAGAATAGTTAGGAAATTTATTTATTGGTTTACCCTTTACTCCATTTTTTATATTTCTCATCCAATTCTTTCTGTCTCTCTGCTTTCTCTTTTTGCTTCTGTCGATCTTCAGAGGTTTCCCTTTTACCTGGAAATAAAATATACTTAATAACAAGTGATGTTAGTTTAAAATGTTTATGTAATGCTTTTGATATGTAATTTTTGTACAACCAATGGAAAAGATGTGAAGACTACACATCTTCTTAAAGGACAACTTAAGTGTCCCTGGAACTGAGTAAGGCAGACCAAAACACAGAAAGCATTGATGATGCCAAATAAAATATGTGTAACAAAAATACATTAAAGCATGCATGTAATCTTTGCATATATTTGAAAACGTATGATTGATCCCAAACCTGGGTTGAAATGGTACACACAAACATTTTAAATGGTAAAAAGATCATCACCTTTCCTTGAAACAACTTGTGCATTCTTTCCAGAAACTTCATCAGTCATTTTACTAAATGCTTCTTCTTCCTTCCTTCTAAATAACTCATTCTCTTGCCTTAGTTGATTTGCATCTTGCAGTCCTGCTTTCTTTCCTTCAAGTGTTCTTGCCATTTTTTTGTTAGATGGAGGTGGACTATCATTATTCCTTTTACTGTTTCTGTCTTCATCTTCTGCATTTCTATAGCTTCTTCCTGCATCTTGTGTCCTCTTACTGCTTTGATTTTTTCTAGGAGAAGTATCAGACTCACTATGATGCTTCCTTTTATTGTATCTTTCTGGAGATTTGCTTGAATGCCTCTGTTTTTTATATATATTATGTATTTTGTCCTCTGGTAACCGTTTTCTATGTTTATCCATATATCTATAATTATTTCTGTCCTTATCCTGATCCCTATATTTGCCTTTGTGATAATCAGACGTATTTTGCCTTTCTGGTGATTGTTTGCGTCTTCTAGGAGGTGATACATCTGAATCTGGTGATCTATTTCGTTTCTTATTTGGTGATTCCATTTTAGATTTTCTTGGAGGTGATAAATCAGAATTATGTTTTTTCATCTGACTATTTTTCTGGGATTTCCTAGGTGGTGATATATCTGAGCTGGAGCTTCTTTTTGATGATTTATTTCTTTTATTTAGTGAATTTGAAATTTTCTCTTTGTTCCTACTTGGTGATAAGTCACAACTGGGTGACCTATTTCGTGATTTTTTATCTGTGCTACTGTCTATCTCTTCCCAGCGACTTGGTTTTCTTGTTCGTTCTTTTGTTTTTGAAATTTCGCTTTTTCTTGGAGGTGAAACATCAGAATCATACTGGTTATTATCCAATTTTTTATTTTTTTGTGAACTTCTATCTCTTTTTCTGCGGGGACTGAAATCACTGTCCCTATGATTTTGAAGATTTTGTGGTTTTTTTCCCAACTTTTCTTTATTTTCTTTGGAATTCTTTCTGGGAGGAGATAGATCAGAATCATTCTTTTTCTCATCCTCTGAATCACTATACATTTTACCAAAAATTAGTTCATTTTCTTTTTCCATTTCTTTGATATCTTTTTTTATTTCCTGTATTTGTAACTTACTATTGAAACCGTCATCCTGAAATGTATAACATAAATGCAGTTAATTTAAATAAAACAATATGGTAACATTTAAGTTAATAACCAACATATACAACTTAATTGTTTCAGTGGAAAAATTATCATTTTTGGAGGTTACATGTTCCATTCTCAAAGTTATTTGTTCTTAGTTTCCCGCTAATCTGCTTTAGACAAGCATGATAGGGTAATATCCATTCCTTCAGAAATGGGAAGGCTTTATACACATTAATCGGACATAATATTGTTGGCTGTAATAAAAGTAGAATTGTGGTTATATTAAGTGATAGTACACAGTTAGTTTTTCATATAAATTACCTGATTTACAACTTTCCATTTGGAAGTTGTTTTAAACTGCTCTAATTTTTTGACTTCCTCAGGCCTCTCATCAATGATACCTGCAATCTGTGGAGCATCCTCACCCTCATCAAATATATCCAATTCATCACCATCAAGGGGTCGCAACTTTGTAAGATCCAAATCATCATCTATTATTTGAAATCTGCCCAAAAATTATAATAATTAAACCATTATCATACTAGTATCATTAGTTTAGTCAATAAGTTCTGACCTATACATACATATATATAGGTTGGCAACAATTTTTCATAACTACACAGAATATAATTATACTTATGATAGTTATTATCCTCTTCAACCACATTAGAGGCAAGTTAAGCAGCAACAGCTCAGTCAGTAAGCCTGAGCATTACTATCTGATTGTTTTAGGGTTATATCTTCCACTGGTTTAAATTTATTTGCATAATAAACCAATTGCTGCCAAGTACATTAGAATAATGAAACAGCTATTAAAAATTCATTTAAAATATGTATCTTATCCAATAAATATTGTCTTATAAAATTCTTACATGCTACAAATTCATGATGTTAACTGATGTTTAAAATATTTAAAGTTAATAAAGGTTAAAGAAATTTGGTAAGAATTAAGCTTAATGACTGTTAAAATATATGTTATATTATTGTAATGATAAGTAAAATTAGTGTGAAGTTTTCAGTACATTAATAGATTCATAAGTCAATGTGTCATTCATTCAATATCAAAAAACATTTTTTTCATAAGAACTATTAGAGTACTTTTGTAAAATTATGATACCTTAATAGTTGGGAATAATAAGATATAAAATTAACGATTGTTACATTTATTACACATTATTCTAAAGAGTTCTATAAACATACTTAAATGTATTCCTAATTATAGATGGACACAACATTAACATAAAGTAAAGCAGACAAATCAAATAAACATACAGACTTAAATGTTAGATTTAATATGGTGCGTGAGTTGTATCACACTGTTGTAGAGAATGTCTATAGCATTGTTTCTTTTCATGTGATTGTGGTACACTTCACACAAACATTGAAGCGGGGTATTGGATCCAAAAACGCTGCTTTACTAAAAAACTCCTTTTCTAAAGAAATGAAATAAAATTTTACACCGTTGCATATAGTCTGGGTAATGGTTTAAGCTGTACAAGACATTGTTAGAATTAAGAAATAGTAAAAAATGTCTTAATTATAACTAGTCTTGGCTAAATTGTTAGAAAAGACATTGTTATAAAGGCAATAAGAACTATTTTGGTAAAAAATCAATAAAGTTTACAGTAATAATTGTAAAAAACAATACCCTTTTCCTTTAAGGACCTTTTTCTTTTTTTTCTTCCTATCGCCTGATGGCCCGCCTATATATTTTTGTAAATAAGCTTTCTGATCTATCGTTGTAGCCATTTTATTTGATGTTTTTCTAAGACAAAATATAAAGATTTACCAAAAACAATTTTACAAATAGAGCTAAAGCAATGAAATTAAATTTGTCAGTTTGACTTATTCTGATATAGTGTTGCCAGACTAAGCGTCATTGCATTATAATGCTATAATAAAATGTAACAGACATAAATATAGTATAATATACCTACTAATATAATTGTTAGACTAAATTATTATAAAATAAGTCATAGATCAATAAGGTTATTTTTAAAGTTAAATAAATAAAGAGTTGTTTGTATTCATATCCTTTAATTTGGGATATTCCAAAGCTACCACCGTTTCGTAAGGAGTTCGTTACCCCACTGCTCGTGCAGCAAGTCAATGGGGCAACCGCCCCCCGGTCCTAGGTGCCGCTATTCCTAGCGGCTTTTGGGCGTCCTTTAACGACTTCGCGTCGTCGAGATATGGCTGAACCTATTCCTACGTTGGGTCCGTCGCTGGCCCTCTTCCCTCGCGGGAGCCAGGAGGCGACAGGAGGATTTCGCGTGGGAGTGGACGTCCCTAAGGTGGGCGAGCGTGAAGAGGAGCAAAATTATTAAGGTGTGGGTGTGGTCCATTGTCGGCTCGGTCGAACATCTTCCGAGCCAACCGCACCACAAACTCATGGATGCTCTCCACCCTGAGGTCTCTCGCTATAACGTCGTTACGCACATAGCAAGCCGCCCCCACGATGGCGCGCAGAGACAGATTCTGCTGGATCTGAACGCGTTTGCGCTGGGTTGCTGATATCAAAGACCACCAGGCCGGCGCAGCATAGGTCAGTCGGGAGCGAACGTACGCCTTATAGACCAACAGCTTCGTACGCACGGGTATGCGGGTTGATGTTAATATAGGTCGAAGGACCGTACGCGCGGCTTTCGCGCTATTCACCACGTGTGTTACCTGTGTGGTGAGCCGCAGCGTGCGGTCGATGCGGACTCCGAAATACGTTACTGTGGTCTCCCAACGTACATTCTGCCCCCGAAGCTTAAGTGGTCTTGGTAGTTTACCGTGGCCGGTCACAATGGCGCATGTCTTCCCAACGTTGACAGACATTCGCCATGTGTCCAGCCACTCGGGTAGCAGATCCAGCAGCCTCTGCAGCTTCTGTGCTGCCATATGGACCGAACAAGACGACGCGAAGAAAGCGCTGTCGTCGGCGTACAATACCACCATGACGTTGGTTTCCCACCATCGCAGGCGACCTTCCAGGGTGGATATATCATATATACAAATACATAGATAAATATTTAATTATTTTTAATTTGTCTGTAATGCCATCTATCGATGGTATTATAGGCAGCCAGAAGTTGTTAAAACATACAAATGTAAATAATCGTTTCATTGAAGATATTACACATTTTGACAACAATATTTATTATATTATTCATATATATTCACAGAAATTGCTATTGTTGCTTCTGAAGCACTTCTGAAGAATAAAATTACAAAATAAGGCATATATAATATTTCGTAACTATATTTAGTCTCATTAATGTATTCAGGTTGGTGGCGATGTAAAATCGTCGCAAAAAATGTGAGTTATGGCGTTATCTTAGTTTAATCGTTATTCGTAAATAAAACAAGAAACAAGTTATTTTATTGGTGTAAAATTGTACTTGCAATCGTTACCAGAAAACGTTATGTAATACGTTGTCTTTGTAACACCCTAGAGCTTCAAATGAAAACGATATTCATATTGATGGGCTACTGTTACGGCGTTCGTTTATATGGACTGTAAGGGGGCGTAATTACATCTTATCTTATATATCTTATATTGTATATATTTCAACCATAAATGTAATTTGATCATAGCTTCTTTTTCCTTGCTACTTCGCTTGCCGGCTGTTATAGCATAGTACATATGGAAATCATCCTTACTTAGAAAATTGGACTACTATAAGATATTGATGATATGGATGTTCATTTTAATATTAATAAATATTTTTTTTACTTAGGTATGAATATTGATAAACCATGTAAATTTTTTTCTATAATTTAGAGTTGTAGTTTATTTACTGCAGACAAAATACGATATGTTTACTGTATTTATTTTCAGCTGTAGCTTTAATAACCATAGTCATTAAATGATACAAATTAAGTTTGGTCTTTTATTTATAAATAAAACACGTAGTTGCTATAGCCACACTCTTTTTGTGCAACAGTTTGGTAAATACTTAATTTATTTGCGAAATTGTTTTAAAATTGTATTGGTCAATGGCGTGGAGTTAAGTTTGTTTGCTTTTTAATTGCCATCGTCGTCATCGTCATCATCGTCATCTGGACGTTCTCTCTGTAAAAATAGAATTGACACTTATATTTTGATAAAGAATGGCTGATTTTAAATAATAACTAATTAACTCAAACGAATGAATAATTAAATAATAACTATCAACCAATATATGAAACGACGTGATAATTTTATTTTACTATTTTGATCGATAAATACTTTATTGAATATATCATCTGTCTGATACCACCACAGTTTTAGAGAATTAAACTAGATTTTTTAAAAAATCTCTTACCAGATACGAAGTGACCTGTACAATAAAATATTTTAAAGTTCATTATTTTAAAATCCAGATGTGTACGAAGTGACCTTAATATTGTTTCTAGGATTTATTTTGTTAATATTATAAATAAACAACTTACATAGTTATTGAACCTATAGCTGGTGTCCTAGTAAAATAATTTATATTTCAATATAACATAACAAGAATGAATAAAGTAGCCAGTTGTAATTTTTAAAGTAAAAAAATATTCGGTTGTTTAGTTTTCCATTGGTTGGCGAATACTAATATTTAGTTTATGTACGTTTATCTTCCTTTTTGTTGATGGCGATTAAGAATAAAAAAAAATATTGTGATATATTATACAAGTTTCTATATCAGTAAATTTTAATTCAGTACATTTTGCTATATGTAATGGTCGTCACTTTGACAGAACTCTATAGAATTATATATAGTTTAGGGCTCGTGTTGGATGCATTAATAAGTGATTAGAAAGGAAAGAACAAATTTGTAAAAGTTTGAACCAAATCAATCCAGTAGGTACTAGAAATTTCGTATACGTTAAGAAATATTTTCATCTTTACATATTATTACAGATTTAATCTTACCCTAGGATGGTTCGGACTTGAACTGTAATGGGTGACGTGTTCAGGCTATGATAAAAAAGTATTTATCAGAAAAATACAAAATAACATCTATGAAGAATATTTCTAAGTTATGATATTAATCTTACCTCTGAATAACTTTGAGGCACATACTGAAAATATATTAAAAATATTGGATTATTTATACCGTACTGAAAGTTTCTAGACTAAAATGTCTAAAAAGCATTATCATCATCAAAAACAACAGCCTGCGGTAATCTACTGTTGGACATAGGCCGCCCCCAAGATTCAGTTTTTGTTAGTCGCCCTGCGTAGATCGTTTGGGTCCTACCCATACTATGTTTGTCAAGATGTAATCTCCACTCTACCATTTGACTAATCTAAGTATTTTCTTTGAGAAACGTTAAAAATATTGTAAGTAACGTGTAACGTTAAAAATATACGTAAATTATAGTAGTAATTATAATTTTTGGATTTATTCCACCATCGTCCTTAACATCTTTTTTAAATCTTATACAATTTAAACATTCAAGTTATTACAATACTTACAGCGTAATTCGCAAAAGACGCATGCTGTGAAAATTAAAATAAAAATTCTTGATATTCTTACAGCCCATATACATACATATCTATCCTATTGCTGAGCAATAGTCTCTCCGTTTCTGGGGGAATTGACTTTACCACATTTTTCCAATGTGAATTAGCGGGGCATTTATACTCGGAATAACTATAAACATATTTAGCCAGACGCAGGAATCGAATTCCTTACCATTTACTCCAAAAACGGTAGATTCACCACTGAGTTAACCATGACGTTGTTAAATGTTTTATTTCTTAAACGTAGAAAATTTACATTCTTGTGTTAAATAAACACAGTGAACGCTTTTGTAAAGAGGTTTCTGTAATGAAGTATGAACGGCGAGTCTTTGCAAATATCCTTTTCGTCGTTTTAAGCCTGTATTTATGATACATAAATAAATAATAAACTAAAAGCCGATAAATAAATTATTATGCGAAACTGTCTACCGTAGAATATATAAAACCTATTTAGTGTTTGTTTGGAGTCGAGTTTCCTTTTCTTTGATGGCAATTTATTATAACTATTATGCCAGTGTCAAGTAAAATATAATAATATCAAATGTGTTGAAATGTCCAGTCAGCTTGTCATGTTACGTCTTGATAAAATAGTGGGTTATCTACCAAAACCTTTTATGAATTTTTCACTCAACTTCAAAAGTCGCGATACACGAATTTATTTCATATCTCTTCACTTATACGTCTTAATCGAACTATATTGTTTAATACACCACCACAATTATTTAATATATCTGATAATAATTATAAGATTGTGAAAATAGAATAAAAACATAACGTCACTGATGTAAGTTGGCGGGAAAAGTCACGTACTTATATAAAAAAGATAATATCTGAAGAGAAAACATTGAAACAACAAAGAAGTTTTTTGAAATGTGTTTTTTAGAAATAGTTTTCAATGTCTCAGGAAATCCGTTACAGTTTTTAATTTTATTGCTTTCATAGTATGATTATTATAAAGAACGTTTTTGAATGACCTTTCTTTTTAAACTAATTTTTAGTAATCAATTTATAATGTTACTGAAACTAAAATAGCTTACATGTATCTAAAATGAAAAGTATATATAACGTTACGTCTTATGAAAATGATGGCAGGCTTTTTAAAAGTTACCATTAATTTCTGCCCTCAATTTTAACTTTTAATTGAAATATGCTGTATTAAAATCACAGGATTAAATAAAATAAACGATAGTTGGCTATGTAATTTGTGTACTCATTAAAAAAACTTTTTAACATCAAGTTGGCGAAAACTAATCGGATAGCAATATGTATTTCTATAAGTCGCATATGTAATTAGTATAATATGAATACATACATTCTTATTAATGTAATAAATAAAAATCTGGACGTTAAGATCACACATAGACAAAAAAAAAAATCGAATTCTGGACCATTTTATCTTAATTATTATATTAGGTATACGAATAGGCTGCTTCTTTCATCGGATTAATTTATTAAAAAAAAATCAAAATAAAAGTTATGAAGATCTATTCACGAATCATTATTAAGACCTCTGTTAGTAATATAGCTTTGTACTTACGTGACTTGGCAAAGGTCTAGAGGGCTGGAATTAATATAAATAGCATTTGATTAATGTAGAATTTATCGAGTAAGATCGTCGCAATAATCCATTATTTTTTCTAAAGACAATTTTTCTGTAGTACTCCTGATACTGCAGGCGTCCTTAAATGGTGGTGATTACTTTCTGCTAGATAATTTGTCAGGTGTAAAAACAACAAACAAAATATTAGGAAGTAAGCCTTTATGTTTTGTTCTTCATTTCACACTCTTTTCAGGGAATCTATTCAAGGGGTTTTTGCAAAAATCCTTTTTTTTTTATTTGAGGAATTATTCGACATAAAGTGGACAATACCAATGTGTTGCTGGCCTTTCGAAGAGACAGAGATAGAAAGTATGTGTGAAAGAGAGAGGGTAGCCAGAAATTTAAGAGAAAAAATGTTTAGACGAACAAAGTTGTAAAATAATTTAGAGTAGAAAGCAAAATAAAATTGTCTTTAAAATAGACAGTTTTCTACAAAATAAATCACAAAATGACAGACAAGTAAACACATTAATTTTAATGATATATACGTTTAATTTTTACCGTTAGAGATGCAGGTGTCGCGTGGAATGGTGGTGCCAGCTGTTGATGGAGAATGACGATTTTAGTGTAAAAGTTCTTATTGTTTTTTTATACCAATTCAGAACTATTATGCATATTCGTATACGCATAATGCTCTACATATCTGGATGTCTTTCGCAATCCACTGCTGGATATAGACCTCTGAGAATCCAGAAAAGTCTATATCCAGCAATATCAGATCCAGGTCGCATCTTCATCAATTCATTAACAGCCTGTAATAGTTTTCTGCTAGACATAGGCTTCCCGTAAGATGCGCCACCCACTCAATCTTTTCGACTTCACGGATCCAGTTTTTGCTAGGCATTTTGCTGAAATACCCGCTAAATCTGGCCGGGTTGCATTCCATATAACATCCGCAATCGTCAATTATCAACAGCTTACTATATATATAATACTTAATAGTCTGCTTCTAGACATAGGCCTCCCGTAAGACACGCCACTCAATCTTTTCGGTTTCACGGATTCAATTTCTGTCAGCCGTCTTTCGCAAATACTCGCTGCATCAGACCGGATTGCGTTCTACATTACGTTAAATCTCCTAAATATCAATTGGCTGATAACCTAATTAGCCTAGAAATGAAGTTACCACTTTCGGAATAAGTGATCACGATTTAGATTCCCGCATTGTGATGACTATAAGAATAAAGTTTGGATGCCCTTCCAATCCACTTTGGAAAATCGAGATGGATTACTATACATTCCCCGGGAAATTGGGAGGTCCATGTTTATTAGTGGGACTTATTTGATATGTAGAATTCACTTACATATTTGAAATTAAGGCTCTGAAATAAAATAGCGTCTTGTTGTTAGTATTCCAGCAAGTTAAGCGAGGTAATGTTACATGATTTACTACACTATGAGATGTAAGAAATATATGGAAACTATTATACAAGATTAAGTCAACTTGACAAGAGCGTGCACGGCAAAACTCGGAAACGATTTGGGATAAAATGAAAAGAAATACACACACGTATGAAGTTTCCTGTGATGCTTTATTATTAATAAATTGTTTAGTCGCCTTCATTGTCATAATGTATTGGAGTCTCCGACGCATTCACTAATTTTATTGCATATTGTGCAATTAAAGATTTTGACGAAATAATTGCTTGTCAGTCCAGATTTTGCCGAAAGGAAAAGTCACATTCGTACCATTTAGATGAGTCGCGATCCAGTATAGTGTGTTTTCCCAAAACTTCATTCCACGCACCAGCACTCTACGGAACCAGCTGCTTTCAGCGGTAATTCCGAACCGATACGACATTGAAACCTTCAAAAAATAAGTCTGCTCATATTACAAAGGCTGGCAGCGCATTTGTGATGCCTATGATGTTGTAGATGTTTATGGACGGAAAAGAAATACCATTTTTTCTTCAGCACGATTTATATACGATGAATTAAAGATTATAATGTGATAAAAATATTATAAATACTCACTCCCAAATCGTAGACTCTAGGGTTGGACTGTTTAAACATAAGTTTTATTATAATAAACACACATAAAGAAAATTTGGTAGTTTTACATTTTCATTCAGATATTTTTTCATATATATAACAAGGTTATGACATAGTAGTTTTTGTTTAATGAATCGCTACTGGGCTCCCTAAATGATAAAGATATCCCTCCCTCCTTAAATGATAGGAATAGAATAAAAAAAGTAAAAATAAGATATAATAGAAAACTTATACCGAGCTTGATTCAACAGAATTATTTTAAATTATTAAAAAAAATACTTACACCGTAAGTTTGGTGTGATGGATTCTGTTGAGACGACAAAAAGATAATTGAATATTTTAAAAATCCCAGCAAATTGATTCAATATTTCATATTCATCATTGAATATAAGATAAAAAATAATGATGATTGCTCGACAAAATTCTTCGTTGACGGTGTTGCAGAAAATAAAGAGTTATATAAGTATCAAGTAAACTAATTAATAAAATAAAATTAAAAGTAGTAGTACTTACGTATGTCACTCTTAATACCTTTAAAAAAGTTATGAATATCAGTTAAGAATATTTGTATTTAACCTTATCTAAACAAGTAATATAAAATAAATGCAAGTCAATTTCTACTATTAACTAAAATTAATTAATGAATTAATATTTGCAAAAACTGTATTAACAACATGTAAAAAGTGTCATCCACTATAACTTTAAAAAAATGTATTTGAACTTGAGTGCATGAATAAAATTGTTTTATTAACGATTGAAAATTTCAACAAGATATTAAATTATATAATATAAAAAATATATACATTAAATTATATACAGGGAGAGTATGAACTAATAGTAGAAATTGAAAAAAATATATTATAATATTTTTTTTGTTTTTAAACATTTCTATTTAGCTTAGTTGGTATATTTCTTTGTTTGTTTCCTTTACAAAACTTCGCACACACCCCTTTATAATAAAACATTATGGTAATTTCAAATTTTGTCTGTCAGGAAGTTGACAGTGGAGCTCTTCCACCGTATTAATACCTCAACCATAGTAATACCCTTGAATTTGTGCTCATGTGATTGGTTTTGACGAATTTTTTCCCATACATTACGCTTGGTGAAAAAAATTGGTAAAAATAGGCAAAACAACTACACTGCAACACTCACAGAATATGAGCGTTAGGTGGTAGAATTTTTGCCATTTTACCACGTTACATACGGTGTGTAGAATTGCAGAGGTCCAAATCCTTACATCCTTCCCTTCTCAATATTTAGATCCATACCTAAGGCAGGCAATGTCTATAATCTTTAGAAGTTTAGATCTCAACGTGATCATAGAATTTAAAATAACAGATGCCGCGATTCATACGGTGAGTGTAGGGATGCGTAGGCCCAGTTCCTTCCCCCTTCTTTTATTTCGTTCTTAACTTCCCTCTATCCTTCTTTCCCTTCCATTATTTATTTACATCTTAACTCAACTGTATTTCCAGTAGCCTTAATATTGTAGATGCTCATGGGCGGTGTTGATTGCTTACCATCAGGTGACGCGCTTGTTCTTTTTTCTCATTCTTTCATAAAAAAGTTGACTTGCTCCTAAATTAAATTTGAAGGCGGCAATTTATTTCCCATTAATGGTTTTCCGATATTTTCTTTCCTTCGCCAATTTATTTCCAAGAAACTCAATATTTATACTCTTAAAAGAAAAATTTGTTACTTACGCCGCGTCCTTGGTACCTCTAAAAAAGAAAATAATATTTTTATTGCACCATATAAAAATAAATAATATAACATTTTGTTACTCCATTAAGTCACTTATATTTTCTTCTCTTATTACTTGTGTATGATAATCTGTAATATTATACTTCTTGTATATGCTATGTAAATCTTATTTTGACCAAAATTTATTACAAATATTTGTTAATATTTAGTTTACTAAGAAAGCTGTTGTATTACTCAATAAATAAATAAAGAAAGATTTTTCAATTATTCACATCTTTACCCTAAGGTAGGCGATGCGTTTATAGCATTCTTAGTATTGCAAATGTCCGTGGGAGGCGCTGATAACTACCATCAGGAGACCTACTTGCTCGTTTACCTATTGCTTCTGAATCATCACTGTGGTTGATATGAAAATTCTAGTATGTGGTGTCAATTTTAAGCCAGACAGAAAGAAAATTAAATTTGGGAGTCTTATGACGTTAATAAGTTATGGATCCATGTTATGGTACGTTATGGTCCATAACGTTAATACAGATATTGATTCCGAGTTTGGTAACCCCGCCAATCCGCATTGGACAAGAGTGCTGGATTCCTCCAGAAATGGGGACGAGAATTTCAAATTAGAACCGTACACTACAAACTTTCTTTTGTAAGCTGATAACATTTGTCATACCTATAACAATTTTTCAAGCATCATCATGTGTAATTAAAAATAATAATGAAACGTAATTCATATCAAGCATTTTTTTACTGATTACGATTTCTTTTTGTTCCCATTAAGTTTTGACCACATTTTTATTAAAGTTGAAACATTCTGCGATTATCGTTCAGCTTTTTTATTTATTGATTCTGAGGCGGCAACGAAGTTTGCCGAGTCAGCTAGTATTCAGATAAGTATCAAGATAACTCCTTTAGTTTGGATGATAAATGGTATAAGTAGGTATTCGAGTGCAATTCATGTTTCGTAACTTAATCTCTTCAAGTTACGAGAACTAATATTATCCAAGTTTAGTTCAAGTTAAGAGCGTGAAATATACCCACTTCAAACAAGTAATATCAGTTAGGGCTTTATTAGTTATCCAGTTGTTTACGATATTTCTTTTGGTTGTAACTTCGTGAAGGTATCGTCAAACTAGTTCACAAGGGGCCCCTTATCTCCCAATAAATTGAAGAAATTTTCCAAATAAAAAAATTGTCCCACTTCTGATGACCAAGTATTTTTATGAAGGTTTAAAACGTTGTTTATATAGCTAAAATTCTTGTTAACCATTCCCAATTAGTACTATTTACTAATTGCGTGTTTTACGAAGATAGGGATTACATATATAAATAGTCCAATGGCTGAATCGAACCTACATTACCTTAGATAATTAGTGTAATCTTTAGGTTTTCATTTATTTAATCTGTTTTAGTTGTTTAAAAGAACTGAACGTTTTGAAATACACTAAATAGTGTACTTTTAATAGTGGTACAGCCACGCTGCAGACGAAAACTTTGTCAAGACTGGTTTAATATTTGTTTGTAGCATGAATGGGCTGGCTCGCGCGGGGAAGTACCACACTCCCGCAGAAAATCGGCGTCTGAATGGTAGCTTACCTACCGCGCTTCATACGGTGAGCGGCCGAGTTCCGGAGGCCCAACACCATCCCTCCCCCTCGCCCTCCCATTCCCACTCCCATAATGACACTTTCCTTAAAGGTCGGCAACACTTCCGCAGTGCTTATGGCGCTGCGGAGGTCTATGGGCGGCGTTGATTGCTTTCCATCAAGTGTCGCGCCTGCTCGTTTGCCTTCCTATCTCATAAAATAAAACACTACTACACATCATAATGCACACATGCATGTATAAACCCAACTATACACATTAGGGATAAGATATACTTGCAATATTGCCAATTGCCAATGGCCAATTGGCGCAGTGGCAGGACCCGTCGCTCACGGAGGCAATGGTCGCAGGTTCGATCCCCTACATATATTAATTCCGAGTCTGGTAACCCCGCCAATCCGCATTGGACAAGAGTGCTGGGTTAATATCCGTTCCGTCAGTAAATAAATACCAAGGTTTTTAAGAGCTGGTGTTTAAAGTTATATCTATGTGTTTAGCATAACCCATTATCGATTTATTTGCATTTCTATGAAACTAAGGCAACTTACCGCTGAGAGTCGTTCCAGTTCTTTGGCCAGTGAGTCCAGTTGTGTACTCTTAAAAACAAAAAAAATATCTTATTATATTTATATGTTTAAGTCACTACTATAGTGATACATTAATAAGTATATCAAATATATATATATACACATATATATATATATATATATATATATATATATATATATATATATATATATATATATATATATATATATATGTGTGTGTGTGTGTGTGTGTGTGTGTGTGTGTGTGTGTGTGTGTGTGTAGACATCCGTAGAAAATGATGAGCGTTCTAACAAAACTTGCATGTTAATGACTTTGACGATACACGCATTTGACTGATAAACAACCAATTGACAACCAAACTACCAATCGTGACAAGCTGAATTTATATTTCAATATACTTGATACCAAGTATTGCTAATTGTCATCAATCCAAGAAGAAGTACTAGTTCCAAGGAGATAAAACAAAAAAAGAATGAAGATAAAAAAAGATGTATTATAATATTAATAACGAAACTTATTTACCTTTGCGTCATTTAAGACGTATGTGTTCTTCAATCCAACCTAAGTAAAAATGAAAATAATTAATTTAGAGTTGTTTTTATTAAGTGTGTTCCAAATGATACTATCATTTAATAAGCTGTAGAGATGACTTTGTTCGGAGTTTCCCTAGTAAATATAATTAGGAATGAAGAAAATTTCCGGAAAGCCAAAGTCATCGATACAATGTTTTGATTTAGCAAACTGGAGTGGCAATAGGGTGGTCACAGGTGAGACCGTGTCCTGGCGAATGTAGCACGCCCCTTGCTAGATGGAACGACGATATGTGCAGGGGGCTGGTATAACTGGATGCGTGTAGCCGAAGATCGGGCTAGGTGGCGCGCAAAAGTCTATGTCCAGCTCCAGCTGTCGTAGGCTGATGAAGATAATAAAAATTATATAAATTAAATAAATAAAACTGTAAGACATGTGCATAATAAAATATTGTAGACGAAATCTAGCGTTAAAAACTTCTATAATCAATAGTACTCTAAGTAGAACTCTATATTTAGGATAAAATCTTTCATAAAAATGTTGTGTACAAGAAACGAAAATAAAAACTTGCGAAAACTTTTTCTTGGTAATTCCACAAAGATCTTTGTTTGCAGCCATACTTTGTAAAAGCGTTTCGAAGAAGTGGTTTGATTCTATTTCTAATTATAAATTTATAATCTTACCCTCAGTGGATCGTCGTCATCCTGTTAAAATATAATACTTAAATCAGTCCGTTTATTTTAAGTTCATTATAAAGAGGGGATAAATATCAATTCGATTTCTCAATTGATACTATTATTGCAATTACGGCAATTACATTGCTGAGTTTATATTTTATTTAATTTTATACGTTAAATCATCATTCACATCTCATGTTTTAACTTATATTGTTTAATTTTTGTATTACTTTATATTGTTCAATTAAGACGTAGAAGTAAAGTAAAATGAAATAAATGCGTACATCGCAACATTTTGACTGCAAAAGTCCATAGCAAGTTTTCGTAGAACGGCTTCAATTTTTGAGACAACATGACAAGTCTTTTGTTTTTCTGCAATATATATAATAATAGTTGTTATTTTACTTAATACTGGACATATATGCCATTAATGAAGAAGAAAACAGATATAAACATCATACAAAATATTTATATGTAATTTTTTTTACAGATGCTATAGAGGCAGTGAAGTTTTGTTTTAATTTCTTTTTCAAAATCTCACGATTATTTTTTGTTGATGCGATTCGTATATATCTAGTATATCAGTGTCATGTAAAGTGTACTGAAATATATATTAAATAATAATAAATTTACTGAAATTTACAAGTCATTCATTTGGCGGATTGATTGGTGTTCGTAGTTTGTTATGTACTGGTTCCTATAATTGCCTTGTATGACTCCCATGAGAATTACTGAGGTGGTTCTATTCTATTTCAAGAACCACACATTTTGTAAAGTAGTCGTACGTAATCTAGTTTCAACAAATACATACATACATATCGTCACGCCTGTCTCCCGTAGGGGTAGGCAGAGTCCACAGATCACCATCTGCTTTGATCTCGGCATACTTTCCTTGCTTCCTCCACACTCATTATTCTCCTCATGCAAGCCCGCCGGTTGAGGGTACTCTTGACCTGGCCTTTCTTAAAAAGTTCAGCAATTTGGTCAAGGTATGTTTTTCGTGGTCTTCCTCTACCGACCCTTCCATCCACATTTTTCATTCAACAAATAAAATGATTTAATAGTTTTAAATATACTCCTTACTCACATCATCGTCTTCGTGTTGTGATCTGTCTGGATTCCTTTGAGGCTGATACTAAGGAGAAAATAAAATATCATCAAGCGGATATAGACTAATGTGCGAATGGTTATGCTGACCATCTAATGTCGTAGATACGATTGTCGTAGAGACTCTATGATGTTTCTTCCTCAGGTCATCACTCAATCAAACCACGATTAATCATTCGACATTGACCTTTCTAAGAAATGAGCGAGTGATTCCGTAAACCCACGCCCCGTAGACCGATGATAACATGTGTTACTACGTTTTGTACCCTAAGTACTGTGATACGAAGGCACAATTTCTATTCACTTCCTTTATTTTCTTCTTCCCCAATAAAACCTTTCTCCTTCAAACCTTCTCTCATTAAATCTTTGTTTTTTTATATATTCACGCCTATCCCCCCGCAGGGGTTGGCAGAGACCACAGAGCTCTATCCGCTGCCATTCATCGCAGCGAAACGGCTCGTCATTGGCCGCTTTTCGCCCTTGTGAGAATCAGAATCTTAATGGAAGGGAATCTTTGTTTCCCTTGCATTATTCATTTCTTCATCTGCAATGCTTTTAGTGTTGCAGAAGTTTATTGGCGACAGTGATAATTAGCCATCAGGTGACTCAGCATCATTTTTGGCTTCTGAATAAACATTATATCAATTTCAAAATATATTGTCATGGGAAGGAATAAACCCTTATTACATTACAGTAGCTTCTAGAGCTATCCACAAAATAATAGAAGAGTCATTTCTTTTAAGATATAACAAATAAAATAATGTTTTTGCTATTGCAAGGTCTTTCCTTTTTGGAAACAAAGCTATATTACGATTGTTACGTGTGAGTGTAAACATCTTTGTTAAAATTGCTTTTGTATTATCATATAACAGGAAACAAAAAAAATGCGAATTAAAAATGTCACTTACCCGGCTGCCAGCACTTCTGTCATTATCATCGACGAGCTGGTATTTAAAAATAAACATATGATTGATGGAGAAATGATAACACTGTTAAGGGCTTGATCGCAGATTAAATTAGAGCTGCATCCGCCCAATCTAAAGTTAACATTGAAGTTCCCTTATTTAAGTCTTTACAAAAAAGAATATCTGACAATAACTTAGTACTACACTACATACTTAGTAATACATACATACATACATACGTCACGCCTGTCTCCCGTAGGAGTCCCCGATCTCTATCTGCTACTATCTCAGCATGCTTCCCTTGCTTCGTCCACACTCATTATTCTCCTCATGCAAGCCCGCCGGTTAAGGGTGCTCTTGACCTGGCCTTTCTTGAAAATTTCAGTAATTTAGTCAAGGTATGTTTTCCGTGGTCTTCCCCTACTGATCCTTCCATCCGCATCCACAACGTAAATTTCTATTGCTAATCGTCTTTCATCCATCCTCTATATGCCCAAACCATCTAAGCTTAGTTTTACTTTAGTACTTACAAAAGCTCATAAAAGAAACAATATAGTTATCATGGATAGACTGGTAAACACTCAAAAGGTTAACGATGTTATTCAAGGAAATGAGTTTGTACATCTCCAAACCGACTCCACTAAACAGGTAACATTAGAAGTTAAGAAAGCTCTAAAAGACTCGTCCTACATTTTACCTACTTACAATAATACCACGTGCAGTTTTGTACTAATAAATCCCAGCCCCCCATTTTGTATAGCTTACTTAAAATCTATAAAGATAATGTTCCTATTTAACCTGTAGTTTCAGACACTGATGCACACATACCTATTGGTTAAAATAGTACATTTTCTAATTAAGGACCGAGCTTAGAACTCATCTTCAAAATTAAAGATTTACCCTCCGATGACAAAATTCTATCCCTAGACGTGGAAAATCTTTTCAGAAATGTACCTTAACTGGTACATTTCTGAAGGCTTACTCATATTAACAGATATCCTACAAAAACGACGTACATCCTGGAGAGATAAGACTTAATTTGCATGAACCAAAATTGTTTTAGTTTCAACAATCAACATTACTTACAAAAAGAAGGTCTAGCAATGGGATCCCCCTTAAGAATTATGGCAGAGATTTTTATGGATAATTTTGAAAAATTACATATCGTATCCAATAATAAATTACTTTACTATTTTAGATATGTTTATGCGTGATAATATGCTGGACGAGCACTAACCGTCAATTTATAAAGATAATTTTCTCAAAAAGCTGAATAAAGTCGATCCTACAATACAATACAATTTTATACTAGAAATGGAACAAAATTGCTACTTGAACTTATTATACTTGACCATTTCGAGAAATAAAAATAAACACGTCTTTCAAATCTATCGAAAGCCCACGAATACGGATGTTGTAATACCTGCTTTCTCGTGTCACCCTTGGCAACATAAGCTAGCAGCATTCCATTGCTTCATTAATCGTCATCTTAATCTTCCATTGTCAGAAGAAGATTACACACAATTCTTTATACTCAGTTCCTCCTGCAAGCGACAATAAACAAGTGGCTGGTCTAACTTATTTAGGTACCATTTCGGGCAAAATTGTAAAAACCCTAAGCAACAAAGGGATTCGACCAGCGTTCAGAACAGATAATTCAATAAAAAACATTTTTAATGTTAAAGAAAAAGTGGAGCGACATCATAGATCAGGTGTCTACAAAGCTTGTTTGCAGGGAATGTAACGCAGTTTATATATAAGCAAACCAGCCGTAGTTTTAAGAACCGCTATAACCAACATTAGAAACCATATTTAGAAATAACCATCTTGATAAGTCCCTTTTTGCCAACCATCTTTTAAAATGCGAGTACACCCTGTCTGACAATCATTCACCAAAGATTTTACACACGTGTAAAAAGGGTTTGATACTAGGTGTATTATACCTTTCTCTCACACACATACCTCTGTCTCGATCTTACGCTGTAGGTTAGGGGTGCTGTTTATACATAGCGCCTATTGTAATGGCAAGACACTCACTCAACTGTCTACACACAAAAATATATGTTTCTTTTTTAAACAATTGGGCCACGTAGAATTTTAAATTTTTCATATTTAAATTAATTTTTGATGTTCTAGTATTATACATACATATATGTACACTGAAACTTCAAAGTCTTAGATTATGAGTCTGAGATCATATATTTTTTTCATCTTTTAAAATTATTTTTAATTTGGACCTGATGGGTGTTGCTGTGGTTGACAAAGAACATGTCGAAAGATACGAACAAAATAATCTATACTTACTTTTAAACTGAAGGTCTGGAATCTCCTACGATTTTGCTGTGAAAATATTAAGTAATATTTTTATTATTAATCACGTTTCTATGTAATTATATTTGTTAAGATCGATTTGACCGCATTGTGTAGAAAGGTAAAATATACGAATAAAAATCATTACAATTTAAAACAGAAAAAATTTGTTTAGATACAGTAACTCTATAATACCACGTTTCTTATATTTATCGATATAAAAAGCGAAAACGCTGTAAATGACATAGATGACAAAAATGTTTATTGCATATTCGGATTAGAATTTTTTTTTGGGATAGGAAGGCAAACGAGCAGGGGTGTCCCCTGATGGAAAGCAATCAACGCCACCCATAGACATATGCAGCGCCAAAGACAGTGCAGACGCAGTGCCGGTCTTTAAGGAAAGTGTCATTATGCGAGTGGGATGGAGGTTGGGCCTTCGGAACTCAACGGCCGGAGAAAGCGCGGTAGCTAAGCTACCACTCAGACGCCGGTTTTCTGCGGGAGTGTGGTACTTCTCCGTGCGTGCCGGCCCATTTAAGCTACAGACAAATAATATGCCATTCTTGATAAAGTCGTCTGTAGCATCGCTCTACCACTATAAAATTCTGCGTCGAATGGTTTGATGTACGACTCAAACAACTTTATGATCAATTCGACAAAAAACGACTGTTTTTGAGTGATCAGATACAATTTTTAGTTCAGTGATTTTTACTGGTGGTAAGTTTTCATTTTGCGGTTTACTATAATATGTTTTCGCTTTTTTGCGTCGATATATAGTTTTTAAAGCGATTTGACTAGATTCAAAAGGTTTAACTATTTAAAATAGAGTTCGATTTCCGAATGTCTCGAATCATTTTGCCTTACGGTTTGATAATTGGTTAAATTGATCATAAAAATGTATTTTTATTCGAGATAATAAAATTGTTCTTTAGTAAATAGATCGGTTTTTATTTCACCGATAATAGTAAGTCTACGGCGACATCTGTGAACCCCTAGGAGCATCGAGTGCCCAGGATACTAATTACCATCAGTTGGCCCTGTAATCTAATAAAAGCGATATTAAAATTTTTTGGTGAAAAATATTGCATCGTTTCTGTAACACTTTGCATTCTCCAGAGAATTAAACATAATTACATTGTATTTCGCCCCCAACAATTGCCTTTGATGTAAGGGCTCAGTCGTGTTTGACCAAAATTGTCCTTCCGGGTTTAAAATGCTTATACATTTTAATTTTTTTAATTTCCCCGGGGGCAAAGACCTATTGTTTTATTGCCAAACGTCAAGTTGATTTTGTTAAGTCCTACTTTAACGTAATAAATTTCAAAGAGAAGAAAAGCTTTTGAAATTTTTGATGTTTTTTTACTTTGAATAAATAAGATGTTTCCTATAGCTCTACTTGATTCTTTTATATTAACAAATGAAGCACTCTAATAATTATCGTAATTGGTAACTCTATAGATATGTTAAGAAAATATTATAAAGCATTAAAAATATAGCTCAAAAATTGTACCTGATCATTATCATCATCGTCATCGTCTTGTTGCTAAATAAAAAAAACATGAATTATTATTAAGACAAATTAAAGCAATCAAAGTTCTATAAAGGAGAACAAATTATTTGTTTAATGTATATAAATATTGATTCGTTAAGATCGATCTTAGCAACAGTTTCAAACAGATAGAGAGAGGTACATATATATATATGTACCTCTCTCTATCTGTTTATATACATATATACATATATATATATATATATATATATACACACACATATATATATATAATATATATATATATATATATATATATATATATATATATATATATATATATATATATATATATATATATATATATATATATATATATATATATATATACTTTTATTTAACAAAATATTTACTTTGGCAGTAATTAAAGAAATAACCCTGAAAATAAAATAAAATCTTGTAGTTCAGGAATTAAAATTGATCTTTTTGGAGTTTATAAAAAATTTAAACCTACTGAAACTAATTTAAACTTACTGTTTATCATCTAAAGAAAAAAATTGTTTTTTCTTTAGATTATAAGCAGTAATGATTGTACGACATGGTAAAAATGTTTCTACAATTAAAAAAAACCGATTATAGTATTTTTTCAATATAAATGAAACAATCCATTACTGGTTAGTGGACTCTCTCGCAAATAAAAGGCGGTGCTATAATTCTCACACTTAACAAGGTGATCGGGCATTGTAGATTTATTATTTATTTGATGCTGTTGTCCACTCATTGGTTGGAACAGCTTTTTCTTTTATGTGGAAGACAAAACTTAAACGTCCGTCAAATTTATTTGTCAGCGACATCAACTGGAACAGCTTTTTTTTATGTGGAAGAGAAAACTTAAACGCCCGTCAAATTTATTTGGCAGAGTTTTATCTGTATATGTAAGTATGATATTTTTGCAAAAAATCGATTTAAGCGTTAAAAGCCGGAAACCCAACTTCTTCCCCAGTCCTATATTTTTTTTTCCCTTTCCTTTGTTTCCTACTGCCTTAATGAGCTTTTCCCCCATAGTTAGACATCTGCAGTGTCTTTGGTGTAGTAGTCTTTCTCGTAGGTCTATTTATTAAAAAATATATAATATGAATATATTCTAGTCGCTATGTGCAAAGAAATGTTTCAGTAAAATGAACTTATAAAAAAATGGAAGACAAAATTTTACCATTGGCGCCGCTAGAGCAACAGTTATAAAAAGACCGAAGATGATGAGCCACTTCATGGTAAGTTTTTCCTTCAAGAATCCACAGCCGCATCAGCTACACACTCTTTATAAACCCCATACCGACTCCGTAGATAATTGCTGTTAATGAACACGGTGATAACTAATCAGGCGTGTAATTTAAGATATTCTATTATTGTTGTTTAATTTTTGAAACTGTTTTCCTTTGATTAATAATTGGCGGAATTAACTTGCGCGTTTGTCATTTGCGTAATAGATTTTAATGTAGATCGTACATAGAACATGTAATTGAAAAATGACTATCACATTTTTATATAGCTCATATAAAACAAGCCTATACATACCTAAAACGCCGGTAACGCTTCCGCGACTCCTGCGGTGTCACGGTTGTCCATGGGCGGCATTGATTGCTTTCCAACAGGCGACACGCTTGCTCGTTTGCCCTCCTAAATATAAAAAAAATATACATATGTAATGTAGTGATACATTCATAAATGTATCGCTAATGTATTAAAACCTTTTATATTATATTACTTTTTATTACATTCGTAATATTTAAAATGAAAAAGAAATAAATTCTTATAAAACAAACAAGGTATTAGACCTTGTTTGTTTCGACTGACGTCTTTTGGATAGACATGTCAGCCGTCCGGCACAAAACATTGAAATTATAATATATAATATTGAGAAATAAAATGTAAAGTGAAGAGTGTTAATAAAGTGTAAGATATTGTATAAATGTATAAGGAAAGGCAAGAATAAATTAGTATCGTTTTGAAGATTTTTTTTGAAGATAAAAACCCCCTAAAGACCACGAAATATGGCGGAGGCGCCGGGCATCTTTAGGGGGTTTTTATCTTCAAATAAAATTCTTCAGAACGATATTAATTTATTATTCTAATTGTAAATATCGCCGTTATAAAGGTCGCCCCATTAATGATGGAAAGCAATCAACATGGCGCATAGACATCTGCAATGATATAGGGTATTTCGAAACGTTGCCGATGTTTGAGATACGTGTATTTTTTTAACAGCCCATATATGTCCCACTGCTGAGAACAGGCCTCTCTATTTCTGGAGGAATGGACGTTAAACCCACCACGCTTATCCAATGCAGATTGGCGGGAATACCAGACTCAGAATAAAAATTTGTAATCCATACGTATATTTATTCCGATGCGGGGATCGAACCCGCGACCATTGACTCTGCGGGCGAAGGACCCCGCCACTGAGCAAATTGGTCGTTGTGTATAATTAACTAACTATTACATATTAATTAACGTGTATAATTATTTTTAAAAAGCTCCAATTTTGTAGAAAACATTTTCTCGGTACATTCCCAGACTTGAAAGTTCTCACAAAATTGAAATATAAACTAGAAATATGAGTTGTTTAAAATAAGATATTAAAAATTGACCTTTCAGATTTTTACTCTCATTTCTGAATAAAATCACTAACAATGTCAGACGACAAACAAAACATTGCTCGTTTATTCCAATTACAAAGCCGTTCGAAGTCTGGTCAACGTTATTTGATGTTTAAAAAAAGATTCAGGATTTGCCTTTGCATAGAGAATGGCGATTTTTGGTTTATTTTCTGATGGAATTTTAAAAGAGGAATGACGTTGATATTTTTAAGGGATATAATGTGTTTTTTAACATTAATAGACCAGAATATCTTAATTAGATTTTTTGGGTCACAAATTGACTTTTTAATGTGTGGTTTAATATTTTAAAATATTTGTCTATTAAGTTTACGCATTGTAAAACTCCGATTTACTTTGTAGTGAGTAAAAAATATTGTCTACTTCATTCCGTATTTATACATTATTAATTTTTATAATAATAATACCTTTATTTTTATATGTTTACATATGTTACAGACTTGAAGGTTCAAGTCTGTAACAGGAGGTGGCGCAGGACAGGGCACGGTGGCGTAAGATCTGTTCGGAGGCCAACATCGATTTTGGGTCGCTGCGCCCAACAAAGTTAATTAGTCAGTAACATATGTTACAGGACACTAGATCCCACACTAGGATTCCCTGTGTTGTAGGAAACTAGGTTCTCTCCTTCGTAAATAATACAATGTTAAAACATAAATATCAAAATAGTAGAGAAAAAAATAAAATAAAATTAAACACTAGTGAGAATAAAAATGGATTGAGTAAGTTGAGGTAAGATTGAGTAATATCTTTTTTAGTTTTTTTATTATTTAAGCATGAATACCTAATTCTAGCCACTAGACACCTTAAACTAGTAAAGGGGTATAGCGTCCCCCCGGAGCAACAAATACCATTCTACGTTTCTTCATCCGCCTGAAATGCGTGGGGACGGTAACAATCCATATATAACCCTTTATTTTTAGGGAGATAATGTCTAGCAGAAGAATGTTACGTTTTAATGAAGATATTTTATTATTATTGTATAAAAAAGTAAAGAGAAGTAGAAAAGAGGAAAAGCGGCATAGGATGCTTGGTAGAAGTGAAACATTAACGACGGCTATATAGAGGCTGTATAGAGTCGAGTAAAAGGGGGGCGTAGCCTGAATCGAGACCACGTCTCGGTCTACGATTTCACTCCCATAACCCGTGATAAGATGTTTACACATCAAAAACGTTTATTTACGATCCACTAAATTATATTAATTTTATTTAATTTTTAAAAAGAAAAAAAGGTAATTAAAACACAAAATAGTTTTACTTAGCATTGGCCAGGCGCTTTATTGGACCATCTGGCGCTGGTGTTCAGCAAGAATCAATGTAGCCAGATCACCGACCACATTATACAGGTTAGAATATATGTATAAATAACAATAACAACAATAAAATAATTAAATAGTAAATAAAAACAAGTAAACTACATTTAGTCAAGACAGTATCGGGAATGGATTATTTGTTTATGGTTTCAAATTTGAATTTTTGTTTTTTTGTTGTTGTTAGATTGGCACAACTGTTTTCCATTTTGGCGTGGCGTTTGAATTGCATCTGTTATTTATATTAAATACAGTGCTGTTTTGAGTTATATCATATCTAATGTGTATTGTGAATTTCATAATGGACAAAAACATCGAACAAAGAGTTTGTCTTAAATTTTGCATCGCCAATGGAATTTTGTGTTTGGAGTCAATGAAAATGTTACAGAAGGCTTACGGTGAATCGACTTTATCAAAAACTCGTGCTTATGAGTGGTACAAAGCGTTCAAGAGCGGTCGAGATGTGATAGAAGATTTACTTCGCTCTGGTAGGCCATCAACGTCTGCAACTGAAGTTAACATCGCAAAAGTGACGAAAACAGTGACTGAAAATCCTTATTCAACTTTAAGAAAGATAGCCGCCGAAAAAGGCCAGATGTGTGGAAAGAAAATTCTTGGATTTTGTACCACGATAATGCGTCTTCGCACAAGGCCATCATTGTGAACGAATTTTTGACCAAACACTCAACAAATACCATCGAGCTATCACCATATTCACAGATATGGCTCCAGCTTCTTTCTTTTTTCTAAACTCAAATTACCACTTCGTGGAACCCGTTTTCAATCGGTAGAAGACATAAAGGAGAATTCGCGGCGAGAACTGAACTCAATTCCGGAAACAGCCTTTAAAAAATATTTTGATGATTGGTCAATCTTTTCCCGGTACTTTCTTGACATAGTGTATATCAGGATATAATTCTACCGCAACATAGAGATCCTACTCTTCATAATAATTATATGTCATATATTAAGATTCTTATGTAATTCTTCTAAATCTTGTTGTTTATTTGATATAATTCCAAGGGTGTGATGAGTGTGGGTATACATTTTAGATTTAGTGGTAGAGCGCCGCTACACGTCAGTATATAGTCAGTGCAATTTTAAATCCTATTTAGGGAGACGAGGCATTTTATAGTAAGGTAAAAACGAGTTGGTTTTTATATTTATCTCCATTTCATTTCAAAAATTCTATTTCTAAAGTTATTTTAAATATTTTTTTTATAACTTAAATATTATATAAAAGTATACTTTATAAAAATGTCGGCGACACGGTTCGCCACCAGTCACGTCCTGGTAATCAGGGCGTGACAGGTGGTGGTGGAGGGCGGGAAACGAGCAACGGAGAGCCGTTTCGCTACGATGAATGTGAGCGGAAGAATGGATGAAAAGATGGATGAGTGTGAAGGAAGCAAGGAAGGTGTGTCGAGATCGTATTGGATGGAGATCTGTGGTCTCTGCCTAACCCTACAGGGAGACAGGTGTGACTATATGTATGTATATATCAATACTTTATGGCACAGTTAATCTGTTTATTCCAAAAAATGATTTTTATTAGAGTAGTATCTCTTATTAGTTTTTGAAAATGCACAGCTATTAGATACAGTACAGAATTCCACAACTATAACCGTTAAAAATACAAAAAAAAAGACCTTGTATAAAATTTAAAAAAAAAAATGAATGTCACATTCATTCGAAAATTAAAAGCATTCAAATTCTAACGAAGCAACAAATGTCCGTTTGCTTTTTTAAAAGGTTTAAAATGTAAAACAGTCGAGTCGGACTGCGGCGAGAGGTCGCGCTCAACGATCGGTGGTCTCCTAGCAACGCTCCCCGGCGATACCACAGAGCACCTAATGGGATAAAATCATTGATTGACACATACTAATAGAATCACGGTTACGTATTCGCGGCGGGTAGGCCAGGCCATGCATTTATTTGGGAACGTGTTTTACTGGAAATAACCGGGCGTAAAGCGTAAAACGGGCGTACTGATAAATAAAAATTTTTTTCTAAGCATCACCACTTTGTGGAGCACCTTCAACCTTCGGCATTTGAACCTTCAGAAAACAAGCCTACACGTTTCTCAAATTTTGTAATGTTACGGATGCCTGTGGTTGGCGTGGATTGCTTTTCATAGGTTGATACGCTTTCTCGTTTACCTTTCTATATCATACAGAAAGAATAATTAGAGAAATCGCCAAGCGAGGGCATTATAGCAATGTTGAGAGAACCTTATTTTGTCGTGAGTCTATGAGTGTATAACTTACTTTATATTTAAATATACACTTATAGTCTCACAACGATTACTTATGTTGTGGGATGCCCACGATAAGAGCATTGAAATTCTAAAAAAATAACTATAAGTCCAAAAATATTTGTCCCGATGAGGGAATTATATGATAGGTTTATAAATACAAGTTGTATTGTTAAAGCCTTAAATAACAACATATATACATATCGTCACGCCTGTCTCCCGTAGGGGTAGGCAGGGACCACAGATCTCCATCTGCTACGATCTTGGCATATTTTGCTTTGCTTCTTCCACACTCATTATTCTCCTCATGCAAGCCCGCCGGTTAAGGGTAACGGCTTTAAAAGAGATTAGAAATTAGGAAATCAAAAATAATTTTATTCAGTGTAAAGAACATTATTTTTTATTTTAAAAGTGTTGTTATAATATTCTTTATTTAGGATACTATAATTTACCATTTCCAGTAAGCTTTGTTTTGAGGTATCATAGGAATTTCGCGACGCGTTGGGAGATAATTGATTTTGCGGTTAGATTAAAAATACTCGAAGTACGTGACTTGACTTTGAATTTATTTGTGAAAGTTATTTAAGGACATTCAATCCTTTACTGGCTAATATTATAAATTATCGAACAAATATAATGGTTCATATAAACTATATTATAGATTTACTTGTGAATATGTTACGTGTGAAAATAAAAACCTAAAAATATAAATAGAAAAACATTTATTTGTGAGAAAATAAATAAAATTATTTATTAAAATAAAATAAAAGAAAAAATAACTTTGATTGCTTTCCATCAGACGATACACATAAATTTTTGCCTTCCTATCTCATAAAAAATCACATATAATCATAGGATATTTGTACGTAAGTTACAAAATGGTTTTTAATCAACATAAACCAAGGCATTCTGGATAGTATTTAGATAGTAGTTTTTATTACGAAACAAGATAGTAAGCTACATAAAATATCTATGCGATTTGGTTTAGATAATTAGATGTACACAACTAGTCTTTACACTTTTTAAATTCGTCTAATCTTCTTGGCGTCTCTCCGATTAGCGAAGGTTGACAACCAATTCTACATAACTATCTTTTCATTAGCGAGATAAAATAGATCGCTATCCTTCTTTACTCCTTGTTTTTGTATAGCCAAGCCAAGCCAAGGTTCTTCTTCTATCAATTGGTGGTGTGCCTGCGACTTTTTCCATCATGATTAGTTGTAACAATTTGTACCTATTATGACCCGTCATATGAAATCATGACCTGTCTATGTCAACAACCTTTCAAGTTTTGATGGTCTGCAAAACTTCTTCTTTTTTTTTACTTGTTGTAGAACTTTCTCATTGGCTCACTTTTTAAGTCCAAATATGCGTCTAATGGATGGAAATTAATTAGTCCAAACCAATCGCTTAATTCTTGGTTTTTCGTTTATCTTATATATTATATTATGTTAATTATTCGAAGCATGTCTTTGGGTACGCAATCTTTGATCCCTATCGTTCTATTATTGCTATATTACATTGGCCCAAGAATAAAAGCATGACGTTCTTTATTCTACAATTCATTACTCTGCGTTATTCGCAGACAACGTGTCGCCGATGCTGGGCTCTCCCTGCGAGCGTCCCCTACCACGAAACACTTAAAATATAAACCGATTGTATAAACATCGTAAGTATTTTTTCTAAATGCCCGTAACGACAATTGTGAATTTTTACTGTTTCATGTTGCATTTATGTATTTAATAGGATCTATTTCATAATTCATATACTTTCTATAACTGTTTTCTATACCTCCATCGAATTATCAAAAATACTCTTAGAAATGTAATATATCCATGTATTATTCTTAGTTTCATAGTAGAGGCCTCACAGTACTATCGTAATATAATATTATGTTGTTTCGAGCACGCGAAGATTTATTGTAATGCATGAATTGTTTTTTAGTCATGACTTTTGAGATAACGAGTTGTTAGTTCAGTGGAGATTTTTTCGACTTGAATTTCTATAAAACGCGAGTGCATAAAGTTCGAATTACATTGTTCCACGCCAGTCCGTGTTGGACAAGCGTGGTGGGTGACTGTTCCTCCAGAAATGGGAAGGCCTGCGCACAGCAGTAGGGACATATGTGGGCTGTGACAATAAAATTGATTTAGACATTTATTTTGATCTAGTTATTAATTGCGCATAGTATTTATAAGTTTTGTCAATATATTTTGACAAAATAATATTAATAGTTGTTCTTTCAGACCTTACAATATGTTTTTACTATGGGAGTGGGGGTGTTGAGGAGAAGTAAGAGGGATAGGATCTCCAGTTTAACAGCATTTTTTTTATGGGATAGGAGGGCAAACGAGCAAGCGTGTCGCCTGATAAAAAGCAATCAACGCCGCCCATGCATAACAGCGACACCGCAGGAGTCGCGGAAGCGTTGCCGGCCTTTTAGGTATGTATAGGCTTGTTTTTTGAAGGTTCCAATGTCGTAGCGGTTCGGAAAGACTGCCAAGGGTAGCTGATTCCATAAACTGGTGGTGCGTGGAAAGAAGTTACGGGAGAAACGCACCGTAGTCGATCGCCACTCATCCAGATGGTGGGGATGAAATTTTTCTTTACGGCGAGTTTTGCGGTTGTGGAATTCGGCGACGGGAATTATTCCAAACAATTCCTCGGAGCACTCCCCATGATAGAAGCGGTAAAAAATGCTGAGAGATGAGATATCTCTCCGCAGCGCTAGAGAATCAAGCCGATCGGTGAGATCTTGGTCATCAACGATTCGCATCGCACGACTTTGAATGCGATCAAATGGAAGAAGTTAATACTGAGGAGCCCCGGCCCAGAGGTGAGAACAGTAATCCATGTGTGGCCTGACTTGTGCATTGTACAGTTGGAGGCAATGGCCAGATGTGAAATACTGTCTGGCCCTAATGAGCACACCCAGTTTTTTCGAGGCCAGCTTGGCCTTTTCTTCCAGATGGCCGCGGAACTGGACGTCATACGATATGTCAACGCCAAGGATCCCGATATACGGCTTAAGATTAAGGAGAGTGTCTCCAAAGCGAGGAGCTACGACAAAGGGAGTTTTTTTGGTTGAAAACGCGCAAACTTGTGTCTTATTGGGGTTGAATTCGATTAGATTACGCTGACCCCAATTCGAGACCTGGTCTAATAAGGTTTGTAATTCAGACACAAGTTTGTTCCGACACTCATCGGCATGTGCCCGAGAAATGTTAGCACGGCCGGAGTATAAGGCATCACCCGTGGTGTCATCTGCATAACAGCGCATACTACTAATTTGTAACATATCGTTGATATGCAGAAGAAACAAAGTAGGTGAAAGCACACAGCCTTGCGGAACACCAGCATTCACGGGCTTCAAATCTGAGCAAAAACCGTCTAAAACGACTTTTATGCTCTGATCCGTCAGGAAGTTGGTGATCCATTTGCATAATTTATCGGGCAACCCATAGCACGGAAGTTTAGCTAGAAGAGCCTTGTGCCACACCTGATCGAAGGCTTACTGCTAAGGCTTCCCCTTTGCTCTCCACCGCTTCTTCCCATCGGTGTGTCAAATAAGTGAGAAGATCCCCAGCTGAGCGTCCCTGACGAAATCCGTATTGACGATCACTAATCAGCTGATGCTCCTCAAGATACCGTAAGAGCTGGCAGTTAATAACAGATTCCATTATTTTGGAGAACAAAGAGGTGATGGCAATTGGCCTGTAGTTAGCTGGATCAGAGCAGTCACCTTTTTTCGGGATCGGATGTATTAAGGCTGTCTTCCATGAGACCTGAGTTATAGGAGTGCCGGAAGAGCCGCATTGAATAAATGCCTCGTTTTTAGATGTGGTTGTCTTCCAATCTATAGTAAGCCTTATCGCTCATCGCGGATGATGACTAAAGGATTTCTTGTGGGTTGTTTCTCAGGAGGTCGAATGTTGATTTGGGAATCAAACATTGGCTTTCATTAAGTTTAATAGACCCTGCTTTCCATCATATTTGCTCATTAGTCACCAAGTACGACGAACATGGATAAAATTGACATTCTATACCGGTAGCTTCAAACCAGGTTCTTGTCAGTCACCATTTGATAATTTGATTTTTTTTAAGTTTATTATGATACGTTTCCAAATATTGTTCTTTAGAGCGAAGAAAATGTGATTTAACTTCATACCATAGTGAGTTGAAGTAATGTCATTCACTTAGATGAAACAAAATTAGGTCGAACACCACCATAGTTGCGAGAATACTCGTGCCAAATGGGTACAACGAACTGCCATTATGTACGGTCTCTTATAGCGTTTTTCTTATTTATAGTTTTAAGTATAGTTAATGTAAATGTAAGATTTTTATGGGTTAAGCAAACGACGAAACGAAACTAGCGTGTCACCTAATGAAAAGTAGATTATTTAAGAATCACTAAAATATTTCATAAATTACAGTTTCCTTGCGCATTAGAATACTCCATTGTTACATCTGGATGTTCTTCTATATGGATGGGAGGCTTAGATGGTAAAAGAAAGAGAGGCAGACAGGGTAAGAGGTGGAAAGATGACTTTGACAATCTTTTACAAAAAAGCACGGAATAGAGAATAGTGGAAATAACTGGAAGAGGTCTATCCGTCACAGGACACGCTATATACTTCGTTAAGTTATTCACTATATAATCGTTAAGTTAATATGTTAACATAATATACAACATTTGTATGTAAAAAGTTAGTATTGGCAATAAAGACTTGTTAAAAAAATACGACAAATTAAGCGCCTTAAAAAGTAACATAATTGCATTAAAGTTTAATCAAAAATGACTTGCGAATTACAAATATAAATCCAAAGAGCGAGATATCAGCATTTACTACAGCTTTATGTAAGCTTTGAAACAATTTGCGCTGGATTATGTTGATCCTTGTTTAAGGCGTAGACGCTATCTATATTTTAACTCTTGTTAAAGAAGTAAATTACTTTACAAAATTATTTTACTTTACTGAGCAATTTCTTTGTTATTTACAGACATCAACAGTCAAAAGTTTTACTTAGCTAAGATCCGCGATGGCCTGGGGATGGTGGGTGGAGAGTTGATGGCCGATTTTCGGTAAGTTTTTGGTTTAAGTTCCAAATAAATCCACTTCATCCAACAGGAAAACACACATTATTAATTTTCTGTTATAGTTTTGCGTGTCGCGGATCTTAGCTAAGTAAAACTTTTGACTGTTCACATAGTGACGGATTTCCGCAAAGTAACGCCTGACTCCATTAATAATACAGACAACAAGGTATCAAGTAGCGTCTATGCTGTATTGTTCAAATTGGCATATCTACAATTTTGGGTATGTGTCTCCACGCAGTGACGTCTTGTGGCTTTGTGGTGTAAGGTAAGATTGAAGACCGCACGATACAATTCCATTACCAACGAACCGATCTTATTAATGTATGCATGATGAAGGCGCCAATACGCGGCGAATAGTGACCGATAGTGGAGCGAGTTACCACCCAAATTGATGACCATGACAACTCTGACAAGAGTGAAAACGACTAATAATAAGCAGACAACAAAGATATCTTACTATACCATCAGTATACACACAACACCACTTTTCTACAATGAACAATATACACATCATCAACATCGACAGCCTGCGGTAGACGACTGCTGGAAATAGGCCTCTCCTAAGAAGCGCCACTTAGCCCGATCTTCGGCTTCACGTCCTACATTACGCTTACCGAGATGCGGTTTACACTCCAGCATTCGTCTGCTCCAACGATTGTCGGATCTCTGACAAACGTGACGAGCCCATTGCCACTTTAGTTTGCTAATTCGAAGGGCTATCTCGGTTTATTGTGTTCTAATGTTTCGAACACTATACATGTTTTGCCTCAATACAAGGAATCATTATAAAGCAGCAATAGCACAGTCGATAAGCCTCGGCCTTACGATCTGAACGTCGTGAGTTCGGATCCTAGCACAAGTATAATATTAGCTTAGTTGGAAAGGTTCACAAGTCTACTTTAAAAAAAATCAGATGTATGGAAATAAACTCTATGGAAACCAAGACGAAACGCGTGTCATGTTTATTATTAAAAGTTGTGTTGTGTGTATATAATATTTTTTGTGGATCTTAGTAATGCAATTATTTTCTCTCCATCTAGTTTATTAGTTGTATCTTGAAAATACCATTTAACATTGTTTTTGTTTTTTTATGTTTAATTTTAGTTTAAATTTACTTTTTTATAAATATATTTAAATAAACACAATTAAATATAATATATTTATATTTAATGTGATGGAGCTTTTATACGTCTTTTTTCATCTTGTTACATCTCACATTATACAAATAAAGAATTATTATTATATTATTATAACATATGAAGTATCCTAGTAGTATGTAGTAACATAAATATTAGATTAATACCTTGCTTTATTTTTACCTTAAAAATCATGATTCGACTGGACCGGTGAGCTGTTTAAAAAACCTAATTGTTTTTTTTTTAATTAGAAAGGCGCACATCGTCTGTACAGTATTGTAGTAAAACATATGTCTAATTTGTAACATAGTTAGGAACGCTGTTTCAATAATGTAACTTTATTATTAATAAAGCATTCTTAACATTAAATCTATTTATTTTTTTATATATTCAAGGGTAACAAAAGTGAGCTTAATGTGAATGTGACCTTTCGTGATAAACGCGCTCCGTCGAATAATCCATGTCTTAGTAAAGACCCTACAGGGAACAAGGGAACGTCCTCTCGTAATTGCTGAGTTTAATGTTTATGTTATTCGGGACTGTATTATACTGTATGATAAACTTATGAGTTGAGAACCACCCCAAGTTTTCCGTGGTGGTAACGTTTAAACTTTCCTACCAAATTATTCGGTTCGGTCGTTTCTAAGGTTAGTGTAGTCTTAGCACAGAAATAGTGTGAAATGAACTTGAATGAAATGAACGGATACAAAATGAAGTTTTAAGTTTAGCATCGTACATTTTCCACTGCCCATATATGTCCAACCGATGGGTAAGGAGCCTTTTTATTACAAAAAATAATTTTAACCCTCTACGCTTGTCCGGTGCAAATTGGCGGATACCCAGACTCGGAATACAGGTACTTATTCCATTAATTATTAAATTAATTATTAAAAGATATATTAACATGTTTTTTGGTTTCAGATAATCTGAGTATGTCGTTGTCAAGTTGTCATGTATGGGTGCGATATGGATATAAGAATATATTCATAATGATAGTTTATCCCGTTGCAAGAATCGAACCTGCAACCGTTAACTCCGAAAGCAGAAACTGTAATACTGAGCTAAGTTGTTTAATACTTTTACAGTATTTTACCTGTATGTGATTTGTTCTATAATCCAACTTATTATTTTATATTTCATGAATTATATTTTTTACAGCAAGCATATGGGTCACCTGATGATAATGATATTGAAATAAATAAAATATATTAACATCGTACATCTAGCACTTTGATTGCACTGACACTGTACCCATAGTAGTCTCTGTGTAAATGGATTTATTGGTAAAAATTAGGACACCCATGTGTCAAAGTTATGTTTAGATAAGTGGGTTGAATTCAAAATTCAAAAAGCAGCCATATTGTGTACGACTAGGATCCTGAGGTTTTTTCCTTGGATGCTTAAATCCTTCGTTGGCTTAGTTTATTCTGCTACCAAGCAAAAACGATGCCGACCTTTAAGGAAAGTGTCATTGCGGGAAGGAGAATAGAGGAGGAGGAAGGAAGGGGAGGAGGAAGGAGGGGGAGGAGGAAGGAGGGGATGAGGAAGGAGGGGGAGGGGAGGAGGAAGGAGGGGGGAGGGGAGGAGGAAGGAGTAGGGTTGGGCCTCCGGAACTCAACCGTTCACCGGACGAAGCGCGGTAGCTAAGGTACCACTCAGACGCCAGTTTTCTGCGGGAGTTTGGTACTTCTCTGGGCGATTCATGCTACAGACAAATAATATGCCATTCTCGACAAAGTATTTGTATGCAGCGTGGCTATTAAGAGATAATTGTGAAAATAAATATGATAATGATAATAACATATTTACAATATGAAAAAATATGTGTAAAGTTTATCAGTAAATTATTTTCAGGACTATTCCGGTTGTTAACAGCAGTCGATGGAACAGACGATGAAGATACCTTGTCAGCAAATTGTGTGAAAAATACAAATGATAAACAGACGTTCAGACTTCGAATTTCGTAAAACCTTTCCTTTTGATTTCTGAACGTAGGATTATATTGAGTGAAACGCCATTATATAAATTAGTACAGTCTTGTTTCCAACAAGTAAGTTGAGCGCTATAAGTATATTTTTTTAAAATAATGTTTTATGTATCTTTACGCGTACCTATGCATTTTTTGAAATTCAATTGTTTTACATAGTGTTTTTAGCATATTAATTAATTATAAGTAATGACATTTTTGTAATTGTTTACAAATTGCCAAAATAGCGGTAGCAGAACATTGTGATATGAAAAACAACACACGACAACTGATTAAGCAGCTAGACATTGAAATAATGTAAATAATAGATAAATTTAAATCTGCCAAAATATTTTCTCCACTCCCTGAGTTTCCATGCATGAAGTTAATAAGTCTGCGATAATTTAATGAATTTAAATTTGATATACCTTATTAAAGCTATTAAAAAATTGACTTTTTTTAAAATACATTAGATAAAAAGTTAACTTCAAAATTTTTTTTTAAGAAACAATGCCTCAACTTACTTGTAACACGTAATACAGTACTGTAATGTGGTGTTGGACTCTCTGAACAGTTTAAAGGAGGGCGTAGACAGATCGATTTGTCTAGTCGGACTGAGATAAAGGGTCGTTCACATTGTCATGTGTATGATACTCGGAGTATAGCAAATGTCAGGTTTATTGTTTAATAACTATAAGCGCCTTCGGTGGTAAGTCCATCTCTGTATTAAATTGATTAAAAAAAAAGTATTAATAAAATAAGATAAACTCTTGGCAAATGTAGTGAGGGATCGCTCTTTTTTAGATGAAACGACAAGCGTAAGGTGGCTGGTGGAAACTGGATGATTGAAGCTAAAGATCAGGTTAGGTGACGTGGTTATGGGGAGGCTTACATATGTCCAGCAGTAGACTGCTGTAGCTGATAATGATGATGTATCCGTTATCATCGTTTGGCCTGATATAAAGTTAATTGGTTTATTTTATAATAATTGTGGCTACGAATTTAATATTATATTTAAAGGGCAGCTAAAATATATTTTCGATGGTGTTCATTAAAATAATATATTATATGAATTTTATCAATGTTTTGTGCACTGGAGTAGTGTGAAATTACCTTTATTGGATGCAGCGTACAACCAATTCCTTGCCAGCTATTTTATATTTAACAAAAATGTATTTGCAACGCATTGTGTTGAAAAATGCCTGATGTTTTTTTTTTATGGAATAGGAAGGTAAACGAGCAGGCGTGTCACCTGATGGGAAGCGATCAACGCGGCCCATAGACATCCGCAGTGCCATATGCTTTAGTGTTAATATAATAGGTATAAGTGTTGCCGACTTTTAAGGAAAGTGTCAATATGGGAGTAGGAATGGGAGGGGGAGAGGTAGAGGGAGGGGGAGGGGGAGGGGGAGGATGTTGGGCCTCCGGAACTCGGCCGCTCACCGTACGAGTAGCTTGTCTGCGGGAGTGTGGTACTTCCCCGGGCGAGCCGGCCCATTCATGCTACAGACAAATATTATGCCATTCTTGACAAAGTATTCATCTGCAGCGTGGCTCTACCACTATGAAATCATTTGTGTGCGTATTTCATGTGGACTCTTTTAAAATGTTAATAGTACAAATTGTACTTATTATGAATTCATCGTAATCAACCTGTAGGTTTTAAACCCGTAACCCATTCCTGTTGTTTGCTTGTTTGTATTAAAAAGAAATAATTATTTAAAATTTGCAAAGGTTAGATTGGGAGTGCACAAACACTCAAGGCACATTGTGGCATATCAGCTTCGATGTTTTAAAGATGTCTCTCCAACCCAACATGTAGAGAACTGAATCAGAGGCGGTTTAGATTGCAAAGGGCAGCGGTATTACTATTCTGTGAAAACTCTGTGACACTATACTGTAATAAGGACGTTTTTTTGCCTGATAATAAAAACAGACCAGCGGTTTTATTAATTTCGTACGTTTTGACTAAGAGGTATACAAGGCGGCCACAAGTGGTATTCAACTAAGTCCGATCTTTGGTTCATTTTTACACACTCCGTGCACAAGTATGTTCTAATGCTCGGTACAAGTCTCTCTATTACTAAAGGAACAGTAATTAACCCAACACGCTAGTTGAGAACGTATTGGCGGAACAACCGAGTCCGTAATAAATATTTGTAGGTCGTAAGTAAGCGATTCAGAAAGCGGTATCTTCGCTATTAAGTCAATTCGGTCCATAGATATCCATACTTTAAATAATTGGTTGGTCACATAAATTTTTTACGTTCAGATTTCGTTAAGATTTCGTTATGCCTAAGCTCAGATGGCTAGATGGAGTCGAGGAGGACGTAAAGGTAATCGGTGTGAGGGGCTTTTTTTATGGGATGGGAGGGCAAACGAGCAAGCGTGTCACCTGATGGAAAGCAATCAACGCCGCCCATAGACAACCGCGACACCGAAGGAGTCGTGAAAGCGTTACCGGTCTTTTAGGTATGTATAGGCTTGTTTTGTAAAGGTTCCAATGTCGTATCGGTTCGGAAAGACCACCGAGGGTAGCTGGTTCCACAAACTGGTGGTGCGTGGAAAGAAGTCACGAGAGAAACGCACCGTAGTAGATCGCCACTCATCCAGATGGTGGGGATGAAATTTTCCTTTACGGCGAGTTGTGCGGTTGTGGAATTTGGCGACGAGAATTATTCCAAACAATTTTTCGGAGCACACCCCATGATAGAAGCGGTAAAAAATGCTGAGAGATGAGACATCTCTCCGCAGCGCTAGAGAATCAAACCGAAGGGCTGGAGAGATAAAGCCAAACTAAGATCCCACTTTATCCGCAAATTGTTAATTGTCTACCAATTTGAATAAAAATGTATTTGGTATATTTTAAACTCAAGTTATTTAATCACGATGATACAGGGAGCATATTTCAACAATGGACCAATGACGGAACAATTCACAATATTTCTCAATTGAGACGCAAAATCTACATCTCGTTTGAGATGTAGTGAACTAATTGATTTGATTGTTTTCGTTTATTTCCTTCATCTCAGAGCTGACCCTCGTTCTGCTGGCTCCACTTCAATTTAATGACTTGTCAATAACATGAAATATATGGAGTCGATGTTTTATACTTTTTAAGGGATAGGAAGGCAAATGAGCTAATGTGTCACCTAATTCAAAGAAATCAACGCCGCCGATAAAAATCTGCAACACGAGAAGCGTTTTTTAAGGCTTTTGAAATCTGAGTAGGCTTGTTTTTTGAAGGTTCCAATAATCGGTTTGGAAATATATTTGAAATTAGCTGGTTCCAGCTATTGGTGGTGTGTGAGGTGGATTTATTTGTCATTGAAACTGAGAATCTCCATCTTATTTCTTTTTTATCATTATTATGATTACAGTCATGATCTGCTAGCTTGGCTTTTTCAAAATTGAGGGACTTTACCCTAATGTCTACAATTGACGATTGCCCATCTATCGGGTGTCTGGAGATAGAGTTACGTTTTCAACCTTAACTACAACGTTCAAATAAAGAATATTCCACTATATTTATATAAAGTTAAAGGCATTCGACCTAATCTTTGACAATAGTAGTTAAGGTTGAAAACATACACGCTCATAAAATTCTATAGATATTGGTTGGGTGGTTTCGGAGATTAGCGTGTACGAAAACAGTGAGTTACACGTGATTTTTATATATTAAGGAGAAGATTTAGGTATATCATAGTACAATTTAGTCGCTCAATGGAAAAGTTTCCCAATCCACATATTTATGTGGATTGAGCCACTCTTATGTATACCTAATTAAATTTACAAAACCAGTATGTTTTTTTATTTTCTTATTATCCATTATGGCCTATCGTAAGTTAAATGTATTTTAATAGATGGTGTGTAAATCTCAACTTTGGCGTTAATAAAAAAAATATTGGTATGGTAACTTTAACTCGGTTCTCACATTTTTGTTCTCACATTGACTCTTCCACTGAGCGACTCTTAGATCTATATAGTCCAGGGGTTCTATTTTCAGCGGGATGCTACCCTTGACGTTGTGTCCCAGACAGTCACGGTGTAGATTTTGCGTGGGGTGGCCGCGTTTATCTCCCATCGAAATTCGTGTTCGAATCGTGCGTGTGTGAGTTATTGAAATTGCCCATTGTATCTGTGTGTGTGTTGAATTCTCGTGTGTAAGGTTGCTTCTTGTATTGACTGATTTGGTAAGTTCATTCTGTTATTATTGTATTACGAAAAAGTGTATTATTAGATACTTGTATTTATTATAGATTTTTAATTTTTAATATTTATTGTGTATATTTGTTTTGAAATTTGTTGCGATTTTTTTTAATTGTCGTTTTAGAAGCCTCCTCCTACAATAACTTACATATAAATTATTGTATTTAGAAATACATACGCATACACATACATCCCACACACCGATAACATAATTACATATTTCGAATATTTGAAAATACTGGTTACCTTATATGACAGTACGACCTTATTTATTTCATTAATTAATGTCAATATATAGTTAACTTTAAGCTAGCTACATTAAATAAGTCTAGAATATTGATGTCTACGTGGTATCAATCTGTATCTTTTTTATGCTCATATGGTACAAAATATATATAATAATTCGTAGTTAAAGTTGTTGTAATTTTGCATTATCAAAATCATCGCCAATACAGCGATAATAGTGCGATAGTGGATATTGCCCTTTCATACAAAAATTGGAGTGTTGCGGTCATCATTGGTAGGCGAATTAGGGATATCAGATTGTTTTTTTATGGTATAGGGAGGCAAACGAGCAGGCGTGTGTCTATAGCGCTGCGGATGTTTATTCCTTTTCATAAATAAGCTGCCACGTCTACGTGTTTGCCTTCCTACCCGACTATCCCGGGATCGGGCATCCCCAGGTATTACAGTGCCTTACCTCAGCGTGCGGGGCTCTGCTGGGGCTGACCTCCATCCTCCGTTGCGGCTCGTGGGATTCACTATGACGAATTATAATAAACCTAATTTGTTAAAAATGACGGCGACGTGGTGGCGAAACACCTATCATGTCCTGATTCCCACGAAGGCGAGAAGCGACTAACAAAGAGCCGTTTCGCTATGATGAATGTGGGAGGAAGGATGGATGAAAAGATGCATGAGTGTGAAGGAAGCAAGGTAGGTGTGCCAGGATCGTGGCGGATGGAGATTTGTGGTCTCTGCCTGCCCACCCCTACGGTGTGACAAACAGGTGTGACAATATGTATGTATGTATGTATATAATATATAAAGTATTTAAAACTCAACAAATATTTCCTTTTCAATAAAAGCATGTTTAGTTTTGTAGCAATCTTTGTGAGCGAGGCTTTAAGAAAGCCTACAGTAATATATGTGGGGGCTTCCCCGTAAAGCTTTGAAGCAATTTGCACGGATTTCGTAGCTCGTGACTTAAAATGCGACGGTGGGAAGCTTTATTGTTGAACGAACAATCTTATGGTGTTTAAAAATGTCGGCAATATTTCGATAAGTCTTAGTCTAGTTTAAGTAAATGAAACGTTCGATTTATTATAAATGGGAAAACAATAGGCACTTTAGATATATTAATTTATGTATTATTCATCTTTTCATAAACAGTAGGATCGGTGGTTTGAACATCTGACTTCTTAGCCAAATATTAGGACCAAATACCACTTGAAGTTAAAAAATTTTTTGTTATATAATAGAACCAACCCATTTTTATTCGTGAGTGATTACGAGGCGCCTATGGAAAATACCAGAAAATGGACATCGGTGTCTAGCTGAGAATAAAAACTGATCTACAATCCCCTACAAGCCCTTTCAAGCGTGGATATTGAAGTGGCACCAACATCCAGAAACTACAGTATTGATAATGGGGATAAAATTTTATTTCCCAACTTTTGAATATTCATTTTTTCACATTTAAATAGAATATTTCTAATTTTGTTTATAATCTTCAAGAATCAAAACAATGGAATAAATAATAAATTCGACTGAGAAAATTTCAGTGAAAGTTTTCAATCCGTCTTTAGTAATAATAAGTTTAGAAAGTCCATCGAAGTGTTCATAACGGGACAGCTTATTTGATGTTGGACAAATTTGAATGAGTTATTATATGTATTCAGTTATCGTAGATTCATCATTTTGTTTTGTTTGGTTTTTAATTCAAGCGAATAATTTCGACTTATTGGATTCATGAAATTTATTTATTTATATAGATACATACACGGAGAGAGAAGAATTGAAAGAAGGAAGCCTATAAGCCTAAGAATTGAAAGATTCAATGAGACTTTGAGGTGTTTTAAAAGCTTAATCAACTTTTTTCATCACCTAGACTTTTTTTATCTCAGAGTCAAAAGATGAAAGTCTTCAGTTAGTGCGTTCTGCCTTACTTTCTTACGGTGCTGAAACGTTGACAGGCGGGCACTCTATCTGTTAAGAAGTTCAAAGCTGCGTAGAGAACTACGGAGTGGGCTATACTCGGATATTCATTGGTGGATATATTTCGAAACAAATAAAACCGACAGAGAACCAAGCTCTTTGAATTAGCAGATTAAAGTAGCAATGGGTTGGTTACGTATGTCGAAGAACTGACAAAAGCTGGAGTAGATATCGTCTCCCCCCGCTAGTTGGCGCGACCAGCTGCACAGGGGGTTGGTAGAAATTTGATGCGTGAGTTTGAAGCTTGGGCTCGGTAGGAGGCCTATGTCCCGCTGTGAACATTATCAGCCTGTTGATGATAAATATATAGATAGTTGATGGTAAATATAAAACTAAAATCAAGAAAATTAAGAGTAAATAGAAAACAACAATAAAATTATACATATTTTTGGATCGACCGATTTGAAAGTTTAGAATAACTCTAAGTAATTCGGTGTTTTATTATGACAATGGATTATTTCAAAGGGTACAGTGAACTTTGAAAGAATCATTTCCATACAAAGTTATAATTTTTGTTTTTCTGTACATGTAAAAATGTTTTTTTCATTAAGCCTACCAACTTATTTCCAATAAACGATAGGAGCCTATTATAATCTTACCCATGCTGTAACAACGGTTGGTATTCTTCATAAGTTTGTAACTTACGTTTGTTCCTTTTGTTTAGATTGGAATTTTGTTTGCAATTTTCAATAAATTGTAAAATAGTATCTTGAGTTAATCCTGAATTTTCTTTATTTTAATGTGTATATTATGTATATTCTTCTGTAGGTGTGTTTATGACTAAACTTTTAAAAGGTTGAATCGATTTTGATGAAATTTTTTGTGTGTTTGAGTGGGTTTCTGGATGGTTGCAACACAATGGACCCGGTAGCTGGCTCTTAAATCCTCCTAGGGTCCTAGATTTTCTATATTTAGGGCAAGACGGCAGTCTACCGTGTCGGTTAGTCCTTGATTAAAAAGTGCTCGGCATTGGAACGAATGTAGGTACATACATGCATACATACATCTCGGCATATCTTCCTCTCTCTCGATCTCGGCATACTTTCCTTGCTTCCTCCACACTCATCACTCTCCTCATAGTCTAGACCTGGCCTTTCTTAAAAACCATATGTTTTCCGTGGTCTTCCCCTACTGACCCTTCCATGCACATCTACATCGTAAATTTCTTTTGTCAGTCGTCTTTCAGCCTTCCTGTCAATTTGCCCAAACCATCTAAGCATCCATATTTTTTAATATTCTAATTCTAATTTGTACAACGAATTATCATAGTGGGTAGGACATGACACGATATATTTAGTATGACACTCACCTGACAGCTAATTATATGTAATTACTTGCTTTTAATGTAATGGTTCCATAAAATTATTTTTTTATGGAACCATTTTATTTTCCAATTTATAATGTGTCATCAAATGGTCTTTGCGTCTAAATATTTTTACATAATAATCAAGAGACTAGAGCTCCCGATGCGACTAACTGCCCAGTTCTATGGCGAAATGCTGACATGACAAAGAAGCAATGGTTATCTAGGTGATCAGCGCTTCTACTGACATCGGTAGGGTTCGATGAGTACAGGAATCCGGTGAACTAATCATTATTTCCTTCTCCTTCTTCCATTACTCTGCACAGAGAGAGGATGGATGACGGCTGGTAAAATAAATTTAGGTTGTGGATGTGGATAGAAGGGTCGTTAGGGGAAGACCAAGGAAAATATACCTTTAACAAATTACCGAAGTTTTTAGGAAAGGCTTGGTAAAGAGTACCCTTAACCTGCAGCTTTGCATGAGGAGAGTGATGGGTGTGGACGAAGCAAGGAATGATGCCAAGATTGTAGCAGATGGAGTTCTCGGGTCTTTGCCTACCACTACGGGAAACAGGCGTGACGATTTGTATGTATGAATGCCTTTCATTACTTCCTTCATACCCTACAATAAATCCTTATTCCTCTCCCATTATTTACATCCTTACCCCAAGGTAGGTCTGTAGTGTCCTCAGTACGAGCGTAGTAGGCTGTGGTGGCTACTTACCATCAAGTGACACGCTTGCTCGTTTGCCTTCCTATCCGATACAAGCATTTTGGTTTGAATCTAACGTCCTGAGATCGTATCATTCACTGGACTATTGATTATGATTTAAATCAATAGTTCAATGAATCTTATCAACATTATTAGTATTATTATTAGGTTAGTTTAATGGTTGACAATAATTCTAGTAACATCTAAAAATTGCTAGTCTTCATTAAATAAAATATATTGGAACAATATATTTTATATTAATGAATTGGAACAATTCCAGATAGTCTTTTATTTTTCCCACACCTGTTTTTTAAATTATATATTGACCCACATTCTTATATTAAATATATTGTTTTATATGCTGGAAAATAAACACCTGACCTGATATGATCAATACAGCCTTCGAAAGTATCGAACTGTTCCATCAACAAAGAGTTTCACATTACTTATTCAATACATAGATTACTGTATATTATTTGTTTTGTTTATTACATTGATATATTTATATGAGCAGCTGTCGCCAAAGTGGTGGTCCGCGCGAAAAGTTCGCTGGTCCGCAGAAAAATGTAAAATATTCTTACTTATCACGTTATGTTTTCAGATGCATTGAAACAATTCAATTCGTAACAATACGTGAAAAGTTAATTTCGTCGGATACTGTACACACTGGGCAATAAATGGGCTAGGAATGTATAATGCACAATGTTTGATATACTTAAACCATCTTTTAATTGTTTTGTTTTACAGTTTTTTATTATTTTCTTTATTGTATTATGGTTTACTAATAAAGCTTTCATAATTTGGTTATAATTAATAGTTTCATTTCATTAACTAGGTATATTTTATGTTTTCTTAGATTGCATTTTTTTTAAATATATTTAAGACTTAAAAATCCTATTAGTAGTCCGCGGCATTTAAATAATGAATTTACTGGTTCCGTGAGGTCAAAAAGTTGGCGACCGCTGATTGCATATTCGGATCAGAAAAAAAATACTGCGTCGAATGGTCTGAGTCACAAATCTCTACGAAGAATAAAAAAAATTGTATAGCGTTGAAACTAACTGCTTTTGAGTGATCAGATACAATTTTTTCAGAAATCTTAAAAGTTTTTTTTGGCTCTGGTGGTATGTTTACTATATTTTCGCTTTTTTGCGTCGATATGAAGATTATATAAAAATGTAGCCATTTAAAACAAAATGTAGCCATTTTTCCTATGTACAGAGAAATAAAGAAATCATTCCTTGAAAAAAGAATGATCATTTACAAGTCTGTTTCATCTCAAACAAAGGCCATAAATATGTCGCTTAACTTATAATGGGAAGGGCAAAACGAAATAAAGGTGAGTGAGAATTTCCTTACAAATTTTAAGTGTTCTTGACTCTGTAGGTATGTTTTCATTTTGTGGTTTACTACGTTTTCGTTTTTTTAATAAAAAATAAATAATAAGCACTAGCATACACGGAGGCGTATGAAAAAGTTCCCATTGTTATTCTTTTAATACATTATTACAATTATGTATTAATACGCGCCAAATAATAGCTCCTGATTCTCTTCCTCAAATGTACACTCCTGGCAGAGTGGTGCTGGTCATGGATCGGCTAATAAGGTGGTAGCGGCTTCAATAAGGCTTCTCCATCTCTTTCTATCTGTGGCATTGCATGTTCAATCGAATATCAGCTAGTTATAATAGATATATATATAAAAATTTGAATTTAATGTTGGGTATCAAACCAAAACTAAAGCCATTGAGTCAGGTACGCTCGTGACTAAGCCAAGCACCGCAATTATTCGTTCTGAAATATTAAACGTTAGTATCATTAAAAAGTTGAACCGTTAAGTCACGCAAGAATAAGTTCGCGACAAAATTAACGTGAAACTGGTAACTTAACGTGAATTTTCAACTAACTTCCTCAAGCTTTGAGATTCTTTAATTAACAAATATGTCAGATTGCAGTTGAAAAGTCTAAAACGTATTAAATTTGTATTTGGGTGTGCTGCTGCTTGCTTTCTTTTAATTTAGAATTAGCAATACTTCAATTGGAGAGGGAGCTATGGAGAAAGCAATGCTCGGGGTTTTTCTCGTTGATATGATTCGGAATGAACAAATTCGCCAGAGAACTAAAGTCACCGACATAGCCTTTCGAATTAGCAAACTAAAGTGGCAATGGGCTTGTCACGTTTGTCGGAGATCCGACAATCGTTGGAGTAAAAGAGTGCTGGAGTGGAGACCGCATCTCGGTAAACGTAGTGTGGGACGCCCCCCGGCTAGACGGTGCGACGATTTGTGCAGGACAGCTGGCAGAAACTGGATGCTTGAAGCCGAAGATCGGACTAGGTGGCGCTTCATGTGGGAGGCCTTTGTCCAGCAGTGGACTGCCGCAGGCTGTTGAATATTTCAGTTGATAACGACTGCGCTTACGATCTCATGTCGTGAGTTTGATTCTTCCAATGGGCTGTTGATGTGGACCATATTTTCCTAGCGCAAGCACTATTAGTTTAGTTTAAATGAATGGGAAGAAGTAATTAGAAATATCAAAACGTTTTCTCTTCTTTAAAATAATGAACACGTGAATGTACGTCAACAGCTTGCGGCAGTCCATTGCTGGACAGGCCTATGGTCTCCCCTATGAAGTGCCACCTAGTTCGATCTTCGGCTTCACGCATCCAGTTTTTACCAGCTGCCCTGCGCCTATCTCTGCGCCATCTAGCGGGGGGCGTCCCACACTACGTTTACCGAGACGCGGTCTCCATTCTAGCATTCGTTTGCTCCAACGAATGTCGGATGTCTGACAAACGTGACCAGCCTATTGCTTTGCTTACTATTTTTAAAAAGTGACAAATGAATAACATACACAATACAATACCAATGGCTTTTGGTATTGTATTTGTATTTAGGTATAAAAATGGAAAATTATTATTTGATATTCAAAACATATTATTGAATGTTTTTCTTTATTTTAATATAAGGCGTTCAGCTTTCTTTATTTATTATATTAATTCCTATATAGTTTATTTACAAAATTAGTTCGTGTCAGAAGGGAATGGAGCATAGCACATACGAAAACAAAAAACAATACTAAAGTGATAGATGCGCTGGTTTATGCTCAAACCCTGAAATTCAGATGGGCTGGTCATATAGCCCGATATGTGGATAACAGATGAACTATTAAAGTAACCACATGGAAGGGCCCGCCAGGCAAACGCCGAGCAGCTAGACCCTACATGAAATGGGAGGACGATGTTAAAAAGACCGCAGAAACAAACTGGCTGGAAATAGCAAAAATAGAAAAAAATGTAAATCCTTGGAGGAGACCTTTACCTGAGAGGAGTCTATGTAAACAAAACAAAACATTAATATTACATTTATTTTTTTGTACAAAATTGTGACGTGTGGAATAAAAGGCTTTTTTATTTTATAATATAGTTTATATCTTTCAATCTTTTTTTTTCTTCTACATTGGGTTTTAAGTATCTAATATTACTCCAAGAGTTATTATCCTTTGATTTTTTGAATTTTCAAAAACTATTAAATAAAAACTCATCCATGCAAGTTCAAATTCCATTCTAAAATAAATGAAGAAAAAAATTTGATATAAGGTGAACTTAGCAATGGTTTTTTCAACAGAAATAAAATCGAGAGATTTTAATGTGAAACAGATTTAAATTGAATTCGTAACATCCGCTCAGTATAAGCCGGTAATAAATGTTTTAATTAACGCTGTGATTGAATGTGGTCTCCATTATTTTATGCTCTTTTTGGTATTAATTGTTGATTCATTATTCAATTGATTATCATGAATGAATTGTTTTAAAATTTAATTTAATATAATAAAGCCACGTTACGAGTCCTGGGCCATAATGACTCTAAAGGCGCAGTGTCAAAGTGTTGACTTTTGGAACCAAGACCGCGGATTCGAAATTGCATTACGATAAATATTTGTATGGCCAATAGGTATTTATTCTCTTTCAGATGTATATTCTTGTTATATCTGTTTAAATGGTATCTACTACACGAAATCCTAGTTTTGGGACTTTTACCTTCCTCTCCCCACCCATAATGACATTTTCCTTAAAGGACAGCAACACTTGTGCACTGTCTATGGTACTGCGGACGTTTATGGACGGTGTTTGTTGCTTTTCATTAGATGACACGCCTGCTCGTTTGCGTTCCTATCCCATATATATAGCCTTTGCAATATTTAAGGCACCTTTACTTACCTTAAGGTAAGGATGTGAATAATGGAATGGAAAGAAACCATCAAAAAACAAGCTTTCACATTTCGTAAAGATCGGCAAAGTTTCTGTAACGCCTAATGACACTGTGGATATCTATGGGCGGCGTTGATTGCTTTTCATCAGGTGACACGCTTTCTCGTTTGTCTTCCTATTGCCTAAAAAAGATTTAAGGAAAAGAGAAATAGGAAGTAAAAAAGAGGAAAGAAGTCCATTGAAGCATAACGTCGCGTTTACATGAAATGGTTAAAAGGCTTCTCTTATTTTCTATTTCTTAAAATTAAAGTAATAATGTATTCTTACCGATACCCCACAGATGAATTGTATAAGCAAACAAAACTTTACACAGTCAGACAGCTATATATACAATCATGCGTGGTGAAATATCATAAGGAAGTCACCTTGCACGCATCAATTCCATCAAGGAGATGTATTATTTATCCTTTGCCCACAACTAAAACTAGCTTTGCCCAACGACAATATAATTATTTGGCTCCGTTTATTTATACTAAATTAAATCGCATAGAGAAGACTAATAATCTAAATATCAATTCAATAAAAAAACTCATAAACAAATGGCTATCCAACCTAGCATATAATTCTACAGAATTAATATTAAATAAACATTAGCTTAGTAGGACAAAATAAAATAAAATAAATTCAGAAATATCACAATATATTATCACATGTAAAAAAAAAATCTTTTTGGTTTGTATAACTTAATAAAGTTTTTTTTTTAAATTTTAAATTTGCATAGTTATATTAAGTATAGCAAGAAAATAATATATGTAACTCATAAATATGTCACAGAAGGGAACCGTCTGCCGTAGTACAGGGTTCGCCCTAGTTCGGCAGACGGGGAAACAAAAATTGTAAACTTATCAATGAACAATAAATATATATTATTATTATTATTATTATTCTAATGTAAGTAGGGTTATAATAGTGATAGTGCAATAAATAAATAGGTCGGCTCGACTTAGGAAGTATCACACCCTCACAGAATATCAGTGTTAAGTGGTAGCATTTTTTGTGTGTATGCATTTCTTACCTTAAGCGCTAGGATCCATAATTCCACTTCCTTTTACCTTTCTTTGTTTTCTTCTTTCCCTTCCATTACTTATTTGTCATCGTCCCATCATGCACATCATTAACCTACAGTAGTTAACGCCTTTACTATAATATTATAAATCCAACGACAGCGCTGTTTATTTACCATCAGGTATCCTGCTTGCTCTTCTTTATCTCTTCCATAAAAATGTCGTTTTTACCGCCAACTTACATCAGTGACGTGGTTTTATTTCATTTTATTAATTTTATATTATTATCAGTCATATTTTTTACTTGTGGTGGCATGTCATACAATATAGTTCGATTAAGGCGTATAAGCGAACTGATATGAAATAAAACAATAATAAGTCGAAATAATTTTCATCTTGTTGAAAATGATTGCCTTATTGGCAATCGTTTGCAACATGATGGATGGATGGATTGCAATTTATCTTTTTTATTGAATATATGTATTGAAGCAGTTCAAGGAAATCTTTTAGAAGCTTCCATCTTCATTTTGTGACAAGATGTCAACTATAATAAACGAATGGGATCGTCACATCTTTCCTCCCTCATTTTATTATTATTAACGACTCAAAGTCCTCGCTCGGCACCACCCTCGCGCGGAATAACAATCGTGCGTAATGTAACAAAGGGATGCTTCATGTAATTATCATCCCATCTCGGTTTATTGTTGTAAAATACAAGTAACGATAACACATAGATTATTTCGTTAAGACTTGTTCATAAAAGTAATTTGCGTACTATTCCTTGTGTAGTTCCCGTTCTAGAATAGAAAAAGAAATAGACCATTTCATCTTGTCGATATCGTGCGAGTTATTGTCGGAGTATATACCAGTAGATTAGTGGCAACATTTCCCTGAGAACAAAGCCAATCTACGACCCTAAATCGGACCGCCAAGCGTTGGACATATGGCAACAACCGTTAATGGGCGAATAGATTAACGCCTTGCATTTCACTATTACGGCTATATTGAAATTTAAGTCTATATCCCCCTTTCTTTCATAAAATATGTTTCTTTCATAACATAAATAGTGGTAGAGTCACGCTGCAGATGAATACTTTATCAAGAATGGCATAATATTTGTCTGTAGCATGAATGAAGGCCGGCTCGCCCTGGGAAAGTACCACACTATTGCAGAAAACCGGCGTCTGAGTAGTAGCTTAGCTACCGCGCTTCGTACGGTGAACGGCCGAGTTCCGGAGGCCCAACACCCTCCTCCCCTACCTCTACATTTCCAAATGTGGACTGTTTAAACTACCTTTCTAAATGTGGACAGTCAGAACTTTTACATAGCTAAATCCGCGACAAACAAACAAAAACAGGAAAATATATAACAGTTTATATTTATATGTTATATTTATCATATAAAAAGTAAAAACATGGTGTGTTTCCGTAAGATTTAGTTTAAGTTCCTCGTAAATTCACTTCTTCTAGTAGAAAACACACATTATTATTTTTCTGTTTTTGTTTGCTTGTCCCGGATTTTAGCTAAGTAAAAGTATTGACTGTCTCTGACCAGTAATCATAATTACCTATAATCTAAATATTTGTGATGTTCCCGAACATTTATAAGTTCTGGCTATGCAAGAAAAGAGTATATGTGTGCTACAAAGGTCGGAAACGGATGTCTCCAGGGTTGTTGAATGTTCATGGGTGGCTTGCTTACTTCTGAATGACTTTTCTTTTACATATAATACTTCTATTTCACTATTAAGAGGAGATGCAGCCGCATATTAAACTTCATCCTTAAATCTCAACTATGGGTATATCGTGGGAGGATTTATACGGTGCAATATACAATTTCTTCATTTAAAAAGACGCCTCCAGGAAAAGCATAAATTTATTAAATTATTTTAACAAATGAATTAATTCAATTATTGTTATTTTTATCAATGCCTGATTTATTTAAGAATAAATAAATCAGGCATTCTTAATGTACATTTTTGATACAAAAGCGGACTTAATGACGGAAGGCATTCTCAGCCCTCAATCTGTGGGTGGAAGGAAAAGATAAAAGTGTATGAAAAAACTATATAATTAAATACATACATATATAGTTAACCTAGTTAGAGTCTGGTAACCTTGCCAATCTGAAATGGACAAGCGTGGCGGGTTATTGTCTATTTCTCCAGAATTGGAGAGGCTCGTGCTCAGCATATATGGGCTGCAGAAAAAAAAATATATATAGATATACAATGTCTTCTTTAATACTATTTTTTTAAAATGACAAACGAGCAAGCGAATCGATGGAATCAATCAACGCTGCGCATATACTTACATTGCTATAGACAATGCTGAAACGCTACCAGTCTGACTTTTTTTGAAGTTTCTAATGTCGTATCACTTCAGGAATACCGCTGAAGGTAGCTGGTTAAACAGAGTGGTGGTATGTGGAAAAATTTTCGACAGTTATGATGAAAACCGTATAGAAAATAAGATGAATTTATTACCGTGTATGCACGAGAGTATGAGAAATAGAATCTGAGTATATTTGCACGTGACAGCGTTATATGTGAAATTCTCTTGATAATCAAAGAGCCAACTGCAAATTATATAAAATTTTTATTTAATAATTGCAGACTATGAAGAATATCTAATATTGTTGTTGTTGTTATTGTTGTAATCTTAACTTTATGTCAGATAGCAGTAATCCATAAGAACATAGATATAAAAAGGAGAATGTATCCCGAAGGAAACATAATAAAAAAATTGGTTGGAACGTTATAGTTATAATATAAAAATTAAAGATTAAAAATTATAAAATACATAATATTTAATCGAATATAAGAGAGAATATAAAACAATGTAACTGAAGCTAAGTTTTTTCAATTAGTAAGACTATTGTTTTATTATGTACATAAAGTATAAAACGAAGAAACTTAAAAATGTTGTACATTTACTTCATCAAACTGTCTACATATTGGGCAGTGCAATCAATCGCATTTATTCGTTATTGTTGTTAAAAGTATCAATCGATTCAATTGGATATCAAAGAGCTGTTTAAAGTATCCATCGATTCAATTGGATAGCAATGAGCTATTAGGGCTCATTGGACTATCGATAATATGTGGACAATTAGAACTTTTACTTAGCTCAGATCTTAGCTAAGTAAAGTTCTGACATCCACATAGTAATGGAAGTAGTAGAAAAGTAACGCCTGTCTCCATTAATTATCTATCGATAGTAGTAAATCATATTTTCCTTCAGTCTTTTCCTAACTAAGCTAATAGTGTACAAGCATTATTAGCTTAGTTAGGATAATCAACACGAGAACCGGTAGTCTAAAAACATTATTAACACATTCAAAATAGGTGTTGCGAAAAACCTTTTTAAATAGTATCTTATAAAAAAGATGTAAATTATAAAAATAATTAGGTGAAAAGTTAGGTAATGTGCAAATGTTAAAATTCAATTCGAATAAAGAAATATGTATGACTCTTGGACTACAACAAGTTGGATTTACGAGAAATTTCGAATGAAATTTTGAAACGAGATTTGCACAGTAAACGCCTTTTTATGCAAATGTCATTATGGCAATTAATGTAGGGGCTATATTTTTTTGATTTTTTGAACATTAATATAACGTTTTCTTTCTTTTTGGTTTGATCGTCTATCCCACACTTCTATTATATATTATTTTCATAACTGACCTTGTGGATTGTATTGTATATATCAAAATTTACCTTTTGAAATAAATTGTATACTTATCAATAAATGAATTACTTAAACTATAAATTAATATTTTACCTTTTTTACTTTTTTATATAACCCTATTAATGCATATGTGATAGTGAAGCTGGATCGGCCACACTCTTCGCCGGGAGCCCAATCATATTTCTAAGCAAGCCTAATTGGAACTTCGAAGGCAAAAGAAAGCGTGGCCGCCCAGAATAAATATGGCGACGTACGGTGACAGCAGAAGCGGGTAGCATCGGAATAACCTGGAGTGAAATAAAGCGCTTAGCTCAAAATAGAACGCGATAGCGGAGCACTCTGGACGCCCTCTACCCCACATACGGGACATAGGAACATAATTCAATTCAATTCTTAAAAGCATATTCTTGCAAATTTTCTACATATTTTCACGTAATTTTAGTAATCATAACGTTTTTTGAAATTTGAATGTGGTGGATGATAAAGTTCAGTGTGTTACTAGAAGAGAGTTTTTACTTTCGAATTACTTATAAAAGAGAGAAAAAATTACTTCTAATTTGTTATCAGATAAGTTGTCAATGTTTGATATTGTATTTGAAATTATATGAGATACAAGTTAGCTTTTTGAAAATAGTGTATGTTGCCAAATATGTACATTATGCGTTTGTTTTAGTAATTATAGAAATCCACCGTCGATCATGGAGAAAAGATCGTTGGTCTACTTCAATAATCCACCCCCAGGACTTTCAAATGTGGTTGACATTAAAGCCTTCATGGTTTTGGAACTTGGATGCAACGAAGAGAACTTATATGGAATGAGCGTAAATTGCAATACAGCGAAGAATCTAGACGTTTCACAGGAAATGTAGACCTTTTCCGTTCACTAGCCACGCTTGAAACCAATTTTTTTTCGAATTTACAAATGAGGATATCCTCACTGTTATTGTGAAAAAAACAAATTTATACATCACGCAAAAAACTGCTACTGAAATCGGTCAATTTCTAAGTATCATCATATTTATGTCCGTGTACCATTTAATTTACATTAAATAGATTTGAGAAACAAAGATCTGTTATTTATTTCAATCATAATGCACAGCACAAGCCGGTTGGACACCCAAACCATGATCGTCTTCATAAAATAGGATCTGTTGTAGTATACTTGAAGAAATTGTTCGTGAGTGTGGCACCATATGACCAAAAGTTCTTTCTAGATGAGCAAATGTGTTCGACTAGTGTAGCTCATTTTAAGAAACAATATTTACTCTACAAACCACAGTGAGGAGTTGACCTCATGGACAGTTTTTTGGGTAGCTATAGAATCAAAATCAAGAGTCGCAAGTGTTATATTAGATACTTTAACACATGATGATATGACCGTTTTCAATTCTTGGGTACTTCATAAAAAAATTGACGCGCTTCCGCCCGTGGAGTCAATGGTCGCGAGTTCGAACCCCGCATCGGAATAAATATATGTATAGATTACAAATATTTGTTCCGAGTCCGGTAAATCCGCCAATCTGCATTGAAAAAGCGTGGTGTGTTAATGTCCATTCCTCCAGAAGTGGAGAGGCCTGTGATCAGCAGTGGGACATATATGGGCTGTTAAAAAAAAATACCCAAATCTTACCTTAGGAGATGGTAAGAGGAATCTTACCTTTGGCTGTATTTCAATAATAGTAAATACATATCTATACTAATGAATAAAAATATAATATGACTATTTTCTTACGTCTAAAGTAATTATAGCAATGAATACATATTGTTACCAAAAGTGTACATACTATTTTTTTCAAAATTAATAATCTATTATAGATTATTACTTAGATTTTTTAAATTATTTTTTACGAAACCTATGACTCATTTCCTATAATTTTCGTTTTTTTTTAATTCACATCAAATAATCAGGCATTTAAGGGTTAAGATCCGGATTTTTATCTAAATATTGATCTCCTTTAAAATTATTTATATATATCCCAGTATTCGCTTCCATAGTCACTTCGTGAGATATACAAGGGAACTGTGGGTTAACTCTATTCTAAAGTAGTAAGTGCAGTATATAAACTATATAAAATAGATTTAATTATATGTTATTCTAATAATGTGGAATAACTAAGATATGTTGGAAATAATTTTTAAAAGGGATTTCAATACATATAAAATTCAAAATTAGTAGCTGTAACATACACACGTAAAATTGATCGGACGGAAAACCAAATGTCAAGTCACGCATATCGTGTTTTAGTTCGCATGAGTTCTAAATTTAGAATCCATTAAAGTTCACACGAAACAAAGGTTAAGTCTACAATTTTTTGACATGTTATCCCAGAGCGAAAATATGTACGTATTAAAAATTATAATACTTTATTTTAAAAGTTAAGTCTATGTCCCAAACTTAGACCTATATGTATAATAACTTCTTGCCCGTTAAGAAGTCTTTTCAGACACTTAGACAAGACACTTCAGACAAACTATATCAAAGGTAAAGTTTTGTATTTTTTTATATTGTTAAAAATACCGATTTTTTATATTGTGAAAAATGATGATCGGGCTCCCCCGGGTACTATGGTGCCTTACCTCAGCATGCAGGGCTCTGCTGGGCTGGCTGGCTTTAATATACCTAACTCGTTGAAAAATGACGGCGACGTGGTTCGCCACCTGTCACGTCCTGATTCTCACGAGGGCGAAAAGCGACTAATGCAGAGCCGTTTCGCTGCAATGAATGGTAGTGGATGGAGCTCTGTGGTCTCTGCCAACCCCTGCGGGGGATAGGCGTGAATATATATAAAAAAAAATAAAAATAAAAATAAAAATAGATCCTTGCTCCAATTTGTTTATTTTTTTTAACAAACCATATACGAGTACATATATGAATGACGCCTAAGCACGGGTTGTCATAATTTCTAGAAGAACGGACAATAACCAACCCATAAGAACAACAAGAACAGAAGATAATAAGAACCTGTAGCAAGCAATGGACTGCTATGTGCTAGTGATGATAATGATGAACCTTAGCATGATAAAGACTGAAAACTAAATTATTGTGATATATAAATGAAATACTTTATATTCATATTACAATGTTAGGGTTTTCTTTATCGTAAATGCCATTAACTATACATAATACAATGATAAAGACGAATACTTAGACCCGAATACATACGTTTAAGCCTTGAAAGCCGGCTTGACCGAAAAAGTACGTGGTACTTTTTTTCTTTGTTTTATTTGACGGCAATTAGTTATAACTATTATGCCAGTGTCAAGTAAAATACAATAATATCAAATCTCTTGAAATGTAACTAGCCATCTTGTTAGGTTACGTCTTAATATAATGGTAGCTAATATATCAAAACTTCTATGGACTTTTTCAGTGTATTTAAACAATCACAATACACGCATTTATTTCATATTACTTATACGCTTTAATCGAACTAAAATGCCACCACAATTAAACATTATAATTGACAATAATATACGATTATGAGAATGAAATAAAAACACAACGTCACTGATGTAAGTTGGCGGGAAAAGTCCTACGTGGTACTTTCCCAGTCCTCTACGCTTTCAGATTATCAGCGTTAAGAAGTCATTTTAATGTTACCGCGTTTTGTATGGTAAGTGTAGGTGTTCGGAGACTTAATTTCTTTCCACTTTCCTTTGATTATTTTCTTCCATTAAATCCTTTCACTCCTAAGGTAAATTTTCACATCCTAAGGCCGGCAATGCATTTGCATTTCCGTCAGTATTGCCGATTTCCATAGGTAGCATTGGTTATCTTTAGATTGCTCTGGATCAGGCGTACAGCTTTCTCGTTTGCCTACCAATTTCATAAAAATAAATTTGTCCTGATGTGTAATTCGAAGCTTGATCTTTGGACCAGAAAGAGAGCAATTCGCACTTTAAACCATCAATACTAAAGATTAATATCATAGTAGTATTCAAGTAATAGTTGCTTCAAATAATATGCTCGGTTTATAATAAATCTTAACAAATAACGTTTCAGCACGTTTGTCAGGATTTAACGATAAATAAAATCATAGTCCTTTCTTTGTACATCCAGTCAGTCGCGTCACAGCTTTTGTAGATGGCAGTTGTGTAGCTTTCTCCGTGCAGGACGCATTTTCCAACTTAATTTTTGTGTGTTAAAATAATACATTATAACTTGTATCAGTGAGTGTTTTAGTGTTTTATTATTATTTTGGATTTCTGAAGCATTGACGTTAAATTATCTAGAGGCTGGTGAGTATATTTTATATTGAAAAATATTTAGAGTCTATAATGTAAAAGCAATTCTTTGATAACCTGTTGATATTGTAGAAAAGAGAAAATTTTGTTTATCATTCATTTGACGACCTGAGTGGCTAAACAGTACAGTGTTTGCGATAATCGTAGGATGTAGGTTCGATTCCCGTATCGAGATAAATAAATGTAAAACATACCATAAATCATTACCAGCTTGCAAATTTGTCCAAGTCATTTGTGTGTATGGTATACAAGCCTATATATTTCTCAAAGCCTATATATACATTATAGAAGCATTACCTATATGCTTCTATAATGTATATACATACATTCATATCGTCACGCCTGTCTCTCGTAGGGGTAGGCAGAGACCACAGATCTCCATCTGCTACGATCTCGGCATACTTCCCTTGCTTCCTCCACACTCTATCCTAATAACTTAATCCTTGACCTGGCTTTTCCTAAAAACTTCAGCAATTTCTATAATGTTACTTGGCTATTTTAACTATTAAAAGAAAAAATAGAGGAAAGTTCCAGGACAGTATTGCATCCAATGACGCAATGTCTATATTTATTTAAAAATACATGCGTATTATTATATGTATTAATTACATGGTTTCATTGCCGGTGGACCCCGAATTAGGACCCTGAAGTCGTATTATAACTATTATATATATTTATATTAATCAGGAGAATCAAAATAGGGACGAAAAAAGAACGGCCCTCTTCAGTGTGTGTGTGTGTGTGTGTGTGTGTTTTATGTGTACGTGTGTGTTGTGAATCAGTGAATGCGTGCATGCGCTTCCTGTACTCTTTTATGTGAGTATGCTCTCTGTGTCTTCCTAGCAGAGGGAAAGAAGCCATTTTAATACCTTTTCTTCGCATTGGTAGTATGTGAGATCTATGAGTTTGCAACATTTTTTATTACGTTATCGAACTCACATTTACCCTCTCTTCCATTACTGAGGCTTTTAAATGTATTATAAAAGAAAGCTTATGGTGCTTTTAGTACAACATTCTCCACGGGGTTCGATTGGCAGTAAAATGAAATTACGTTTATGTATTTTTTTATAAGTACCTTTTTATATTTATTTAGCATTTTATATAGCAAAGTAATTGTAAAAATATAGATATATGTCCACCATATATATATATATATATATATATATATATATATATATATATATATATATATATATATATATATATATATATATATATATATATATATATATATATATATATATCAATCAACAGCCAGCGGCAGCCAACTAGCCCGAACTTCGGCTTCACGCATCCAGTGTCTGCCAGCTGCCCTGCGCAGATCGTCGCACCATCTAGCCGGGGGGCTTCCCACACTATTTGTACCGAGACGTGGTCTTTATTCCAGTTTTCGTTTGCTCCAACGATTATCGGATCTCCGACAAATTGGCACTTCAGTTTGCTTATTGGAAAGAAGGCTATGTCAGTGACTTATAGCATAGCTCTCTCCATAGCTCTCTGAGTGACTGAGCTTATGAAGCAGACGAAGTGTCAGTGTCCACGTTTATATATATATATATATATATATATATATATATATATATATATATATATATGTATATGTATATGTATATGTATATGTATATATATATATATATATATATATATATATATATATATATATATATATATGTATATGTATATATATATATATATATATATATATATCGATTGTACAACGTAAGCGCAATCAACTATTGACCTAGTAACTAACTATTAACTTATTGACTACCAGATAAATATAAAGGTCTTCTCTTGAGCGTTCCATTTTAATTTATAAAAAACCATGAAATTTATCAAAATATAATAACTATTCGCATACAAATATTTACAAGTATTGAAATGGCGTTTACAGAAACTAATAATGAAAAAAAATAATAATATAGTATCGCGAAGGAGGAGGAAAGTTGGGTTGAATTGGCTGCCAACCTTCGCAACTCTTAGAAGAAGAAGAATAATATATTAATAAATAAAACAGATTGATAATTAAACCTATTTTTTAAACTTTTCAATCTAAATTTGTAAGCCAAGGTTTAAGGTATAACGTAGTCGTCAGTTTTGGTTGAACATACGATTAGTATGAAATATATCGTAGTTATAAATCAATGGGTTAAATTTGTGCACATTGTATTAAATTTATATATTTATTCCATCTGTACAAATTATAGTACAAAGGAGGATTTAATACTAGAAGTTATATACATGCATCTGAACGCGCTACTCTTTTCGCACGCATGAAATAAGGAATGCATTTCATGGGCATTCTGTTTTAAAAGATATTCTATGAGGAAGCAGTCACCTTAACTTGTCCTCAACCGAAATGCGCTTGTAAAAAAATCGATATCAGACGATCAGTTAGAGCATATTGTAAAGATAAAGAGAACGTATAGTGTTAATCTCGCATTATCAACCAGTATAGAAGCGACGATCGACTGTGGAGTTGATTTTTTTTAGCAGAGCAGGCAAACGAGCGTGCAGGTCACCTGGTGATAAATGATCACTGACGTTTATAGACATCAGCAACGTCGGAGGCGTCGCAGTTGCGTTGTCGGCCTTTAGTGAACAAATACGCTTTTTTCTTTGATTATGTTTTAACGGTATGATATAAGTGAGATTTAGCCATATGCACATTTGTTATATTCTTATTCTAATAATATCAAAATTGACCATCAAATATTTGACTCAGGCATTACTTTGCGGAAACTCAATACTATGTGGACAGTTAAAACGTTTTACTTAGCTAAGATCCGCGACAATCATGATTGTCGCGCATCTTAGCTAAGTAAAAAGTTTTAACCGTGCACATATCAAATATTTGACTTATAATTGACTACCTAACTCATAATAATGACGGAAAAACGTCCCAATTGACCCAGTAGCGAAGTTACAGCCTTCGGAGTCATTATTCGCGGGTTATTATTCGATTCTTTCATCGAGATTTATATAAACATGGTCTATAAGTATTTATTTCAGTACATATATAATATCAGAGAGTAGTCTGAATGCCCGGTCAGTTTGTCTTAATTAAAAATCAATAAATAAACAAAATGAAGAAAAAAACGAGGTTATAAAAAATATAAAAATTACATAAGAGAAATAAGTACTACAATAATGGCAAAAATAAGAAGCGATACAGTGATTACAGTAATGATAAAGATAAAAAATAAAAGAGTAAAATATAAAAATAAATTGAACAGCGAGGGTTTACAATTGATTACACAGTTACTTGAGCATCCTTCAGTATAATTTTATGGTCTTTATGTTGTCTTTATTGAGTCCATTGTCGTGCTAATTAAAGAACCAAATAATAGTCAAAGAAATTACTACTACTATCCTTATTTCATTTGTTGTCACAAGTTGTGTTTCATATTGTGACAATCACCAAGTTCATTTTATTAAATATTATTTAATTTGGCCTAATTAATAGAGTTTAATACTTCATTTTAAACGGTAAACGGTGAGCACATCTCACACTTGCGCTTTGCCGATGATATCGTGATCTTGGCAGAATCGCTGCAAGAACTACAAGCAATGCTAAACGGCCTAAATGAGTCCTCCAGACTGGTCGGTCTGGCTATGAATTTGGATAAAACTAAAATATTGGTAAACCACCATATTGAGCCAGAACCGACCACGATCGATGGTAAAGTTCTCGAAGTTGTCCAGGAATATATCTACCTTGGCCAAATAGTGCAATTGGACGGAGACAACTTCGAGAAAGAAGCCGAGCGAAGGATTCAGTTGGGCTGGGCAGCGTTCAGGAAATTCCGTCAAGTCTTCTCGTCGCTCATACCACAAAGTCTGAAGACAAAAGTCTTCAACCAGTGCGTCCTGCCCGTACTCTCTTATGGTGCCGAGACGTGGACACTGACAGTCCGTCTCCTCGCCAAGCTCAAAGTCGCTCAGAGGGCTATGGTGAGAGCTATGCTCGGGGTTTCTCTGGTGGACAGAATTCGAAATGAAGAAATTCGCCGGAGAACCAGAGTCACCGACATTGCTCTTCAAGTTAGCAGACTGAAGTGGCAATGGGCTGGACACGTTTGTCAGAGAACCGACAATCGTTGGAGTAGACGAGTGCTGGAGTGGAGACCGCGACTCGGCAAACGTAGTGTGGGACGCCCTCCTGCTAGATGGAGCGACGATCTGCGCAAGGCGGCTGACAGAGACTGGATGCGTGTAGCCGAAGATCGGGCTAGGTGACGCGCCTTGGGTGAGGCCTATGTCCAGCAGTGGACTGCCGCGGGCTGATATTGGATTGGATATTGGAATACTTCATTCTAATATTACGCTATTTATATTAAATACAGTTCTCTTGAAGAAAATTAACGATAAGCCCACCTTTTGTATTTAAATAATATATTACATAAACAAAAACTGTATAACTTTGTTTCTTGTGTACAATAAAGAATATATCTATCTTAATAACGATATATTTTAAATTACATGATATATTAACAATTTTTATTATAACAGGACATATTGTCTATGGCTACATTTATTTATTTATTTATTTTTATTTGGGAAACATACAATTTTATATTACATTGTTATATTATTTCTCATTACAATAATTTAAATCAGTATTTTCTACTATTAACTAATATGTACAATAGCACTATATGATTGTGTGAAACATATTGTTAGAAAAAAAAATTATAAACAAGGATTGATTGGAAAAAAGAAATAATTAAATTTGTTAAATTTTTTGAGAAAAAAAAAGAAAAATCTAATTCTAATCATGCATACCTTTAAACATTGCTTAACGTCCCGCTTATACCTTTCTATTGGGCAATTAAAAATCTATTTCATGTAAGTGCTCGTTATAGAATTTCGTAGAACGAGATAAGAAATTCATGCCGGTGTACTTTCTTTTGTAAAGCATTTACACTACATTTTTTTATATTTACATCGTAATCGCCTTATATGTTGTTAATACATTATGGCGACGCGGTTCGCCACCAGTCACGTCCTGATTCCCACGAGGGTAGGAAGCGACTACCGGAGAGTCATTTCGCTACCAGGAATGTGAGAGGAAGAATGGATGAGAAAATGGATGAATGTGGAGGAAGCAAGGAAGGTGTGCTGGGATCGTAGCCGATAGAGAACTGTGGTCTCAGCCTACCCCTACGGGAGACAGGCGTGACGATATGTATGTAATACATTATCTCTGTCTCAACAAGTGAATACAACCACAGAGACATTTTATAATATAGAAGATAAGCCCACAATAGTGTTTCACAACTATTTTATGCATCGTGAAAGTCCATCTATCGAATGTAACATTAAAGATATGTCATAGGCTACTTCAATATCACGTTACTGAGATTAGCATAGAGATATATACTCGGAAAGATGAAGCAACAATTGAGTTCAGTCGATGAAGTTTTCCAATACCCGAGTTTGAGGGCGGCGATGTACACAAAGTTTATAGACTAACTTGCCTACTTATAGAGTTCAATATTCTGTCGAGGATAAAGATGTTTTTTTTATGTATTCCGTTGTAAACGCCTGCATATAAATCATGAACGCTTCCAAGTCGAGGGTGGTACGTTAAACGTAGTTAAAACGGAAAACCAGTGCGTGTGTGTGTGTGTGTTTGTGTGTAATTTAACCATTTCCTGTATATTGCACTATTTTTTTTATGGAATAGGAAGGCAAACGAGCAGGCGTGTCACCTGATAGAAAGCACGCCGCCTATAGACTTCCGCAGCGCCATAGACAGTGCGGAAGCGTTGCCGACCTTTAAGGAAAGTGTCATTATGGAAGTGGGGATGGGAGGGGGAGGGTAGAGGGAGAGGGGAGGGTATTGGGCCTCTGGAACTCGACCGCTCACCGTACGAAGTGCGGTAGGTAAACTACCACTCAGACGCCGGTTTTTGCGGGAGTGTGGTATTTCCCCGAGCGAGCTGGTCATTACTGTAGCATACAGACAAATAATATGCCATTCTTGACAAAGTATTCGTTTGCAGTGTGGCTCTACCACTATTTGTTGAGGTAATTTGAAATGAGTTTTATTTGTTTATTTTATAGAATAAGGTCTACAGGTATTACAAAAGCTTTGTCAGCCTTTGATATGTGTAGCTTATTCTTTTAAAGTTTATTAAGAAGAAGATATGCTTCATCGTCGATTTATTTTAAAAAAAGAATACTCCTTCTTATCGTGTCAGTGGTTTCTCTATTTTTTCGGCCCAGTAATTTGACACTGCAATGGTACCAGCATTTCAAACCTCTCATACCTGCACGTTTCAAAACGAGATCTTGAAATGTGCAGGTATTAGGGCACAGGAAGTAGTCGAGCAGATGCTCCATGGACCTACTTGCGCCCCACAATCACACCCCTCACACTGCGTTGCTTTATATCCCCATTCGTACATGTTACGGCGACGTGAGTCGCCACCCGTCACGTCTTGATTCCCACGAGGGCGAGAAGCGACTAACGGAGAGCCGTTTCGCTGCAATGAATGTGAGAGGAAGGATGGATCAAAAGATGGATGAGTGCAGAGGAAGCAAGGAAGGTGTACAGAGATCGTAGCAGATGGAGATATGTGATCTATGCCTACCCCTACGGGCAATAGGCGTGACGATGTGTATGTATATAAAAGTAGAAACCCAGACTATAAAGTTTATCTTAGTGAAAATCCTTTGTTATACAGCTTCGATACTTTATTATGAATAGGTTTCTCCTTAGACGAGCTTCTTGAGGAAGTAATGAGGTTGAATTTCGCCCACATTGCTTGCACAAGGAGCATGTATAATTTAACTCGAGTATTTCCGTGTTCTGAACTTGGAAACCAGATAGTTTGATCTTTGTGTAAAAGTTTGCTTATCTGCGATTCGTGTCAGATTACTTTGGTTCGTAATTAATATGACATCTCCTTAAATTTTATGTATAAATATATTTTGTATTTCATATATATTTTTGTCTCTAGATATATTCCGCAAGAGCACAACTCACCGTAAAGAAAACTTGAAACTTTTCTTCCCCACCATCTGGATGAGTGGCGATCTACTACGGTGCGCTTCTCTCGAAACCTCTTTTCACCACTTTGTAGAACCTTCAGCAGTCTTTCCGAACGGATAAGACATGGGCACCTAAAAGGCCGGCAACGCTTCCGTGACATCTGCGGTGTCGTGGATGTCTATGGGCGGCGTTGATTGCTTTCCTTCAGGCGACACGCTTGCTCGTTTGCCCCCTTATCCCACAAAAAAAAATTTATAACTTTTAAACTCCTTAACTTCTCTCCTACTCCCACACACATCATTATCATTCATTTATTTATATATAAAACGTAAAAGTTTAGTGTAATGTCTGTTTTAGGTAAATGTCCAACTTTTATTTTAAATAATATTTCAACAATATTTTTATAAATAATGTAAAGCCTTTATTGGCAGTCAGATAAATAAATATTTCATATAACATTGTCAGGACGTCAGACGTTACTTTGCGGAAATCTATCACTATATAGACAGTCAGAATTTATAATTAGTTAAGATCCGTGACAAGCAAACAAAAATAGAAATAGAAAAATGTGATTTTACTGAAAGAAGTGGATTTATGGGGAACTTTAACTAAATCTTACCGAAAAACGGTCGTCAGCAACTCTTTACTTCCCAACTACTATCAACAACACCAATACCAAACATACACCACTATATATATGGACTGCAGAAAAAAAAGTAGTAGAAAATATATGGACTGTAGAAAACACAAGTGCAACTTTAAGAACAATCTATCACCTGCGGTGTTTCCAAACAATTAGTATGCTGATATATTCTGGAGACTAGTATTTGTAATGCTTCTAGCGTTGTAGATGTCTATGGGCGGCAGTGATTGCCCGGGTACTCATTTATTTGTACTTATATAGAAAGAACAGTAGTAAAACTCTTACTTGAAAGTAAGTCTTTAACGTATGTAGTGCACATTCGCAATAAAAATTGCATAAGGCGTGGACTTAACATAAAATGTCAAGTAAATAAGCAAATATTTTCAAGTTTCTTTTTGCTATTAAAATACAAGTGGCTTGCAAAAAGTAATAATTATACTATCTATAAGTTTTTTATACGTAGAAGCAGTATTCGCCGGCGTAGCGTACTCGTAGATATGCTACGTCTTTTTTCCTATTTACGGTACGCCGTAGAGGGCGGCTGTAGGCATGTAGACTTTGTTCGTGATTAGTTTTATTAAGTTGTTTTATACACGTCTTAGCATCAGTTAACGTGTCTGTGTTTATTTTTATAACAAGTTAGCTCAGATAAAGTACCTTTCTCATCACTATTTAATTTTGATCCAGTGTTAGATCTAACATATAATTAAGTCTATAATAGTAAAGTTTTAAAAATTTTCCTGAATATTCTTTTTTGTTAACAAAGTAAAGTAAACGGTGGTGTAGCTTGTTCTATGAGTGAGAATTTTTGTGTATTACCATAAATTTGAGTTTCAATTTGATTATTTTTTATTAGATATATTCTATTATAATAAAATCCACTCTAAAAGACATACGAAAAATTCAATGTATTATATATAGATATTTTGAAATGAAGGCTGTATTGTGTTGCTATAAAAAGAGAAGACTTTATTTATATATATTTTAATATGTACATTCTGTTTTATAAACCTTAAAATTATAAACTTACCTAAAAAAAGAAACCACATTTAAAACTACTATAACATATAATAAAAATGTATTATAATTAATATATGTCTTACTATAGAAATATACTAATTATATAACATATATACTTTTGACATAAAAAAGCCGACGTTCGATTATCAAAATAACATATAAAGTTTAACGCACTTTGTATATTATATATATATATATATATATATATATATATATATATATATATATATATATATATATATATATATATATATATATATATATATATATATATATATATATATATAATATAAATAAATATATATGATTGTAAATGGTTCATTGTAGGTTCATATATTGTATAATAGGTTTGTATCCACATCTGCAAGGGTTGTGAAATCCCCTAAGATAGATTGACAAAGTTTGACAATCATAAGCTTATGAATTGGGGTTGTACATATTTGCAAAGATAATGTCTGACGGAGATACAAGTCAATAAGTCTGCTTTGACATTTCGAATGAATAAACGTACATATGTATATTGTAAGTCTTGTTTCGAATGTTTAATTTCCAGCTAGTCATTGTACGTGATCGAAATTCGAACGCAATTCATTATATATATATATATATATATATATATATATATATATATATATATATATATATATATATATATATATATATATATATATATATATATATATATATATATATATATATATATATATATATATATATATATATATATATATATATATATATATATATATATATATATATATATATATATATATATATAATTATTTTTCTCCACTCTTTCTTCACTCATTATCTGAATTTGTAGGTCTATATGAGTCCAAACTTTATATAAATAACAAAACCCTGATTGATTCTTTTTGAAGGAACAAGAAATCTACCCACCACTTTGTGCAAGGCAGCTCGATGGGGGTAACCATAATAAACACTTGAATCTGCGACCGCTGACTCTGTAAGCAGCAGTCCTATTACTGTGCCAATTGGGTTGTCCTACTCTTCCTTTTTCATCACCCCTTGAAACCCCGGGTAGAGACGGCCCTGGGCTAAAGGAAATATATAATTCTAAGTATGGGTTCATAATAGTTAAAGAAAAAATTAATATTCGATTTTAATTTCCTTAAGTGGACACCAGATATTTTTGCCCGGGGGGTCATTGGCCCTAACGACGGCACTGCAAAAGAAGTTGCTTACTGTTCGTGCTCACTGCGTAGACTCGGTGCGAATATTACATCTGTTATATATAATATATTGTACATATTTTTATTTGTAACTAACTTCCTCGAAAATTATTTTTTTATGGGATAGGAAGCCAAACGAGCAGGCGTGTCACCTGATGTAAAGCAATCGACTCTGCCCATAAAAATCCACAGCCCCATAGACAGTGCGGAAGCGTTGCCGACCTTTAAGGAAAGTGTCAACATTGGAGTGGGAATGGGAGGATGGTAGAGGGAGGGGGAGGGTGTTGGGCCACCGGAACTTGGACGCTCACCGTACAAAGCGCGGTAGGTAAGCTACCACTAAGACGCCGGTTTTCTGCTGGTAGTGTGGTACTTCCCTGGACGAGCCGGCCTATTCATGCTACAGACAAATATTATGCCATTCTTGACAAAGCATTCGTCTGCAGTGTGGCTCTACCACTATTATAATTATAAAAAGTTTCCACTAAATTAACTTTATTTATTTTTACTTAACTCATCGCCCGAATGCTTAACATTAGCTAATTCGCTGGATCGTTGGCGTATCATATCCATAAAAAATATTTATTAGACATTATTATTAAAAATCCCTGTAGTGCAAAGTTATTTAATAAATTCTGAGACGCCAGTGAAATTAGCACAGGATGCTCTTGATTGCTTTCAGCTGCTATCAAAGATTAAACATGAAAGTACCTCACAAATCTCATAATCTTTCTTTAATATGTGAGTGCATGTTTGATTTCCATTCGATAAACCAGCATTAACATTTCGAAAAATTCCAAATGTTGATGTAAATCGAATACTTTGATTATATATGTATATAAATAATACTATTATATTACAAAAAATAATTCAAGTATAATCTGACTACTGATAATTGTATGTGGGAACCGTAAGTAGCTTTGAAGTATATATAAGTTAAGATAATTTAAATTGTATCGACGTGGTTCGCCACCCGTCACGTCCTGATTCTCACGAGGGCGAAAAGCGACTAATGGAGAGCCGTTTAGCTGCGATGAATGGTAGTGGATGGAGCTCTGTGGTCTTTGCCAACCCCTGCGGGGGATAGGCAAATATATATATATATATATATATATATATATATATATATATATATATATATATATATATATATATATATATATATATATATATAAATATATGGCGAACATATAAAAAAAAATAATTTAAATTGTGTCTAGTTCAAGTTCTTCATAAAAAATTTTGAATGTCAGACTGTCAAATCTCCATTCGTATGGCTCGACTTAAACAAAAGAAACAGACGTAAGTGGACCAATCGATCGCGGTCACAACAAACATTTTAATAAAAAAGTATACTGACCTGTTCGTCGGACACGTAATTAAAATATTAAACCATGATATACGTAACCTACGCGATTAAAGGTTACATTGTACCTACAGCTTAAAGGAAAGTTTCATCCCCATCATCTGGATGAATAGCGAGCCACTACGGCGCCCTTTTCCCGAAAATTCTTTTCATGCACCACTACCCTATGAAACCAAGGGAAGAAACATAATTTGACCAAATTGCCGAAGTTTTTAAGAAAGGCAAAATCAAGAGTAGTGTCAATCGACGGGCTTGCATAAAGTGAGTGATGAGTGTGGAGGAAGTAAGGAAAGTATGCCGAGATCGCAGTAGTCTCTGCCCCTACGGGAAACAGTCGTGACGATATGTATGTATGTTTGATAATAAAATTATAAGGTAATTTGTTTTCCTACTATGACTTTCTTTAAATTTTAGACTTTTGTAAATTTTTAGTTTTAATAGGCGTGGTTTAACTATATGGGAGAGTATTTTACTGTTGAAAATAGAATAATACTTTCCCATATCTTATACAGAAATCACCTCACAAATATAGAGAGAAACTGCAATACACGGATTAATGATTATTAGTTCCATGACTATTTTTTTTTATGGGATAGGAACGCAAATGAGCAGGCGTGTCACCTGATGTAAAGCAATCAATGAGGCCCATAAACATCCGCAGTACCATAGGCAGAAGCGTTACCGGCCTTTAAGGAAACTGTGATTATGGGAGGGAGGAAGGGGAAGAAGAGGGGAAGGGGGATTGGGTCTCCGGAACTCAGTCGTTCATTACCACTCAGACGCCGGTTTTCTGCGGGAGTGTGGTATTCCCCGGGCGAGCCGGCACATTCATGCTACAGACAAATAATATGCCATTCTTGACAAAGTATTTGTCTGCAGCGTGGCTCTACAACTAATAATAGACTATAAAAAAATTACAAGAAGTATAAAAAAATTATTGTGTTGTAAATAAAATTACATATTGTCCCTACTTTTCCATTAGTATTAATAATCGATGAATGAAGTCTATTTTATTTATTCATAAAATAATAAACATACCAAGATGGAATGACTTGTTGCATAAGGTGAACAATAACAAAATATGAACAAGGAAGCAATACAATATATATATTATTCTTACGGCGTAAAAACATTTTAACTGTAGTAGAGCTTTATGTTTCTGTCATTCGTTTTCTGTTTTAAAACCATACAGGGTAAGACAAAGGTGCTCCCTTTTGAAAACATTTTTACAGACGTGTGTAGGGAATAATGCGTGTCACTGTATCCGGTCTTTACAAAGGCTTACACGAATGTAAACACAAATGAAGCGTGTGACTCGTTGAGTATATTAAATAATGAAAATGGGCCATTAAGAGAATCTATTTAATTGGAAATATTTCAAATAATATGAAAATGAAATAAAAACACAATGTGACTGATATAAGTTGGCAGAAAAAGTCTAGGATACAGATTAGAAAATAAACACAAATTAATCAAGCTTTCGTGATCTTACCTGTCTCTGAATTAATGCAAATTGGCATTAAATACATAAAAAAATTGTTAAAAAAATCTTTTTTTAAAAGTAACTTTTATTTATTTTATATATATATTTTATTTTATTTTATTTAAGTTACTTTTATTAAAAGTAAATCTACGTACCCTGTAGCACTGGAGAAGCTTAGAAAAGTGATGACTCCAAATTCTCTTAGGTATTCTTTATTTATGATCTTTGATTCAATATTTATGATAAGTACTGGTTTCTCTCGTAACTTTTGGAATAATAAAATACCTTAGAATATTATTATTATTGATCTACGAGTATTAAAAATGATTAAAATATTTTATTAACCATAAATCGTCAAATTACTACGCTTACGCTATAAAAAATTTCATTTCCGACCTCTACATGAGTATGGTGCATTCTTCTCGAAACTTCTTTTACGCACCACCACTCTATGGAAATTTACGTTTAGAAGTATTTCCGAAATGATACGATGGAATCTTCGAAAGACATTTTCAAAGGCTGGCAAATCTACTGCAATGTCTACGAAGTTGTAGATGTTTCTTTAGATAGCAGCGGGGATTGCTTTTTATCAGAGGCAAGCTTTTTCGTTTGCTTGGTTTTCAATGAAAAAGTTTACATCTACTATTGGGCTCCACTAAGTGATTGATGTGTTTTTTTTATGGGATAGGAGGGCAAATGAGAAAGCGTGCCGCTTGATGGAAATCAACGCCGCTTATTGACAACCGCGACACCACAGGAGTCACGGAAGCGCTGCCGACCTTTTAGGTATATGTAGTGTTTTATGAAGGTGCCAATGTCGTATCGGCTCGAAAAGATTGCCGAAGGTAGCTGGTTCCACATCTGGTGGTGCGTGGAAAGAAGTTTCAGGAGAAGTGCACCGTAGTAGATTGCCACTCATCCAAATGGTGGGGATGAAACTTTTCTTTACGGTGAGTTGTGTAGTTGTGGAATTTCGGCGGCGGGAATTATTTCAAACAATTCCTCGGAGCATTCCTCGTGGTAAAAGCGGTAAATTTATTAAATATATAATATATTAAAAGCAAGCTTTCGTACTACACACAATGTAATATAATTTACTATACAAAATAGAACGGGACGAAAAGAAAAAAATACAAAAATATATTTTCCTCCGTAGTGCAGTAAACTTGAGACCTGCCTTCAAATCCCCCACGGTGAAACTTTACGGTCCAATTTGAATGTTTTAACATAAATTGTTAACTTGGTTTTCCTTTTACTTAACAACACAGGGATTATTTCCGTAAAGAAAAGGTTGATTGATTTTTATTTTATAAACGATTAGCTGTGTGCACGACTTCGTGTAATCTTTCATATTTCAGTTTTTCTTGAATTATGAATTTTTTTTTCAAATTTCAGAAAAGATTGGTATTCACAATCACACGATACTCTTGCATAAATAACACTTATAATTAAAATAGTGACAGCAAAGATAATTCTAGAACATTCAATGAATTAATAGGTTTCTGCGATCTACAAGCACGTTCCTTTACTATTATTTCGTGAAAATTTCTAGAACGCTTTATATTTCTATCGGATTCTAGAACGTTCCATTCGAATTTTATAACAATAGCTATTAATTTACTCTGCTTAAAATGTAAATCTGTCTCTTTCTCGACAAGTGTGGTTCGCTCTCTCACAAAAATCTTCTATTAATTAGGTACTCTTTAAGCCTATTAGTTACTACTCGGACGTCGATTTTCTGCGGAAATGAGTACTTCCCAGGTTCATTTATGAATTACACATATTACATATTATATAGTACATAATAGACTACTTTTTGGTAATAGCTTCTCAAAACATTGTTGTTTTTGACATTTTTGCCACAAATTTTATACGGTAAATTCATCATCTTTTTATATTATTATATTTTATGTTATACAATATTATTCTCCTCCTTATATGTTGTGAAACAAAAAAGTTATATTTGTTTTAAGGATCAGGGTAGGTTTTATATCAATTTGTTCACGGCTATGCACATTGAAAAGTTGAGCCCGCAGAGTCGACTGCTGTACGGCTGTAACAAATTTTTTCGGACACAGTACAATTTTAGTTTATTGTTACGCCATGGTTTATAAATATACACTACAACCACCATCGTGTGAAAAGTAAATTTTACTGTTATATTTAATCTCTGGGAACTCTCACTTACTTATTCATATATAGTTTACATGATGGAAAAGTGATAATGTGTGTTTGGTGTTGTGTATAATGGTTGGTGGGTGGAGAGTTGATGGCCGATTTTCGGTAAGTTTTTGGTTTATGTTCCAAATAAATCCACTTAATCCAACACAAAAACGCACATTATTAATTTTCTGTTATTCTTTTGCTAGTCGCGGATCTTAGCTAAGTAAAATTTTTGACTGCCCATATAGTGATGGATTTCCGCAAAGTAACGCCTGACTCCATTAATACTCATATATAGCTCACTCAAGTGTACACATATGACTTAACGTGTTGTGGTGAAACACGTATCGCATAAATTGTGATAAAGTGGTTGTGTGTTTGATGTTGTTGGTTTTGATAACAGCAGTGAAGAGGTGGAGTATATGTTGATAGATTTTTTTTTGTAAAAATTAGTCATTCTGTCATCTTTTTAATTTTTTTCGTTAACATACAATATTATTTTTCCATTTTGTTTTCCGTGGATCTTAGCTTAGTTAGTTTTGATTGTCTATCTTAGCAACAGTTAAGTGGGTATGGCTTCGAGCTTACCTATACGTGGTGGTGATGGTGGTGGTGGTGGTGAATTTGTATCCTCCATTGAACTATTGATGTGAAACATTTTCTAGTACAAGCGATGTTAGCTTAGTTGGAATGGCTAATTAGAATTTCAGTAATATTAAAAACTTTGCTAGTCTTATTTAAAAACAAATTAAATAATTAAGAATTAAAGAAGAAGAATGTTAACTGGCTACTGAATTTGAATGAGAAGTACACGAAGAGGCTGCTTTTCGAAACGATAAATTAAAATTTATACCACAGAATCCTTACAGACATATACAAACATTCACACACACACACACATCTGTACATACACATATCAAATCATTAATAATTTATTATCTTACTTAATTCATTTTTTATAATCACTAGTGTTTAATTGTTTTTTATTTTTTTCTGTACTCTTTTGATATTTATGTTATAACACTATATTATTTACGAAGGGAAGAGCCTAGTTTCCCACAACACAGGGAATCCTAGTGTGGGATCTAGTATCCTGTAACATATGTATATAAAAGAAGCATTTGGATGGTAGTGCTGGTTGCGCGATGAGAGGTAAAGGAACGAATGAATTTACCATTGGGAATTCTCCAAGGAATTGTTATAATTATGGCATAAGAGCAATTCCTTGCTCAATGAATTGATCCAAAAATGTTCAACACATATAAAAGTGTGCAAACGAGGGAGGGGGAGTGTGAGCAGGAATTCTGCGACTGGGCTTGAAATCAAAACTTTTTCATCATTGGCTCTACAACATTTCATGTATTGTTTCAATAACTATTAAGAGTCAGAGCGATATTTCAATTAAATCATTTGCATTTATTATAATACAATAAATGTAAATGATTTAATACATATATGACACTCACTATAACTCAGGTATGGTCCCGGTCTCATGGAAGACAGCCTTAATACATCCGATCCCAAAAAAAGGTGACCGCTCTGATCCAGCTAACTACAGGCCAATTGCCATCACCTCTTTGTTATCCAAAATAATGGAATCTGTTATTAACTGCCAGCTCTTACGGTATCTTGAGGAGCATCAGCTGATTAGTGACCGTCAATACGGATTTCGTCAGGGATGCTCAGCTGGTGATCTTCTCACTTATTTGACACACCGATGGGCAGAAGCGGTGGAGAGCAAAGGGGAAGCCTTAGCAGTAAGCCTGGATATAGCCAAGGCCTTCGATCGGGTGTGGCACAAGGCTCTTCTAGCTAAACTTCCGTGCTATGGGTTGCCCGATAAATTATGCAAATGGATCACCAGCTTCCTGACGGATCGGAGCATAAAAGTCGTTTTAGACGGTTTTTGCTCGGATTTGAAGCCCGTGAATGCTGGTGTTCCGCAAGGCTGTGTGCTTTCACCTACTTTGTTTCTTCTGCATATCAACGATATGTTACAAATTAGTAGCATGCGCTGTTATGCAGATGCCACCACGGGTGATGCTTTATACTCCGGCCGTGTTAACATTTCTCGGGCACATGTCAATGAGTGTCGGAACAAACTTGTGTCTGAAGTACAGACCTCATTAGACCAGGTCTCGAATTGGGGTACAGCGTAACCTAATCAAATTCAACCCCAAAAAGACACAAGTTTGCGCGTTTTCTACCAAAAAAATTCCCTTTGTCGTATCTCCTCGCTTTGGAGACACTTCCCTTAATCTTAAGCCGTATATCGGAATCCCTGGCATTGACATATCGTATGACGTCCAGTTCTGCGGCCATCTGGAAGAAAAGGCCAAGCTGGCCTCGAAAAAGCTGGGTGTGCTCAGTAGAGCGAGACAGTGTTTCACATCTGGCCATTGCCTCCAACTGTACAAGGCACAAGTCAGGCCACACATGGAATACTGTTCTCACCTCTGGGCTCCCCAGTATCAACTTCTTCCATTTGATCGCATTCAATGTCGTGCGATCCGAATCGTTGATGACCAAGATCTCACCGATCGGCTTGATTCTCTAGCGCTGCGGAGAGATGTCTCATCGCTCAGCATTTTTTACTGCTTCTATCATGGGGAGTGCTCCGAGGAATTGTTTGGAATAATTCCCTCCGCCGAATTCCACAACCGCACAACTCGCCGTAAAGACAAATTTCATCCCCACCGTCTGGATGAGTTGCGATCGACTACGGTGCGTTTCTCCCGTAACTTCTTTTCACGCACCACCAGTTTGTGGAATCAGCTACCCTCGGCAGTTTTTCCGAACCGCTACGACATTGGAACCTTCAAAAACAAGTCTATACATACCTAAAAGGGCGGCAACGCTTCCGCGACTCCATCAATAGGTTACCCCCTATTGTTTTTATCTCAAAGATTAATTACAGTATCTCTACGAACGGGTGCTTTTTTCTGATTCCCTTACTTTGCTTGTCATCATTATTAATGACAGGACATCCCTCAGATGTCAAAGGGAATCTCCCTTTGGTTTTAGTTCATCTAATGGATGTCCGACTAAAAGCAGCAAATGCACATCCACTTTATGCTATGTAATACTTTATGCCAGTAATTTCATTCAGCTTCTAGTCATTTCTTTTGAGTTTTAGCATTAATATTATATTATAATATTTCCAGCAAATGAGTCACTTTCTTTTCACATTGACCACTACTCTTGGACAAAGAGACTGTAGGTGATCCATAAAAAATAAATAAATAAAATATTTATTTCTACAACAAAAGTCCAATTGTTAGTACACATAAAAAGAAATTCAAGGGGGGGGGTAGTATAATTGTTTCTTAGTTTCTATATTTATTATTCATATCGTTACGCCTGTCTCCCGTAGGGGTAGGCAGAGACCACAGATTGCCACCTCCTACGATCGGTATACTTTCCTTGCTTCTTCCACACTCATGATCCTCCTCATGCAAGCCCGCTGGTTAAGGGTACTCTTGACCTGGTCTTTCTTAAAAACTTTAGAAATTTAGTCAAGGTATGTTTTCCGTGGTCTTCCCCTACCAATCCTTCCATCCATATTCGCAACGTAAATTTCTTTTGCCAGTCGTCTTTCATTCATCCTCTCTATATGACCGAACCATCTAAGTATACCTTTTTTAACTTTTGTTACGACACCTTCTTTTACCCCACATCGCTCTCTTATATCTTCATTTCTTATCCTATCCTTCAAAGATACGCCACACATACTTCTCAATGTTCTCATTTCCACCGAATTTAGTCTAATTTCATGATTCTTCTGCCAAACCTAACTGTCACTACCGTACATCAGAGTCGGCAAAAGCACCCCTGATGAACCGCCAGTCGGGCCGTTTTAGACACATTCTGACTTTTCATAAAGGAGTGCAGGGCTCCATTAACCTGATTACCAGCTTTCTGTCGCCTTTCATTGTGGATGGTCCATAAATAGATAAAGAAAAAAGTAAGGACATCATTGAATTACTATTGCACGTAAATTGCAGTAGAAAACTTTCGTACTGTTATAGAAAAAGTCAAGGTGGAACCTAAACCTTCAAACCTAGACTATTTTATTGTTGTAGTCACGAACACCAGTTTAGGTTTATTCTTTTTATAATGTGTTTAGTGGTTTTAAACATATCGCGTGTGTAGTTTTACTTTGTTAAATGTATCGTGGCGGCCTATTGGCTTTGTTAGAGTATCTGACTTCTGAGACAAGGGTATTGGATTCGAATGCCGGACGAAACGATTTTTTGAAACACAAAAATAGTTTCAAGCATTTACACAATTATTGATTATTATAAAAAATGTTGTATCCATTACTTTACCAACTTTCATTAAATTCCGTTCTGTAATTTTCATATATCGCGTGTTTATATTCATTAAATTGTCTAATTTTATTTAATCGCTCTATTTCTTTTCATTTAATTTTTTTCTTTTTCTTTGTGCTATTAAATACTGTATAAGTCTGTATAATCTTTTGTGCTATTAAATACTGTATAAGGTTCCTTGAGATGCAGGCTTATCTCTAGTTTGAGCTAGACCGCCACAAAAGAATTACTTAAATTATTATTTTCTAAAACTTGTGTTGTATAAATAAATTATTTATTATTAGTTTTACTTTGTGTAAACGCATTATAAAGATGGAAAACTTAACTAAGATACACGAAAATAAATAAGGAAAATTAAAATATCTGCTTACGACTAGCATATATGTTATTATCAAGAAATGGAACTATATATTATCTGAAGGTTTTTTTAGTTGCGCGTAAATATATCGCTATCGTCAGGGCACTCCAATAGAATACTTCCCATATTTTTCCCCAAATTCCGAGCAAAACAGACACTAGACATTCCCTGTCAGATGCTTTCGGCCCTTGATAATAAATTATTTTTCGTCTGCTTTTGTGAAGGCGATACAAAAGAAAAATAAATTTGCTGACTAAAATCATGCTACAAGAGTAGAATTGTAAAGTATCAGAATGCATTGTGAGTTTTTACACTATTAAAATTACTATTATACTATCACTTTTATATATATATATATATATATATATATATATATATATATATATATATATATATATATATATATATATATATATATATATATATATATATATATATATATACAAAAGTGATAAAGTAATGCTACGTCACGATTAGACCGGGTCAACTGGAGAAATACTACAGCATCACAGAATATTGGCATTAAGTAGTGGCACATTTCTATGGGTATGTCGAAGGCGTCACTTCTGATCTCTTCAAAACTTACCCTAAGGTAAGCAACCCATCTACAGTGCCTTTGGTGTTGCAGATGTCCATTAACGGCAGAGAATACTTACTATCAGGCCTCTCAAGAAGCACCACTCATCCAATCTTCAGTTACTCGCATCCAGTCTATCAGTCGCTCTTTCTAGTTGGGAGGCGTCCCACACTACATTTGCTGAGATGTGGTCCCCACTTAAACACTCTGTTTACTCCACTAAGAAATATTTGGTCTTATTTTTTAATATTACTTTTTTATGGGATAGGAGGGAAAACGGGCAAACGTATCACCGGATGAAAAGCGATCAACGCCGCCCTCTGACATACATAACACCATATTAGGGAAACGTTGCCGGCCTTTAGGGTATGTGTAAGTTTTTTAAAGGTGCCAATGTCGTATCGGTTTGGTGGTAGCCGGTTCCACAGAGTGGTGGTACGTGAAAAGAAGTTTCGGGAAAAGCGCACCCCGCTGTATCACCACTCATCCAGAGTGTGGATGTATTTAAATATTGATCAGTATAAAGATTAGTGTGATCCCATATAATGTAGATATCTAATAAAGGCTTATATTATTTGTATATTTATTATTATATGTCCCACTGCTGGCCACAATTGTACAAGGTGGATTGATGGTAATTCACTTGGATTGTAATAAATGTAGATATAATATGTATGTAGGTCATACATATTATATGTACTTTTTTCCAATGCCCGAATCGAATCAAAAAAATTTTTTTAAGTAACAAAGTTAAGAATTTATATTAAATAAGACTGTTAAATATACATACATAGGTATATGTTTCTCTGCGTAAATAACATATAATATAAAAAATGGATAAGTAACTTTTACAAATTCAAGAAAAGGATACATAATCCGAAGCTAGCTAAAAGTAAATCTACTAACATTAATAAAATGCGCGCAGAGAAAATAGCAACGCCTCTACCTCTAGGGGTCTTATCATTGCAATAAAATAAAATGGAATTCATTGGCCAATGGACGGGAAAAACGAAATGCCTCGAAATGTATTCCTGAGATTGTTGCTTCAAATAAATGTCGCGGTCAAGGCTGTGTGAGGTATGGCAGTATTTCTAATTTTAGATTAGGTTCACTCATATGACTTATTGGCGAAACGATTGGTTGCAAAGGGTCGTGAGTTAGAATTCCACGTCAAGATAAATGTTTATATGGTCTCTAATAGTCTTGACGTTTGTATTTTTTATTTTTATGTTATTAGTGTAAAGAATTTGGTTATTTTTAGATCTTTAGTTTTATTTATTTTAAGTTTACACAATTAAATGATTTAATATGTTATAGATCCACAACCAGTTGGCTCAGTGGCGAAGCCCTCCGCCCGCGGAATCAATGGTCGCGGGTTCGATCCCCGCATCGAAATAAATATATGTATGTATGGATTACAAATATTTATTCCGAGTCTGGTAACCCCGCAAATGCGCATTGGACAAGCGTGGTGAGTTAATGTCCATTCCTCCAGAAATGAAGAGGCCAGTGCTCAACAGTGGGACATATATGGGCTCTTAAAAAAATATCGATGGTTACGTTTTTTATGTCAGCGTAACAGGCTAATGATTTAAGGATTCTGGATTCATATTGTGATCTTAAATTTATAAAATAAAAACATAAACATATACAATACATTTATCCGGTTCATGGATATAATTATTTGTTTTTTTTTTATGGGATAGTGAGGCAAACGAGCAAGCATGTTGCCCGATTGAAAGCAATCAATGCCTATCACAGACATCAGTAAAAGGTATTGCAGAAGCGTTGCCGACCTTTGCGAAATGTGGAGGTTACTATTTCATTCTAAGATCATCATCAAGAGTCCATAATAGTCCACTCTTGGACGTAAGCCTCCACAAAGAAATGCCACTAACTTAGAAATCTTCGACTACACGCTTTCCGTTTCTCCCAGCCCCCTGCGTTATTTGTTGTTTCATCTGGCCGAGGCACATCCCTTAATACGTGCGCCAAGACGCTGTCACCATTTCAGTTTTGCTAACCCGGAGAACTACATCAATTTGCTTTACATTATATGCTTTCAAAGCTGAGGGATTTTATTAACTTGTGAGCTCTTCTTTTTTCTTTTTCTATTAGTCTATTTAACCATACTTTTGGATTGTTAATGGCGTGTTTTGATTCTCGTTAAGTTTCAAATACTGACAATAGTTTACATTTCCTTAATATTAAAAAGGTTTTATTTTAACTATTCAAGGTAAAGGATAAAAGGTAAAATATATAATGAAAATAAGTTCTTTGATATTGTTAATTTTTATCTGGCAGAAGATTACCAGAGATGCCTTTAGAATTAAGCATTTAATATTTATAATCACAATGGTTTTTACGGAGTATGGTATTGAATATGTTTCTTGAGCATTAAAGGCATTTTAAGCGTGAATCTCAGCTAAATTGTGTTGATTTTGAATTCTAAGTGGTTAGATTATGCAAATGCCTCGCTTACTTACGGGTTGAATAATGTAATACTGCTTTTATACACTTTAGCTACGCCAAAAATCCAAACGTGAGTGTGTAGACGATCTACAGATATGCTACGACGTAGTAATTAACATGTGTAGTGCCTAAAAGATATAAATATGAATGAAAAAAAAGACCTGAAAATATGTTTAGTTCGGAAAACATGTCTTAAATGTATAATTAGTTTTTTTTTATAGCAGAGCAGGCAAACGAGCGTGCGGGTCATCTTGTGGTAAGTGATCACCACCGCCCATAGACATCCATAACGATGAAGGCGTCAGAAATGGGTTTTCGGTATATTGTGAACACATATCCTCGACTCTTGACCACATTCGCAACGTAATTTTTATTTTACCAGTCGTCTTTTATCCATCCTCTCATTTGCCCAAACCATCTTAGTATCCCTTTCTCAACTTTCGACACGACATCTTCCTTTACTCCACATTATCTCTTGTATCTTCATTGTTTATTCTATCCTTCAATAATATATAGTAGTTTTAAGTTGTAAAGTCACTACTAACCAACAACGACATTTATTTCACACAAAAAAAAAATAGTGTTAACTTTCGTCCACGGCAGCAGTTAAGAACTCCAAGCTCTTTACGACTTATTTTATTACTGGGTGAGTTGTTAATGTTCCATTACGGTGACACTATTTAACTTGGTATAATGAGATTTGTTTTCATGAGATACGAAGGCAAACGAGTGTGTTAGCTGATGAAAAACAATTAACGACATCCTTAGTCACCTTCAACACCAGAAGTGTAGGTAAAGTACACACATACGTATCGTCACGCTTGTTTTCCGTATGAGTAGGCAGAGACCACAGATCTCCATCTGATACGGTGCCGGCATACTTTCCTTGCTTTCTCCACACTCATCACTCTCTTCAGCTCGTCGGTTAAGGGCACTCTTGATCTGGCTTTTTTTAAAAACTTCGGCAATTTGGTCAAAGTATGTTTTCCTTGGTCTTCCCCTATCGACCTTTCCATCAACATTTGCACGATAAATTTATTTTGCCAGTCATCTTTCATTCATCCCTTCTATGTGCTCAAACCATCTAAGCATTCCTTTTCTCAACTTTCGTCACGACACCTTTTACTTCAGATCGCTCTCTTTTATCTTCATTTCTTATTCTATCATTCAAAGTTCTCTCACACATACTTCTTAATGCTCTCATTTCCAGCGCATTCAATCTACTTTCATGACTCTTCTGCCAAACCCAACTTTCACTACCGTACATCAGAGTCGGAACAAGCAGTCCCCGATGAACCGACAGTACAGCCGTTTAGACAGATTCTGACTTTTCATAAAGTAGTCTAGGAATCCATTAGACTTGATTAGCGAAACCAACTTTGATGGGGCGTAAAAGAGAGAAGCTTTTAAATAAAAATAAATTTACAACCGTGATTCTTATGCAGATCACGTTTTTATTTGTGTTAATAAAATATTTTGTATTAACACAAATATTTTTTTGATTTGTTAAAACAAATCAATATGAGGCCAAAATCGAAGGAGTTACTTTACTACCAACACTCTAAAACTCTAATATTATAAATGCGAAAGTTTGTGAGTATGGGTTGGAGTATGAATGTTTGTTACTCTTATACGAAAAAACTACTGGACGGATTTCGATGAAACTTTACAGTAATATAGGTTATAAATCGGAATAACATATAGGCTACAATTTGCAATGATTTTATGTAATTTTGGTCGTAATATAACGATACATGTCAATTAAGTCGGAAAAAATCTGGCCTCTGAGAGTTATCTTGGCGTACGCTGCCTAAACCATTGGAGTTACACAAAGATGATGTACCGTAGGTTTGTTTGTCTTCAATAGTTCTAAATAAAAGTCCGCGACAGCATATATCTACCTTTTATGTGGAAGCCACTATAACCAAAATTATGAACCATAAATTAAGTATAATATATATATATATATATATATATATATATATATATATATATATATATATATATATATATTTATTTAAAATGATCTGTCACGAAACTTAATGTGGCAGACTAAATTCCACGCGAGCGAAGCCGCAGGCAAAAGCTAGTAATCTATATATGGAAATCATTTATCGTTACGTATCTTATTCTAAATATATATTCTAAATAAAAGTCCGCGACAGCATATATCTACCTTTTATGTGGAAGCCACTATAACCAAAATTATGAACCATAAATTAAGTATATATATATATATATATATATATATATATATATATATATATATATATATATATATATATATATATATATATATATATATATATATATATATATATATATATATATATATATATATATATATATATATATATATATATATATATATATATATATATATATATATATATATATATATATATATATATAAAATGATCTGTCACGAAACTTAATGTGGCAGACTAAATTCCACGCGAGCGAAGCCGCAGGCAAAAGCTAGTAATCTATATATGGAAATCATTTATCGTTACGTATCAATGTGGATGGAGACTGATTGAATGGGAAATGTAACACATGGCGTCGACATCGGCACTTGACAGACGTGAATTAATTCATCATCAACGAGTTAGGGCAGCGAAACATTGCAACGGTATGTGTTATGATTCAGATGATGAATTTGTAAAGGCATTAATTACAATATTTTTTTATATATATTCACGCCTATCCCCCGCAGGGGTTGGTAGAGACCACAGAGCTCCATCCGGTACCATTCATCGCAGCGTAACGGCTCTCCATTGGTTGCTTCTCGCCCTCGTGAGAATTAGGACGTGACGGGTGGCGGAACCACGTCGCCGTCATTTTTCAACAAATTAGGTATATTTAATTCGTCTTAGTGAAGCAGCATGCAGGCCTCCAGCAGAGGCCTGCATGCTGAGGTATGGCACTATAGTACCCGGGGAGCCCGATCCCGGGACGGTCGGCACGCTTGCGACTAAGACCAGACCGTGGATTGGCGGAGAGGAAGGGAAAGGGTAGAGAAGAAAGGAAACGGCAGGAAGGGAAATGCGGATTGGGGGGGGCATGATAAATATATATATTTATTTCGATGCGGGAATCGAACCCGCGATCATTGACTCCGTGGACGGAGGGTCCCGCCACTGAGCCAATCGGTCGTGTCGGTGTCGGTCGGAAAAAATTAATTACAATATTCAATACTGTAATACAAATATATATTTTTTTTGATCTGAAAAGGAGAATAGGATGGTACATATTGACATAGTGCAGTAAATGTTGGGTACCAAACAGGTAAAAGTTTGGTACCCAAGGGACAGCGCTAGGAGCCGACGTCGAAAAGCAAGAAGATGGGAAGACGACCTGAAAATGTCATTAGGACCCCTTAGGATAAGAGTGGCGGCAGACAGAAACCAGTGAAAAGAGTTGGAGGAGGTCTATGCTGTAAGGTACACTGAAAAAAGAGACATTATTTAATCGAAATATTTATATAAATAGTGTTAAAATAACTGCAAAATGTTTTGGGATTTAAAGGCTTCATTATTATTATTATAATAAATCTTCAGAGCTATTTAAGCCAAAAATTCAATTAAATTTATTGTAGATCAGTATGTTAAATTCAAATATTATTCTTTAAATAATAATTCTCTGTAATGATCTAAACGTTTTAGAGGTGAAATTGCCATCTATGGGTCGCGACTTCGATTCCCTCATAGGTATTTATGAATGAATGATCTATAGTTGTTTATTCCGAGTCTGGATGTGACATCGATCCACCTTGGATTGCGTGTTAGATAAACGTTCGTTGTGTCTTAAATGAGGCCCGCGCCCAGGAGTGGGATAAATATAGGCCGGGAAAAAATATCATTTAATTAATAATTAATTGCAATGACCTAAATGGATTAATGGCGAAGTTACCATCTTTGGTATCAATAGTGGCGGTTTCTATTCGCGCTTATGGATAAATATATGTATGTGTGTATGGCGTAGAGGTATTTATTGCGAGATTCAGGATATTCTATTCGGCTCGGACGAGCTTGGGGGGTAATATACAATTTCCCCTAGAAATCGGAAAGCCCAACAGTATGATATTAAGTAGCAAGAAAAATTGCGTTTTATTTTTGTTCGCAGCCATTTATAACTCACAAAACCCTTCCATATATAAATTATTCATTAAAACCGCCCAAGTAATTTACTTCGTCATTTCAATTGAATTTCAATAAAAGCTACAATTCATTCCTTTAAATTTATAATAGATATTTTTCACTAACTTCATGGTAAACTTTAAATGCCTACTATTTTAAATAAGCAATAAAAATTGTCTTCTAAAAATATTACCACACCGTTATAAAGATGTTATATAGCTAATATGCTATAATATAATAATAATCATTGAAAATATTTATTTATGGCACATTTAATAATTATTTTAACTATTAATAACATGCTTAAATAATAATATTTACAAATAAAATTGTATTAAATAAATTCCATAAAATTAAACATTGCATTACGTTGTAACGTAGTGTAAGACGACGATCATGTCATGTCGTCATTAGCATTACAAAAAAATAATGCAACTATGGATATAAATAACGCGACTCGCCAAACGTAGTGTGGAAAGCCCCTCTGCTAGATGAAGCGACGATCTGCACAAGGCCGCTGGCAGAGACTGGATGCGTGTAGCCGAAAATCGGGCTAGGTGGCGCGCCTTCAGTGAGGCCTGATATCGATATTGAATGCAACGATGCACATAACTTTTGCCTTCTCAAGAATACTGATGATATAGTAAGATATATATTATTAATGGAGTCAGGCGTCACTTTGCGGAAATCCATCACTATATGGACAGTCAAAAGTTTTACTTAGCTAAGATCCGCGACAAGCAAAACAATAACAGAAAATTAACAATGTGTGTTTTTCCGTTGGGTTTAGTGGATTTATTTGGAACTTAAACCAAAAATTTACCGAAAATCGGCCATCAACTCTCCACCCATAAACCACCATACACAACACCAAACACACACTATCACTTTTCCATCTTGTAAACCTGTTGTTCCAGCTTGTTTACAAGATGGAAAAGTGATAGTGTGTGTTTGGTGTTGTGTATGGTGGTTGGTGAGTGGAGAGTTAATGGCCGATTTTCGGTAAGTTTTTGGTTTAAGTTCCAAATAAATCCACTAAACCCAACGGAAAAACACACATTGTTAATTTTCTGTTATTGTTTTGCTCGTCGCGGATCTTAGCTAAGTAAAACTTTTGACTGTCCATATAAGATATATATTCATTTTTTTATATCAGAAAAAATGCAATACAATAGTTAATTGTAATAAATACGTATGTAATTTTATTCAAGGAAGATTTTTTTTTTTTATTTTGAAAATTATCGATTAATCAAGTATCGTAAAATGTCGAATTTTTGGTCGGTTCTGTGTATGCGGATTCTAATCTATCTTCAGAATCTGCTGTAGATTGAAAAAAAATGAAAATTTAAAAGTACTTCCATATGTTTATTTAAGTAAATTTTGATTTGTTTTTATTTATTGTTTGCATTTTATACCTACACACACGTACATGCAACGATACCATACAAATATAATAATAAAATAAAAAATGGCAGTAGCTGATAAAATCTTAATATACAAATGTTATACACGCTTCAACAATCATAATACCGTTTCAAATCCCAGATTTTTGTCGTTTTAGCGTACGTGTAGTGAAATGGAGCAATTCCAGCAAATTGACCTTATTCAATAAACGAATAAGTGGATCGGCTTCGCTTTGCTCGCCTGCCCTTTCTATTGTACGCGAAATTTAATATCAAATAAAAGAATTATGTATTCTGTATTATATAGCATATAAATCATTTATATTGTAATATTGTTCTTACATATAAAATAATGTTTGTGTGTTCATTCCCTAAAGTTCATTTAGTTATAATTGGTATAGCGTGAAAGTTTCTGACACAGTACCATCAACGCTGATAGCCACCCATCCAACACTCACTCACGCATTAACACATGGTTGTAATAAAGATAGCTTTCTATAGCAACGGCTACTATAAAGATAGTTGTATATTACATATTAGTTCAAATATAATAACAGTTCTCATTTAGGTATTTAAAATTTATTTATTTATTTTTAATATATATCTTTGTTACAAAGGCAGATTCTCTGCCAGTCAACCTTTGGGTTGATCTTCTTCTAGGAGTGCCTCTCCAATCTGCGAAAGTTGGCAGCCAATTCAGCACAACTTTCCTCCTCCTTCGCGAGGTGCAGCAATTCTGGAGCAATCGCTATCACGGTCCACTCTCTGCTATGACATAGCCAAGGCTTCCCTTTTCAACCAACTTCTCTTTTGCCCGCGATTTTTCCCATCATGAGCAGTTGCAGCAATTTGTACCTGTCATTCTCATGATATGACCCAGGTAAGCAACTTTTCTACCTTTGAGGGTCTGCAAAAGGTCACGTTTTTGCTTGATTTGTCGGAGTCCAGCTAATAGGGTTGATGGAAAAGCTATAAGTACAAAAAATATATAATTAAATACATATATTTATATACATATATGGATACGAGATACATGTGTATATATGTATTTAATTATATAAAAAAAACAAAAAACAAGGCTTTCCTTACCTTAAGTAGAAGACGTTCCTAAGTTTATTTACTGATACCTAAAAATTAAGCGCCTACTGAAAAAAATAATATTACCCGGGTTAGTCCGCCTACAACAGCTAAATTGTTATAAAAAATAGAAATGTTTGGGCTTTACTCGCCAACTTACATCAGTGCTGTTGCGTTTTTATCTCATTTTCTTCTCTCTCTGAGTCCTAAGTCCCCCTGGTGGGGCACAGGGACACGACGTTTCTCTCATCTCGACCTGTCGGAGGCCATACGCTTTACTTCTCTCCAGAATGGGCCCATCTTCTGTAATTCGGCCGTCACAATACGCCGTCAAGTTTGTTTTGAGCGCCCACATTTTCTTTTCCCCTGCGGATTCCATTCGAGGGCTTGTTTGGGGATATGACTGGCGTAGCGCCGGAGAGCATGCCCTATCCATCTCCATTTTTGGACGTATTTGGACATCTATTGGGTCCTCTTTAGTGATTCTTCACAAGTCTTCGTTGGAGACCATGTTATCCGGCCAATATACTTTTATGATTCGGCGTAAGCAGCGGTTGACGAATACCTGGAGTTTGCGTACTAGTTCTTTCGTACTTTTCTATGTCTCACACCCTCACTCATTTTTATAATCGTATAATATTATGAGTTATATTGTTTAAATGTGGTGGCATATTATACAATATAACTCGATTAAGGCGTATAAGTGAAGTGATATGAAATAAATGCGTGAGTAAATATTAACTCTTTAATTTAATTTCTCGGTTCCGCTCAAGCGAAATTCACGCCTTTAGTTCGATTACAGCGAAGCGATGTTCCCCTATTTGAATAAATAGCCGTGTATCTCGATCCTTTTGTTGTGTTTTAATAGCATTGCCTTGTGTTTATTGGTTAGTATGTTTATAATATAATGACCAATTGGCTCAGTGGCGGGGCCACCCGCCCACGGAATCATTGGCCACGGGTTCGAACTGCGCATCGGAATAAATATATGTATGGTCTATAGATATTTCTTACGAGTCTGGTAACCCCGCCAATCCATATTGCACAAGCGTGGTGGTTTAACGTCCGTTTTGGGTAAATTGAACAATTATAAGATAAATAATTTGTATATGCCTTTAATATACATATATATTAAAGGCAGCAACCCTATTGCAATTCTTGATATTGCATATTTTCTAAGGCAGCGATAGTGTTTTTCCTTAGGCGGCACGCTATCTCGTTTTGTTTGAGATGAAAAAAGAAACATACTAAAATAAAGGGAATCCTATGTTATTGAAAATTCAACTACTGGACAAAGCTCTCCTTAAAGATACGCTTCTTAGCTCGATTTTTGGCTAACTCTTTTAGCTTCTTGGTTCCGGAGCTCAAATATTTATCATTGGTGGCACTTTTGAACTGACTTAAAGGGAGCGAAGATAAGTATATCAGAAGGCAAAATTGAACCGTTTCAATTAAATAACGCCTTTAGTTTTTGGTTCCGCATCTCAAATATAAATTTCCGTCCTACGTAGATCTTCACTCAAGTACTATTTTTTTTGGGATGAGAAGGCAAACGAGTAAGCGTGTGGCCTGATGGAAAGCAATTAACGTCGCCCATAGACTTCCGCAATGCCAAAGGCAGTGCGGAAGCGTTGCCGACCTTAAAGGAAAGCGGAATTGGGAAAGTGAAATTATGGGATTGGGAAACGGAGGGGGAGTGGGAGTGGAAATCGGAGGGGAGTGGGAGTGGGAATCTGAGGGGGGAGTGGGATTGGGAATCGGAGGGGGAGTGGGAGTGGGAATCGGAGTGGGAAGGGGTGGGTGTTGGGCCTCCGGAACTCAGACCGCTCACCGTACGAAGCGCGGTAGATAAGCTACCATTCAGACGCCGGTTTTCTGCGGGAGTGTGGTACTTCCCCGGGCGAGCCGGCCCCATTCATGCTACAGACGAATTATATGCCATTCTTGACAAAATATTCGTCTGCAGCGTGTCACTAAAGAAACCACTGTTATATAAGTAGGTTTGTTTTTCGAAGGTTTCCATGTCGTTACGGTGCAAAAATATCGCTGTTATATAATATGTGGTGGTGCATAAAATGAAGTTAAAATGACTTTAGTAAGTTAGATAGATAGATAGATAGATATATTCTTTATTCTCATTTGTTTTGTTTGTTTATCATTAAAAACAAAGTTATAGAATTAAAAACAAAGTTATACAATTATTGATTGTAATATTTATATACAAATGGCAGTTTTATCGCTAATAGCGATTTCAGACAACCGTAGGATGAATACAATTTTAGAAAGACAATTTGTTGTAGGTTGGTCATACATTATCATATCAATTTACTAAGTTTAAAAGTCGAGGTACTATATTTTAAGACAAAAAAGGCTGGCTATATAAATATTGCCTGCTTGTTTAAATTATGGTTCGGGATAAAGGTAAACTAAATGATTCACTAGTCTAACTGTGTTGTCTCACGCAAGTCGCTAGTTATGTCCAACCTAATGTATATTTAGGGGTGTTTTGCCTCTACATTGCCCTATTAACGTTCATTTTAATAATTAAATTAGCATCCTCAGGTGCAGCTTTACCCAGATAAGAAATGGGAATTATTTCTTTATCGGTTTTTTCTGTTGTCTTATCTCATTAGAATTTTATTTTGGAGAGGATGATATTCAGTTTTAATGCAGTAGGCATGCACCGATAAGATGGTCTGACCAACTGAAGCAGAATAAGATCTCTGGTTTCGTGGAAGTGGATTGGCTGTCGACCACAATAAATAGAAGGGCCTAACGAACCGCTGGGTGAAGTCTGGTGATAGCGATCTTCGGTCATGAAGGATCGACAAGAGAGAGAGAGAGAATGTATGAAGAACATAATAATGTAAAGCTTTCAAAAGATCTACTTGAAAGAAGCAATTCTTCAGCACTAAATTTGGTGGTCATTGAGAGGTAGAAAATATTTTCCGTTATTTTCCCAGTTCCTCTGCTCCTATTACTTTCCTTTTACCGATTTACCTTCTTTAGCTTTCAGAGGGAAAAGGTAATTTCTAGGGCAGGGTTTCCCAAAGTGTGCGCTACGACGCCTTGATGCGCCATAGAGAGCAAAGAGGGGCGCCGTGAAGCGTGATAACTATTTGGACATAAATGGCGTGATAGCTATTTGTCCAATATATGTCATTGGACAAAAACAAGAAACAAGTGTTTACTTAATAAGCTTCAGTAACGCACTGTTAGCATTTTTTATTTCCTATTTTTCTTAAATAATAAATGTGTTCTTGTGGCAATATAAATAGCTGTTTCATATTGCGGATATTTTAACTTTTGTTCCCATCTAACTGATATAATTGTAGCCTATTTCGACTAGTTAGGGCGCCGAAACAAATGTTAACCTGTAAGTGCGCTGCGGACTGAAATAGTTTGGGAACCCCTGTTCTAGAAGATTACATATTTTTCGAAATACAACCAAGGGCATTGTTAACGTGTTGCCTACTCTAGAGTAAGATGTGAATAATGGGGGGAATCAGGGAACTAAAGAAAGGTGCAAGGCTTTGAATCTTCGAATCTCAACGCTTATTGTACGAAGTGCAATGCAAAGTTTTTACTTAAAGTCATTTGTCTTCGAGAGTGTGATGCTTTCTCACACTAGCCTGACCACCTGATCATGAATGGGTCATTAATTTTATAGTTAAAAATTTGGCACTGAAAAATGCCGCAAGAATGCTTAGAACTTTTATTTCGGTTTTTTAAAATTAATATTTCATTGGACCATATTGGCCCAGCTTCGGTAAGTTCCGGCAGTTTGGTAGCATAATAAAATAACCGCGGCCTAAAATATTCGACGAGAGATTACCGGTCATAAAATTTTCATTAGACTCCAAAATATTCGGTTTTCGTTTCACCAATACATTATTTATACAATTTTATTATCTCTCGTTAAATATTTAGAAATAAAATTTGTGTTTTTCGTTTGTTTGGAATTAAATTTCGTTTAACAGCATAGAAGAAAGAAAAAGTATCTTCATTATTATCACCAATAGCTTATAGCCCTTCACTCTTGAGCGTATCTCCTTTCTTCTTCTGTTTCTCATTGGATGGTACATGGTGCTTTCTTGGTTTGACTTTTCGACGTCAGCCGTTCTTTTAACCCGTCGCTTGCACACACGGGCATCCGTTGTGTCGGTAACTTGGTCTGTCCAACGCGTTAGTCTTTGGGCACACGGTCTAATGAAATCTACCAGCCTTAGAACAAAGTTGTGATCTAAGTTATCGGCTCTTGATCAAGTAAGACAATCTTTCACGAATATCCACGTCTCTGTGGAGAGACTTCTTGTTGATGTGCAATCCACAGCGTACATACCTTCTCCAAGAAGTGAAGTTTTGAGTAGAGCTAACACACGGGACGGTTGGGTAAAGTAATTTCAGATGACCAGTAATGTTATTTCCCATTATTACCATGTGTGACAATTTTGTGAATGCTTATAAGACTATCAGCAGGATGAGAAGTAACCCGAGGTAACGTCTCATTTTTAAAGGAGACCAAGACTAGTAATGCCGTAGCGTTTGTGTCTAACAAAAGATGGCAACGTATTTGTCTTTGGACGGCGGTGATCACTTACCATCAGGTGATTTCATTTGCCCTGCTAGATGAAAACCGTTAAGGCCGTAATAATTTTTTTAGTGTTAGAACCACGCTGCAGATGAATACGTAGTCAAAAATGGCATATTATTTGTCTATAGAATGAATGGGCCGGCTCACTCGGGGAAGTACCACACTCCCGCAGAAAACGGACGTCTGAGTGGTAGCTGAGCTACCGCCCTTTGTCTGGAGAGCGGTTGAGTTCCAGAGACCCAATCCCCCTCCCCCTCTCCCTCCCATCAAAGGCCGGCAACGCTTCCGTACTGCCTATGGCACTGCGGATGATTATGAGCGGTGTTGATTGCTCTCCATCGGGTGACATGCCTGCTTGTTTGCCTTCCAATTCCATAAAAAAAACTAATAACCAATTTAAATGATTTAAATGCAATACAATTTAAGGGTTTAATAATTTCCATTAAGTTGAGGCCCCGGTCTACATTTTAGTCGAGCCGTATGTAAACTGTGAGATCTTAATGAGTTTCAGTCATTAAAATATCTCACTGCCATATCTTACAAATTTAAATTACGCTTTGAAATGGTAGCTTTCCAAGAGCTTTAGAGTTGTTTTTATTTTGTAAATTAAGTTGTGAAACGGTTATTCAGCGATGATAATTTAAATATGGAGAAATCATAAATCTTATATGGGATAGGAAGGCAAACATGCATACGTGTCACCTCATGGAAAGCAATAAATATTACCCATAGATAGGAAACATGATCACCAGCGGCATTACAGAAACGTTACCAGCCCTTAAGAAATGTGTAAAGGCTAGTTTTTTAAGGTTCTAATGACATATTAGTTCGGAAACTCCAATGATGTGAGTAACCCTTCAAAAACAAAAAGCAATATATTGCTCAAATGCCGACAACGCTTGTGCAAATGACTATAATGTTGCAATTCAGCATATGGACAGTCAAAATTTTTACTTACAAAGATCCGCGACAAGCAAAACAATAACAGAAAATTAATAATGTGTGTTTTTCCGTTGGGTTTAGTGGATTTATTTCGAACTTAAACCAAAAACTTACCGAAAATCGGCCATCAACTCTCCACCCACCAACCACTATACACAACGCCAAACACACACTATCACTTTTCCGTCTTGTACACGACACGTGTTTCGCCCCAACACGAGGCATCTTCAGGTATAGTAGACTCTACGGAAGACAATAGACAAAAGACGCCTGACTCCATTAATAATCTTGCAATTCAGCAATAGCTCAGTTGGCAAGACTCGGTCTTACGATCCGTTCATCGTAAGTTCGTATTTTCCACTGGACTATTGGTGTGGATCATTTTCTAGCACAAGCGTTGTAAGCTTAGTTGGAATGGTTAACCAAAATTTTAGTCATATTCTTTTTTCATTTCATTGATGGCAATTAGTTATAACTATTATACCAGTGTCAAGTAAAATACAATAGTATCAAATCTTTTGAAATGTAAATTGTCACGATACATCTTGATAAAATGGTGACTATTTTACAAAACTCTTTATGAAATTTTTCGGTCAACTTAAAAAGTTACGATACATGCATTTATTTCATATTACTTCACTTATACGCCTTAATCGAACTATATTGTATAAAACATCATCATAATTAAACAATATAACTGATAATAATATAAGATTATGAAGAAGAAATAAAAACGCAACGTCACTGATGTAAGTTGGCAGGAAAAGTCTTTAGTAATATTTAAAAACGTTGCTAGTCTTCTTTTTTTAAAAAAGGTCGATGGAGCGGCGTTGATTGCTTGCATATTGGCCTTTCTATCCCATAAAAATATAATAAATTTATTTTTTTATAAAGAATCTTTTTTCCAACTAGTTTATCAAGGAGCAGAAGGCTCGAGTGTATAATGAACGATGTTATAAAAGTCTTTAGTTGAGCTTCAAAGCCGGTGACCCGTAATAATTATTATGCACACAACTTCTGTTATATAGAATGGGGTAACCACAAATACTGTGCCTAAAAATAAAATACTTAAAATAAAAACTATGAGTAATAGTTATCTATTATAGTCATCAATACAATTGCAAAATTATTAAAAGTACTTGGTGTACGGAATGGAGATGGCAGATTGTTTTCTATTACGATACATGTTACGATATTCATGCCGGGAACGAAACGGGATGGCCTTATTCTATATTGGCAATACATCAGCAAAAGTCGGCTACTTTTCGGCTTGTCCAGGAAAGGACCTCATTCTTACTGAAGACAAACATTAAAATAGTAGTACTACTTAAAGTTTTCTACTGTTCTTCATTCGGTTAATTTTGAAGACCTTCGGTTGGAGATTTATTTATATATTTTGTTGAAATTTTTAATCGTTAATAAAATACTTTTTAATCATCCACATTAACAATAGTTTTTCAAATATAAATTCATTAATTAATTTTAATTTTATATGGAAGGAAATTCTCTATACTAAAATAAAAATTTTCTTTGTTGACCTAAGTAGAATTGACTCAATTTTTTTTATATTACTTGTGTGTTTCCTGATGTAAAGTTTTTTATATAATCTTTATCTACTATTTTATTTTCTTTTAAAGAAGAGGTAGGTAAAATATGCAAGAACACGATAGTAAGCAATCATCGCCTGGTCTATTATGATTAGAGGCACTGCAGATATGTACATACGTTTTCTGTCTTCTGATTAAATAATGTGTAATGGAAGAACAACGAGGTAAGGAAATGGAGTGGGACTAATAAGATATAGTGTGAGGATTTGGGCCTCTAGCTTGCAACGATCACCTTAGCAAACGTAATTGGATAATGTGAGAGTGTTGCTTTGCAGTAATCCATTATCTCTGACTCTCCATCCTCAGTAGGATGGATAGCTATTACGTACAGACTATCTCAGCATTATTCAATTATGAGACTCCCGGGAAGTGGCGACCCCACATTATTTTTTAAAAATATTGCCTTCAGAGTTTCTCTATATATTTAAAAGGAAGATATTTTATTTCTTAGTTCTTTCGTCAATCGTGTAAACATGTTTCTAGGTATAATACAGTAACAATGACATTGAGATAGTAACAATGTGTGTTTGCGTGTTTGCCGGCACTAAAATTAGTCGAAAGGATTCATTACAACCTTGAATGTTCATCGATTTATGGATGTGCTTATTTAAGTACCAGTGCACATTTGAGTTAAATTAATATGACTATAATAGTCTGGTACAGAAAAGCACGGAATAGAGATGAATGGAAGCAGCTGGAAGAGGCTTATGTGTCACAGGACACGCTTAATACTAAATCTTTAACAACAACAACAAACGTTAATATGTAATTAATATGTTAACATTACTATTTTTTTTTATTTTAACATTTGCATGTTAAAATAAAATAAATAGTATTTGCAATAAAGGCTTAAATAAATAAATAAATATGACTATAATAAATTAATAGTATGTATAGGGTAGTGTAGTGATACATTGATAAACGTATCAGTAATGTATTCACACTCTTTATTTAATATAAAAAAATCTTTTATATTATATTACTTCTTTACATTCGTAATTTTTAATTTTGAAACACTAAAGAAATAAATTGTTTTATAAAAATAATGACATTCGATCGACTGACGTCTTCGATGTAACATATTGCCTTTTCTTGCGCAAGTAAATAATATTGATAAAGTGTGAATAAAGTATGAATAAGATAATTTTAAAAAATACAATGTACAGTGAATGGAAAAATAATTTAATTTCACTTGGAAAAATTATCATTTTTATCGAAGATAAAACCCCTCAAGATCGAGTTTGTCGCCGTAGTAGTACGTCTGGCACGCTATAGTAGGTATGCAGGTTTTCAAGAGATGAAAACGAACGAGGCGAAAAACCGTTTAACTTTCGTGAAACTTTCTGAGATGAATTTTTGAAAATTCGTCGTCTAAGAAAGTTTTATTAAATAGGAGATGAAAGTTTGTATTGCAGTTCATCACTTTGAAGTTAGGAATATGGGAATTATTATATTATAGTCTTTTCAATTCTGATTACAAATAAAAGTTAGGTGTGTCAGTAATAGGTACATAATTAAATAATATATTTTTATTTGCTTACGAAAAGAGAAGTGTTATGGATCGACCTGAACAAAAACGTATGGAGCTTTATTAAAAGCTGACGGGGAAATTAGACAGTCAGAGATATTAACGTTAAACAAAGATGTTGCCAATGGGGAATGCCATCGGGCACAGGCTTGAATTTAATAAATGTTTCAGAAATCCATAATAAAAAAAAGTTTCTCTGCCAATGAGTGGAGGTTTTGACTGAGCAATCGCTCCTTTCGATCTGGGTACAATGTGAATTAATATGTAATAGATTAAAATGTATACTGCAGAAGGAAATAAGTTTATCTATCTAACAATGTTCATACTCCAATAAAGCTAACTTAAGACTCGAAAATTAATGAAACAAACATAGGTAAACTTTAGATGGTTTTCCTTTGATGAAAATGTTGAAAGAAAAAGTTTAGGACGAAACGAAGTGATCAACTTTCGCTATTTTATCTCCTTATTTGAGGTCAAGGCTTAATATAGAATTACGGAGTCTATATTGAAGTAAATATTTTTTATACGTATAATAAAATTATACGTAACGCATCTATACTATATATTTAAATTATTTATTTTTCTCATAAGAAATTACATTGAATTCCTCAAATGTCAGTCTTAACAATCAATATTCTACCACCATTTCTCCGTTTCTTAAGAGTTTCGTTAGCCGTTTCTTTAACGTCCAGGTGGATGAAACCTCTGAAGAAAAAATGGTGAAAGAAACTCTATAGATTTTAAATAGAAACATTTTTTTAAATATAATTTATAGACCAGTTAAACTGTTCATAAATAATAATAATAATTTTTCATTTGCATAAAGTGAGGTATAACAAAAAAAACTCCACCATATTGCCACTTATGGCGTATAAATTTAATTAATTATTACATACATAGAGATCTAAATACATAAGTCGCTTATGGTTACAAAGCATTTAATAAGCTGTTACGTTTATCTTCAATTAATTATAATCTAATTTTACAAGAAGGATGAGAAAAAAACTAAAATAAAGACTTTTAGAGAGAAATGCACCTATTTACGTGTCACCCTACACGTCATACGTAAGGAAAGACTTTTAGTGCACACGTCGTACTACGGGCTAACTCTTTTTAGGGCAATTCAAATAAAATTCTATAATAACGTCTATCGTTGTTATAGATACGACACGAACCTTAAAACATGTATAAGAGATGAGTATTGACTTAAAGAAGAAGAGTAATAACTTGTTATTATACCTATTTTTATAAGAACGCACAACTTTTCAGACAGGTGCGTGCAGAATGCGCATTGATAAATGTAGTGTGAGATTTCCCCGGACAAATAGAGCGATGATATATGCAGAGGAGCTAGATAAAGATATGAAACTGAATGCGTGTAACTTGACTGAACGTCGCGCTTTCGTTGGGGCCCATGTTCAATAGTGAACTCCTTTAAACTTTTAATGACGATAACGATAACATTTTTCTTTTATATTAGTGGTAGAGCCACGCTGCAGACGAATACTTTGTCAAGAATGGCATATTGTCTGTAGCATGAATGGGCCGGCTCGCCCGGGGAAGAACCACACTCCCACAGAAAACCAGCGTCTGAGTGATAGTTTAGCTACCAAGCTTCGTACGGTGAGCGGCCTAAGGTCCGGAGCACCCTACCACTCGCTCTCCCATTCCTATAATGTCACTTTCCTTAAAGGTCGGCAACACTTTCGTACTGCCTATGGCGCTGTGGATCTATGGGCGGCGTTGATTGCTTTCCATCAGGTGACACGCCTGCTCGTTTGCCTTTCTATCCCATAAAAAAAATCGTGCTTTCGCTTCGATAATTGAATGAAACTCTATACGTTCTAAATAACAATGGAATGCTGAAGCGTAATTCGGAGCCATTATTCTTTTATTTAATAATGCACGACTTAGTTTCTGTTTTCGTTTTGTTGTCTATGAAAAGTTAAAGTAATGTAACTTTGTGAGTTGGAGAAAAGTAATGTTCATCACGTAAGTTAAATGATTATTTTCTATTCTAGTCTGCTAAGAAATTGCTTTTTATTTATAAGTTTATATTCACATAATTGTGTTTGTACCCCTTTTTATATTGAGTCTTGATGTATTTGTACATTGAGTTCTCTATGTATTTTTATCATTATGATAGCATTATTACATGATAATGTATTCATTATTGTACACTAAAAAAGTTATATAATTATTGATTGTAATATTTATATACAAATGACTTTTTTATTACTAACAGCAGTTTTATTACGAAATAGCGATTTTTTTCAGACAACCATAGGATGGAACACAGTGTTAAAAATATAATTTGATGTAAGTTGGTAGAAAAAAATATTAATTATTACAAATTAAAACCCATAAGCAAGCAACGTATTTAGGACATAAATTACAAGTTATTTCTTACAATCAGGTCAACTGCTAGATAATATAATATATAAAAATTAGAGTGTTGTATTTACTTGCTTCATTTATCAAAAATTAAACTAGTCTATTAAAATACATGAAAGCAGACTGAATGAGGTGGAAATTAGAGCATTAAGATGTATGTGTGGTGTAGCCTTGAATGATAGAATAAGAAATGATGATATAAGAGAGCAATGTGGAGTAAAAGAAGGTGTTGTGACAAAAATAGAAAAAAGGATGCTTAGATGGTTTGGGCATATAGAGAGGATGGATGAAAGACGACAGGCAAAAGAAATTTACCTTGTGAATGTGGATGGAAGGGCCGGAAGAGGAAGACCACGAAAAACATACCTTGACCAAATTGTTAAACTTTTTAAAGGCCAGGTCAAGAATACCCTCAACCGGCGGGCTTGCATGAGGAGAATAATGAGTTTGGAGGAAGCAAGGGAAGTATGCCGAGATCGTAGCAGATGGAGATCTGTGGTCTCTGCCTATCCCTATGGGCGACATGCGTGACGATATGTATGTATGTATGTATGTCTATTAAACTTTATAACTCATACTTGCCGTAGCTTGTAACAACATTAGCATAGCTGATTAATGGAGTCAGGGGTTACTTTGCGTCAATCCATTACTATGTGGACAGTCAGAATTATTATTTAGCTAGGATCCGCGACAAGCAAATAAAATAGAAAAATAATAATGTGTGTTTTACTGGGAGAAGTGGATTTACGGGGAACATAATCTTACCGAAAAACGGCCGTCCGCAACTCTCTACTTCCCAACCACTATCAACAACACCAAACACACACCACCACTCTTCCACAATGTACACGACACGTGTTTCGCCTCAACACGGCGTCATCAGGTATAGTAGATTCTACGGAAGACAACCCTTAAATTTTTTTCGGTAAGGTTTAATTTATTTTCCCCGTACAAACACTTCTTCCAGTAAAACACATATTATTATTTTACTATTTTGTTTACTTATCGCGAATCTTTTTTTTTATGAGACAGGAAGGCAAACGAGCAGGCGTGTCATCTGATGTAAAGCAATCAACACCGCCCATAGACATCCGCAGCGCTATAGGCAGTGTGGAAGCGTCGTCAACTTTAAGGAAAGTGTCATTATGGAAGTGGGAATGAGAGGGGGAGGAAGGAGAGGGTGTTGGCGCTCCGGAACTCAGCCGCACACCGTACGGAGCGCGGTAGCTAAGCTACCACTCAGATGTCGGTTTTCTGCGGGAGTGTGGTACTACCCCGGGCGAGCCAGCCCATTCATGCTACAGACAAATATGCCATTTTTGAAAAAGTATTCGTCTGCAGCGTGGCTCTAACACCATTAAAATATGTTAGCTAAGTAAAACTTTTGACTGTCCACATATTAGCATAGCTTTAGTTATAGTATAGGCTTTGTTTAATCTCTCGACGCTGCCCCAAGCGTGAATGTGTCATAACTTCATAGTAGTTTGGAGGGTGCAGCAATATATGTGAATGATACTTTAGATTTGTGTGTGGTGTTACTTACAGCGAACACCTTTATTTGTTGCTTTTTTTTTTAAATTTAATAATTTATTTTCGCATACGCCTGTTAGATGATTAATGATATAGTTTGATACCCTGCTAGAGTACGAAATTACTCAAGGTTGCCAATGTATTTGTAACAATTGTATTGAAAAAAAAATCATTTTATTAAATGAAGAAGATCCGAACGAGTGAGTGTTTTTTGAGTTCGAACGCGTACTTTTTTTTAATAGCCCATATGTGTCCCACTGCTGAGCACAGGTCTCTCCATTTCTGGAGGAATGGACGTTAACCCACTACGCTTGTCCAATGCGGATTGGCGGGGTTACCAGACTCGGAATAAAGATTTGTAATCCATACATATATTTTTCCGATGCGGGGATCTAACCCGCGACCATTGACTCCGCGGACGGAGGGCCCCGCCACTGAGCCAATTAGTCGTCGTCTTAAAATACTTAAATATATTTATATCCCAGTTAACGCTTCGGTATTCTCTTAGAAGAGGTTGACATAAGCGAATCACTAGGATAATATCTCAATTCAAAGTTACTCTAGAAATATTACTATACACTTGTCGGTATAATAGGTAATTATTAAAAAATGACATTTCAGTTATTTGTGTGTGTAATTATTTTTTTTCTATAAGCGTTTCACAATATTGCCTAAGCTCTTTTACCTTTCAAGCGTGGATATTTACATATATTTTTAAATCCATACTAGATAGAAAATACGTATCAAAACTGTCCTGAAAGCATTTAAAACCGGATTAAATAGGAATAGAAGCGTCGATTAAATAGGAATAGAATCAAACGTAAGCGTAACATACAAAGCGCAAAGATACCGTGTAAAGTTGTTTTGAGTCTAGAACCCTTGTCCCGCCTTTGGTAAAAGTTATATACAAACATACATATAGTCACGCCTGTCTCACTGTAGGGTTAGACAGAGATCACAGATCTCCATCCGCTTCGATCCCGACACATCTTCCTTGTTTCCTTCACATTCATCCATCTTTTCATCCATCCTTCCTCTTACATTCATTGTAGCGAAACGGCTCTCCATTCGTCGCTTTTTGCCCTCGTGGGAATCAGGACGTGACGGGTGGCGAACCATGTTAACGTTATTTTTTAAAGAATTAGGTATATTAAAATGCGTTTTAGTTAATCCCACGAGCCGCAAGGGAAGATGGAGGGTCAGCCCGAGCAGAGCCCCGCATGCTGAGGTAAGGCACTATAGTACCTGGTGGAGTCCGATCCGGAGACGGTCAGCACACTTGCGACTAAGCTCGCCCCTAGCCATGCATCCTGTAGCACGGCAGACCGTGGATTGGCGGGGAGGAAAAGGATAGAGAAGAAAGGAAAAGGGAGGGTAAAGAAAAGATGGATTAAGACAGGACGATAGGGATATGATACTACCGCAACGGAATATGTGGAGTGATACGGTAGTAGCTCGGGAGGCCGGGGTCGCGTACCCTTGTACCAATACCATAAATACCGGCTAGGCAACGGTACTCTCTGACCTAGTTCTTTAAATAGAAATATTTCTAATAAATTTGCTTTGATGTATTATATTGAACCTTGAAAAAATAAAGAAAAATAAACATGGTCATAATGGGGAGAAAGAACTATAAGCAAGTATGAGTCAGCACTGAAAGTTATTTTTATGAACAAATTTATTCATAAAGGGTAAGCGGCCTTAGACAGATACATTTAAACTGACTTATAACCTCTTTAGCATTTATTTCGTCAATTATCTACGGAACGCAGTGATATGACAGGCTGAATTTGTGTCAACGGTAATTTTATACCTTACTGATGTTATAACATACGTCGGAATGTATCTCTGGGGTCTCTCTCACCCTATCTTATCCTGCTAGACCCATTTGTTTAATTAAACTTTACGAAAATAAAACGAAAGAATATTTTTAGCATTTTGTGTAAAACTTTGTGTTGTTAGTTTTTTTTTAGTAATCTAACAGTTTTCTAAATAAATAATTACTTAAAGGTTAACATATAACTATAATACATTTTAGCCAAAATAGGATTACATAGCAGATGAATATGAAACATATAGCATATTAAATGATGTTGAGACGATGGGGGATGAGCGCAGTCAAGAAAGCGTATGATGGTCGCTCAACTGGACGACGTCCTGTGGAGCGCACCAGGTACCGCTGGAGAGACATGATCGAGGATGACTTGCGCAACCTTCACTAGGTTTTAAACTTTCAGTCTGTTACTGACAGGTTATATTAACATTATTTTTTTAATTTCAACAATATTTTTTATTTTAAAATAAAAAATAACATAAAATTATTTTTTCTTTCTTTTCTGTCATCATAACGATAATATGTGACAAATTTACATCATATTATTTTTTAACTTTGTGCGCATTTTTCCGTTGTCTGGAAGAAATCGCTAAGACCGCCATTTGTATATAAATATTATTTCAATCAATATATGTATTATATAACTTTGTTTTTGGTGTACAATAAAGAATATATCTATCTATCTATAAATTGCATCTATTAATTTAATAGAAGGAAACTATTAATTGTAACCCAATTATGAAAGCTTTATTATTAAACCATAATAAAATAAACAAAATAATAAATTACTATAAAAACAAAACAATTAAACTATATCAAACTATTAGCATCATACAGTCTCAGCCGCTCGTCCAATTGTCAGTGTGTACAGTGGCGAAAGGTTTTATAACTTCTCAAGTATTGGTACAAATTAAGTTATGTTTCAATGCATCTTAAAACATAATGTGATGAGCAAGTATACTCCTCATATTTCTGCGGAGCAGCGAAGTTTTCTACCGGATTCTATCACCTTGGCGATCGCGGATTTATATTATATAGTTTAGTTATACGATAAAAAAACTGAATTTTGATTATAATTTGTCTTCTTCAAAGGTATATGGAATAATTGTCTGTGTCACAAAATTAATATACTTATAATACTTAATAGTGGTAGAGCCACCCTGAAGACGAATGCTTTGTCTAGAATGGCATAATATTTGTCTGTAGCATGAATGGGCCGGCTCGCCCGGGGAAGTACCACACTCCCGCAGAAAACCGTCGTCTGAGTGGTAGCTTAGCTACCGCGCTTCGTAGGGTGAGCCGAGTTCCGGGTGTCCAACACCCTCCCCCTTCCCTCTACCTATCTAAATGTGGACTGCTTAAACTACTTTTCTAAATGTGGACAGTCAGAACTTTTAGCATGAATGGGCCGGCTCGCCTGGGGAAATACCACACTCCCGCAGTAAACCGGCGTCCGAGCGGTAGCCTAACTACCGCGCTGCGTACGGTGAGCGGCAGAGTTTCGGAGGCCCAACTCCCTCCTCCTTCCCTCTTCTCCTCTCGTTCTTAGTCCCAATCCCATAATGACACTTTCCTTAAAGGTCGGCAACGCTTCCGCACTGCCTATGGCGCTGCGGAAGTCTATGGGCGGTGTTGATTGCTTTCCATCAGGTTACACGCCTGCTCGTTTGCCTTCCTATTCCATATAAAAAATATCTATAAAAATGTTACAATTTCAGTCAGTATTCGCGTGCGAGGCGCTTGAAGTGTGGCCACACTATTCCAGTGGCCACAAAAATACACTTTATATGTAGAGGCTTATCGGCATACAATGTGTCACAGTGTAACAAATGATGTCGTAAAACCTTCACATAAAACTGTTTGTTTGTAACCGAACTTTAGCGTTACGATGTTTGTCATAAAAACATTGACACCGCCGTCGGCGTTTTGTTACAGCTTAATACTGATGTACCGTTTATTTTGTCTTTATTTTAATCTCAAATATATTTTTTTTATTAAAAAACATATTAATTAATTATGGGCCAATATACAAAGTACACCATACGAGTTTCATGATTTTTTTGACTACGCCTCCTTTTCCGTCCTTGACGGTCACATTTGTGTAACGTCACGAATTTGTCAAAATCCAAAATTATATATTTTCTTAAATAATGATAGAATGGGTACTATGTACTTTTTACCTAAAGTTTTTTGTTGAAACTGAAGTTTATAGTTTTAACACTTTTGATTTATACATAAACCTTATGACTTTCATCGTGGTCACACAATGTCACACTTTTCTTTATGGGATAGGAAGGTCAGCAATCAACGCTCCCCATAGACTTCTACTGCACCATAGGCAGTGCGGAAGCGTTACCGACCTTTAAGGAATGTATTATTATGAGAGTGGGGATGGCAGTGGGAGGGGTAGAGAGGGGGAGGGTGTCGGGCCTGCGGAACTCGGCCGCTCATCGTACGAAGTGCGGTAGGTGAGCTACCACTCAGACGCCGGTTTTCTGCGGGACTTTGTTGAACTCCTTATGACAAATTGTGTCATTGTGTCACTAGGGTGGATCCTGATTATACAGTGACACAATTTGTTGACACCCTCCACCACCACCAATCCTTTTTCGGATGGCTCCGATGTGTGATGGATGTTATGGTATGGGACTGGTAAGGATACATTGATGGCATTGAAACTATATTTCACATTTCTCATCTTATTTATATTAATTTTAAATACATTAATTCTGATGTAGTAGTTAAAACAAATAAATCCATAACACAAAAGTAAAGCGTCTTTATGATAATGAGTTTCACTTGACCGATTCTAAATTGACTACAATGTCGATAGATGAATTATCTCCAACCTTGTGACTAGTCATTTGCACCCCGAGCAGAGAGTCACCGATACTCGGTCATGAATATTCAACATCCTGATATAATTGGGACGTATTTAAGGGGTGGATCGATAGCGGCAGGCAATTGTTGCCTCCTCCTAGACATCGGTTATGAATTGTGGCATGACATTATCTTTCAGTAATCGTTACATTACTGAACAACTTCATTAGCATAGACCTCCCCAAGAATTTTCCACATCGCACGATCTTGCACTTGTCTCATCCACGACAACACTGCTATATATATATATATATATATATATATATATATATATATATATATATATATATATATATATATATATATATTCTATTATGGAAATTTATCATAAACACTTATTTTAAAGGAAGTTTTAGCCAACACGGGGCGAGAAGAAGGGCTCGAGACTCAAAGCAACCTAATGCGCCTCCTTTGAATCTTGTGTAGCGTTCGCGTTTGATTCTATTCCTATCTTATCCGTCTTTAAGCCTCTTTCAGGGCGCCTTTGATATGTATTTTCTATCTTGTTGGGGTTTAAAAATATACATATTTACGCTTGAACAGTAAAAGGACATAAGCAACATTTTCAAACGTTTATATGAACGCCAAAAAGAGAAATACACAGAAAACAGTTTAAACATAATACCTTTATTCTTTGTGTTTTTTATTTTTCATTTTTGTTTCTTATTATTAGTCATTTTTTAAAAAAATGACTAGCAATGTTATTAATCCTTATCAGTCGTAAGTCACCTCTTACAATAGTATAATACTATTTCACTGAGGTCATAAGTCACGTGTGAGATGACAAAACGAGACATGTTGAAATTCGCTCTGTGTGAAATGCCTGCATTTCACACAGAGCGAATTTCAACATGTCTCGTTGCCATATTAGTTAAATATCCGTAACAGAGCAATTGACATTTCCAGACATACATACATATCATTGCCTTTTTCGTTTATTTTATAATACAGTGAGCCCAAAAATGAATAAAGTCAGTGAAAACTGCATCTGTAGCTACAACCTGACCAGAATTACGTATAAAAAGCTAGCGACCGATAAGGGTTAATATAACTGGAATTCAATTTAACCATTTCAACTAAGTTAAAAATTCGTAAATGGTCTACGTAAATAGTCCAATAGAAGATATGAAATCACGATGTACGTATAGTACGTTAGCTTACTAAATTGTTTATGGCTGCTTCTCTCAGTATTTGTTCCAATAATCGTGTGGCGAATTGTATGATTTATATATGGCCACACTAGTCTTAAGAGGTTAACACTTTTGTATATAGATTGTAACAACAACTGTTACTTCCAAAAACTTTTATATACACCTTTATGTGTGAAGGGTTAAATACAATCCTTCTTTCCCCAAGTTGGCCGTTTCATTGAACACGTAACTTCAACGAAAGTCACTCCTGGTGACCACGACAAGCGTATACAGTCTCTGTAGGAAAAATATAGGTAGTGTATATTAAAACAACTGAAACGTAAGCAAGACACACAGAGACAGGCATTACCTGGTACTAATCAGTTTACTGTTCTTTGTTGTTCTAGTTCAGTTTTGTAAGCCCGATGACGTTCAGCTGTTACCGAAAGTTTTTATTAGGTCACTATTGTAATCTTGCACTATATTTATACCACAGTTACAATGTGTTTTATATTCTAGAAGTAAACTTATTTATCCAGCGTATCATTCGCTTTCCTTCACAAATAAGCTTAATAAATTAATGGAGAACAATTTCGTTAGTCTCGCTAAAAATTAAAAAATGGTGCGGCCGATTTAAATATTTTTTTTTATTTTGTTAGCTCTAATACCAGGAATCTCTCCTTGTTTTCCGTTGCGGTAGTATCCCTATCATCCTATCTAAATATGTCTTTCCCCTGCCTTTGCCTTTCGTCTTTATCCTTTTCCCTTCCTCTCTACCAATCTACGGTCTGCCGTGCCAATGGATGCGTGGCTAGGGGTGAGCCTAGCCGCAAGCGTGCCGACCGTCCCGGGGTCGAACTCTGCTGGGGCTGACCTCCATCCGCGTTTGTGGCTCGTGGGATACTCTATGATGAATTTAAATTAACCTAATTTGTTAAAAATGACGGCGACGTGGTTCGCCACCCGTTACGTCCTGATTCCCACGTGCGTTACGATGGATGTGAGAGTGAGGATGGATAAAAGAATGAGAGGAGATTGAGTGTGGAGGAAGCAAGGAAGGTGTCGGGATCGTAGCGGATAGAGATCTGTGATCTGCCAACGCCTACGGGAGACAGGCATGACAATATGTATGTAATACAAGGAAGGTTTACGAATAAAAAGATATAGGGAAAACATAATAGTTTGAAAAATGGATTTTTTTTTACTTCCAATTACTTTCAATAGATAGCGTTGGTGATAACTTTATCGTGTAACGGACGTGTTATACAAAACTGTCGATTATTTTCTGCGATTTTGAAAAGTATTGCACACCTAATTACTTACATACCAGGAGAAAATAAGGACAGGGGAACATAAATTGTAGGTGAAACGAATTTACCAGGCCATCTAGTAATTAATAATTTGAATCTAAATTTCTTCTATTTGGCAATAACGAAGCATTATGTTTTAGTTGACGTTTTCGCTGGTAGTTAGTAACTGAAATAATTAGGTCCTTAGAGGGACAGACATTTGAAGATCGGTCATTAAAGTTGACGAAGGCAAAGAAATGGGACCTACATAAATCAGATGAATGGAGGGTGTGTCAGAAAAATATGACCATCAATCTTCTTCCCCTGGGTGAAGTGGTGATTAACTGAATCTCAGATATTGTATGACATCGTAATGTTAAAAGTGATCATTGTTAACTTTTGCAATAAACTTTAAAGTTACTTTTTATATGACCCATGTATATGCCACTGATAGGCACGGAATTTCTACATATTAAGAGGAATATAGTTATTAACCCATCAAACTTGTCCGAGGCCAATTGGCAGGATACCCAAACTCCGAATAAATATATGGAACCTGCGACTGTCACATACGAAATTGGTAACTTTGACAGTTAATTTAAAGATGTACATACACACATATAGTAACGCTTGTCTCTCTGTAGGGTTAGGCAGAGACCACAGATCTCCATCCGCTACGATCTCGACACATCTTCCTTGCTTCCTTCACACTCATCCATCTTTTCATCCATCCTTCCTCTCACATTCATCGTAGCGAAACGACTCTCCGTTCGTCGCTTCTCGCCCTCGTGGGAATCAGGACGTTACGAGTGGCGAACCACGTCGTCGTAATTTTTTAACGAATTAAGTATATTAAGATTCGTCAAAGTGAATCCCACGAGCCGCAAAGGAGGATGGAGGTCAACCTCAGCAAAGCCCCGCTTGCCGCGGTAAGGCACCCTGACCCCTGATCCAGACCTTAAAGATGTCGCTGATGATCATATAATTATTTCATAACTTATTTACGGCTCACTATTGGACATGGGAAGCCATTTCTAGAGGAAGTGATATAATTCCAGTGCGCTTGTTCAAAGCGGAATGCCGAAGTACACGGACTCTGAATAAATTCCTAAAGACTATACACATATCTTTCCCAATGTGGTCGTTTAACTAGCGACCACTGACTTCGAAAGCGATAATTTCACCACTGGCTGTAATCAAAACAACTCGCCGTAAAGGAAAATCCTATCCCCACCATCTGGATGAGTGGCGATCTACTACGGTGCGTTTCTCTCGTAATTTCTTTCCCCACACCACGAGTTTGTGGAACCAGCTACCCTCGGCGGTCTTTCCGAACCGTTACGACATTGGAACCTTTAAAAAACAAGCCTTTACATACCTAAACGGCCGGCAACGCTTCCGCGACTCCTGAGGTGTCGTGGTTGCCTATAGGCGGCGTTGATTGCTTTCCATCAGGCGACACGCTTGCTCGTTTGTCCTCCTATCCCATTTAAAAAACGAAAAAAATCAGCCCTTACTAGCTCTTACTGATTTTTCTGCCATTACAATAGATACAAAGATATCTGATTTAAGTAAAAATAAGGCAGGATGATGCGACAAACATAAGTTATTCTATTAAAAATAACAAGACGTTTTAGTTGTAATTTTTTTAAACAATTAATGACCTAATGGTCGTCAATTGTTTAAAAAAAATGTGGGATATGGAGGCAAACGAGGAAGCGTAACGCCCGATGGAAAGCAATAAACGCCGACCATAGACATTTGGAACAGAACAAACATTGAAAATGCGTTGCCTACCTTGGAGACAAGAAAAGGGTTGATTTTTGAAGGTTTCAATGTCATGTCATGTAGAGTCATATGTCATTTATATTTGTGACAAAAAAAACCAAAATGAAGAAGTAGTGTTTAAAGAAATCTTTAAAATGCAGGTATTTAACAGGGATCTAGTTTTCTAAAAGAACAATGGAAGGTAACAAAGTCACAAAAATATTTTGTTGAAAAAGCTGTTTCTAGAAGTACGTCATCACGTATTGTGTAGTCTGACGTACAACGAACAAAATTAAAATACAAGCTACGAACTTGGCGTGCCGTATTAATATTATAATGCAGCCAACCTTTACCAAACGATAGGATATCCATAAATATTATATTTTGAATTAGGATTAAATAATAAAAATTTATGTTGAACGCAAAATCAATATAAACTCAAACTAAAAGATTGGATTATTTTTTTAAAAAACAGAAGCTTCAAATTTCGAATTAGCTTTTTTCCATACCTAGACTCTTTATTAGGTGCCAGTAACATAGTTTGGCTCTTAAACCTCGTTAGAACTAAATTATTGCCAATAATGTAGAAAAATTAAAACCACCCGTTTTTTGCAAACGATTGTATAGTTTAGTAGTAAAAATATGGAATCTTATATTTGTTTTATAATTTTGCAAAATATGTTTATTATATATTATAATTATGATACTAAAATTTAATTTATTTTTGTAAATGCTATCTTAGTAGAGCCTTTTAAAGCGAAATCAATAAATTAACAAAAGCTAGAGCTGGTTAAAGCATATCTGTGATTTAAAGATATGGTAATGATAATAAACGATAATTAACTAACAAAATTTGTATCGACTGATATCGTACAGTCAGAATTTATAGTTAGCTAAGACCCGTGACGAGCAAACAAAATAATAATGAGTGTTTTGTTTTGATGTGAATTTACGAGAAACTGAAATTAAATCTTACCAAAAAAACCCGCCGTCAGTCCACTTCCCAACCACTATCCAAAACATCAACACCAAACACACACAAATACTCTTCTACAATCTACACGATATGTGTTTCGCCTCAATACGAGGCATTATTAGGTATCGTAGACTCTACCAAAACCAACAGTTAGGTTAACAAGGATCTAAGTTTAGTAAAAATTCTGACTGTCCACATAGGATTTCCCCAAAATAACGCTCGAATCCATTAATCATAGACTGATATCTTTCACATTAATTGTCTACAACACGCAGATCCCACTTTACGTAGAAATCGTCATAAAGATGAAAAACGTGATATAGTAATCACTATTTGTACACTCCTTTGTTCATTTCATAATAAACTTACAATTTTGGAGCGAAATGGTTCTACGTGTTGTGTCAATAGAAAATCTGATATAGTTATAAAAAAAGAAAACTATTTTATTGTTTTGATATTACTACATCTCTTGTCAGCTATTTCAGCTAATTCAATGGAAGAATCAAATGCAAGTTTTTACTGATTTTGAAAATACAAATTAAAATCTCGGGCCATTCCGTACTAACAATGAAACATGGTATCATTAGTCACGTATAAAAAGCCGACAAAGCTCTAAGAGTTTTTTTTTTCTTATTACATCATGTTTCTATTTAGCTTGGAAGTTGAAAAGTTTTATTATTAATGCGTCATCGTTTTATTTATTATACATTTTGTATTAAATATGAAGAACAATGGACCTTTTATTCAGATTGGACCTTTTATTGAAAAATAAAAGTAAATCAATAATCCCACCAATCTGCCTTGGAAAATGTCCTACATTTTTCAAGGCGGATTGGTGGGATTAAACCAGGGTTAAATATCCATTCCTTCAGTAATGGTGAGGCTCAAGCTTTCCAATAGGTAAAAGCTTCCTGGGGCTATACCGCACCGCAGTGTGATTTTTTGGTCGCAGGTCAGTCCATGGAACATTTGCTTGACTGCTCACTGCCAAATGCTTCTGCTATGGCAGTGGTGAATTACTGGGCTGGAAAGACATAGGAACCACTGACACGAAAAGAAGACTAGTAGTAAGTCATATATATAGGGCGTAGACAATAAAATACACATATTTATGTCGATGCGGGAATTGAACCTATGACGGTTGGCTTAAAAATCGAACAATTCGTTACTACGCCATTAGACTGTTTTTTTTGTATGTTTAACGTCTATAAGTGTATTGTAAATATTTTTTGAATGATTTTTAATATAATTAAATATATATATATTTTTTTTCAGATACATCAAAAAGCCATCGATTAATTTCTCCGAACACATTAATTATGTTACAGTTTTATTAATTGGTGGTAAATCTAAAAGTGAAGTGTAGTTAACATATTTTATATAAACATTAGTGATAGAAATCTCAGTGTAGAAAATGGGCTGTAACACAAGTTCAGAATCGAAAAACACAAAGGAAGAGAAGACTCAGTCGCAGGATAATGGGAACAACATTGAAAAGGGTATGTCGTGCATTTTTTTTTATTATTTAGCTAAAGTATATAATATAAAATATTATATTATAAATTTTATATATATTATGCTAAAAATATTATTGGGAACAATCAGAAGTGGAAAAAAAAAGTTTTTCTTTAAGTAGACAATTTCACTTCCCAAACGTGTAGAGAGAGTTCCCTCTGTTACTGGAAACTAGAATGAAAATGTGTAGTAATGATCGCATCGACCAGTTTATGCAGGTATTCGTCTTCATTTTTCTCCTGAATTCCTGGCGTTCGTTCACACAATAGACGTTGTTCAATAACCCAGGTCAACCATGGTTTCTTGGTGAGTTTCAACTTCCCACCAAACAGTCAAAAATTATGTTCTTTGTTGACTCACCACTCCCCCCCCCTTTTTTAATAAGCCTCTCTGCGCCACTTGTTAGAACAGCAGGAAACGCTGAAGCATGCTACCACAGCTCTGACGGCGCCCTATTTAGGAACCAATCTCGTGCTGGGAGGATCCTGAAGATGAGGCTCCTCATCTCCTACCTACTTTGGGGGCACATACGGAGCGCCACCTTGAGGTTCAGATGTCGGGCGGCGAGGCTTCCCCTTTTCCGCCGCTCGAACCTCGGTTATGGAGGTTGTAGGAGAGCCTTATCAGCTCTCCTCTGTCGCCCTGTTCTCTGCCTAAGGATACGGTGCGGACACTCGCCCCTCCAATAATGCAAGTCAATCGTCAACGCCTCAATGCGTTACTATTGCTCAGTTAAGAATATGAAATAAAAAATTATATGACGTTGTACGCCAAAGTACGAAACGCCGTAAAATAACAAAATGCACCCATTCAACGCCGATATTCTTTGAGTGCTAACATAATGGTTGCAAATTCATTTATAGGAAATAATGTTTACTCTTCATTCTACGTAACAACAAAGTATTATATAGGTATAAAGGCTTAATTTTCTTTTCTACCTCGGGTCGTAACGATATTAACTATTCCTCTTGGAGGCCAATATAATAAAGGTATAAAAGGAAAGTTTTTATTGTGCCTCTTTTTATTATTCAACGTTCGTTGCTAATTAAATTGGGAGTTAGAAAAGTTGGTGAACCTATTAAACACTTTAAACTCTCCTTTATAAATTTTGAAGGAAATAAAACCGTCGTTGTAACATTAACTTAATAAAATATCAATTTAAAATTGTCTGATTAAAAGTATTATAGTCACGCCTGTCTCCCTGTAGGATTAGGCAGAGATCTCAGATCTCCATCCGCTACGATCCCGACACACTTTCCTTGCTTCCTTCATACTCATCCAACTTTTCATCCTTACTTCCTCTCACATTTATCGTAGCGAAATGGCTCTCTGTTCGTCGCTTCTTGCCTTCATGGGAATCAGGACGTGACGCGTGGCGAACCACGTCGCCGTCATTTTTTAACGAATTAGGTATATTAAGATTCGTCGTAGTGAACCACGAGCCGCAAGCGGGGATGGAGGTCAGCCCTAGCAGAGCCCCGCATGTGGAGGTAAGGCACTATAGTACCCGGGGGAGCCCGATCCTGGGACGGTTGGCACGCTTGCGACTAAGTTCGCCCCCTAGCCACGCATCATTTGGCACGGCAGACCGTAGATAGGCGGAGAGGAAAGGAAAAGGATTGAGAAGAAAGGAAAAGGCAGGGGAAAGAAAAAAATAGATTTAGACAGGATGAAAGGGATATGATACTACCACAACGGAAGACGAGGAGTGATACGGTAGTAGTTCGGGAGACCGGGGTCGCGTACTCGTGTACCAATACCATAAATACCGGACAAGCGGCTAGGCAATAATAAAATAAATAAGTAAAAAGAAGAATCGTAATCAATGAGCATAAGCACTGTGATTTATTCAATAAAAAATATAGTCAAGTGGCACGACACTTAGACTATCGTGATATATACACAGCATATAAAACACACCTATTATTGTTGCATGTATAAAAATCATGGTATTAATTTATAATATATCAAGAAAAAAATATAGTCAAGTGGCACGACACTTAGACTATCGTGATATATACACAGCATATAAAACACACCTATTATTGTTGCATGTATAAAAATCATGGTATTAATTTATAATATATCAAAAACAAATATTTTTTGAGTTGATAAATGGGTCTTTTAATCTATTACGACACAATTCAAGTGTTCAAAAAAATTTATTTTCATAATCATAGATTTAATCATCTATTTTAAAGAAATTGAAATAAATAAAAAAGGTGAATAGATTTAAGTCAATATAATTTATAAAATAAATTTTATTTTGGCTGTTTTGTTTTGCGCTTTTTTAAATATTCGAAGCTTTTATATTTCTGTTTCACTTTCATGAAAATTCCCTGAATTATAAATAGATGGCGGTTAAATTAATATAGCGCCATCTCGTAGCTTAGTATGAAACGATATGGTTAAAATTTTGCGTTAACCTCGTAATTATTAGCTGTAGTAACAGATGGCGCTGTTTACAAAATATTTGTTTATGATAGAAAATGTAAGTAAATATAATTTTTAGTCGAATTTTATAAAAGTTTATTGTTTCACGAAATCGTATCTTCTATCGGGTTTAAAGTTAAAATTTATTGACCGATACAAATTTCGGTTTACATATATCTACTATCGAAACGATATCGTTAATCGTTTCGAAATTTTAAATCGTTGGGTTTTTATTTCTCGACTTCAAGCATATTTCTCTCCATGTATGTGAGGTCTATTATATAAAAATCTTATTCAAACTAATAGAACAATGGATGTGGATATCGTCACAATAAAATTAAGACTTAGATATTTATAGTATTGAAACTTAATTCAATTTCATTTTGCTGCCATTATTTGCCGAATTAGACGTAACGAGCAAATAAAAGTTCCGGCCTTTTGTAGCCTACAGGCGACCTTTATAAATAGAGCATTGAAGGACTTTTGTAGCAGTTGTATAACGAAACTTTTTTGTGCCCTATCGTGTCTTCGAGTGAATTCAGATAGAAAATATTTATTTTAGGCGTAATAGTTTCCATAAATCGAAGTAACATGATTTCATATTTAAAGTAAGATTATTATCTTGCATTTATTCCTTCAGTGGTAGGTAGCACAAGTGGACCAGCTCAACTGAGGAAGTTTCACTTCTCCACAGAATATCGAACCCCTTAATGGTAAGGCAGAGTCGACAGATCTCCATCTGCTACGATCACGCATACTTTTTTGCTCCATCTCCACTAAGCCTTCATACAAGTTCGCCGGTCAAGGGCGAGTTAATACCTTGACCAAATTGCTGAGGTTTTTAAGAAAGGCTAGGTCTAAAGTATTAATTCTAAATTAATGTAATTTATAATAATTTTTTGTCCTTAAATTGAAACATTTTATATTGCTTTATTCCTCATTTCATTTTGAAAAACTTCAAAAAAATTACAATAAACGAGATGAATGGCTTACTTTTCGTTTGGCATAGTCATCGAAAAAGTTAGAATAGGTCTGTAAGTAATGGCTAGACATTTATCAGGCCAATTTAAGACTTTACACCTGAACACCGTTTCTGAAATACAAAAGATTGAAAAATATTTCGACTCTACACCAAAGATATATGGTATATTTTCGTATGTATTTGCCAATAGAAGACAATTATTATTGTGTATACGTACTAACTGAATATGTTATTGTATCTTTGTGTATTTGAAATCATTTGTGTTCGTAATTACATTTTCCATACATCTTATATACATAGTTTTTTTATGGGGTAGGAAGGCAAACGAGCAGGCGTGTCACCTGATGGAAAGCAACCAACGTTGACCATAGACATCCGTAGCGCCATAGGCAGTACGGAAGCGTTGCTGACCTTTAAGGAAATTGTTATTATGAGAGTGGGAATGGTAGGGGGAGGATGTTGGGCCTCCGGAACTCGGCCGCTCACCGTACGAAGCGCGGTAGCTAAGCTACCACTCAGACGCCGGTTTCCTGCGGGAGTGTAGTACTTCCCCGGGCGAGCCTGCTCATTCATACTACAGACGAATATTATGCCATTCTTGATAAAGTATTCGTCTGCAGTGAGGCTCTACCACTATAAGTAATACACATATAAGTAGTACACATGTATTCCACAGCTGGGAATGGAGCCTACTATATAAATCATATTAAAATACAAATATAGAAACTGGGAAAGAAGGACTGTAATAATTTTATAACTTATTAAATATTCATGTTTCCTTAAAGCATTTGTATATTAAAAGACAAAATGCAAATATCCTTTCAACATTTAAAAGTACTCAAACTAAGTCTACGCTGCATCTACAAATCTCGTAGCTTATGCTACGAAAACGTTTCAACTTTTATACTTCCCAGAGTATATTTTATATAATTATTTAAATTATATTCATTTGCTTAAAGCTAAAGAAGTCAAACGAAGTTGTTTTACTTTATATAGGTTGTTAATTGTATAAGTCAGCTAAAGTTATGATGAGATGAGAATACAAGACATAGGAATTGGTTAGAATATAACAAATTTATTATTAATATTATTAATTAAAATGTTTCTTAGTAGTACATTACTATCGAAGCGATTGTGGTCATCAATTGTTTGATAGGTTGATAGCGGATTTTGCAATATTTCTCCATCAGACATCTTGATCTATTCGTGGCACTGCGCTTACTTTAAGTAAGGAACCACTTGGTAGACGATTAATAGAGACCTTATCGACTTGTGGATGATCAGCCGTGAGAACAACAATGATTATAAAAAAAATCCAAAAGTTAAAAAAAAAAAAAGACTTTTTAAAGTAAAAATTCTTCGAACAATTGTTTCGTTCCGTTTTTATATAAGAAAACTAGAACCTGTTATACACCACTGCCGGGCATGGGGTCTTCCCATTGCTGGAGATATAGACATAAAACTACAATGCACATTTAAAGCTAATCATCCAGCACTATTTATTGGCTAGATACGAGAATCGAACCCGCAACCATTGACTGTAAAAGGGGTGGCTGCGGTCTGATATTGATAATGAACACATAGCCTATATGTTCATACGATATAGCCGCATTTAGAAACAACCATCTTGATAAGGCCCATTTTGCCAACCATCTTTTAACATGCGGGCATATCCTGTCCGATAATCATTAACTAAAGATTTTACACACACGTAAAAAGGGTTTGAGATTAGGTAAACAATTGGAGATTTTACAGAACAAGAAAAGTTAAGTTAATTTCTATTTTTCGCTGTATTTGGGGGGTGCTGGTCATATATATCGCCCGTCCTAATGGCAAGATATTTAACGGTTGTTTTCCGTATAGTCTACTATACCTGATGATTCCTCGTGTTGAGGTGAAACACGTGTCGTGTACATTGTGGAAGAGTGGTGGTGTGTGTTTGGTGTTTTTGATAGTGGTTGGGGGAAGTGGAGAGTTGTTGACGGCCGTTTTTCGGTAAGATTTAGTTTAAGTTCCCCGTTTCAGTAAAAAAACATGATTATTTTTCTATTTTTCGTTTGCTTATCGCTATCTTATCTATGTAAAAATATTAACTGTCCACAAAGTAGTTTTTACTATCTATGAATATAAAAAGCGTCATCCCTACCATGTGGATGAGTGGCGATCTATAGTACGGTGCGTTTTACCTTACCTTCTCTGTGCGCACTACTGCTCTGTGTAACCAATAATCTTTGGCGATATTTTTTACCAATATTGGAATTTACAAAAAACAAACCTACATATGTCTTAAAGGCCGGCAACGCTTCTTTTTTATATGGGATAGGAAGGCAAACGAGCAGGCGTGTCATCTGATGGAAAGCAATCATGCCGCCCATAGACTTCCGCAGTGCCATAGGCAGTACGGAAGCGTTGCCGACCTTAAAGGAAAGTGTCATTATGGGAGTGGGAATGGGGGGAGGGGGAACGGGTAGAAGGACGGGGGGGAAGTGTTGGCCCTCCGGAATTCGACCGTTCATCGTACGAAGCGCGGTAGGTAAGCTACCACTCAGACGCCAGTTTTCTGCGAGAGTATGGTACTTCCCCGGGCGAGCCGGACCATTCGCACTACAGACAAATATTAAGCCATTCTTGACAAAGTATTCGTCTACAGCGGGGCTCTACCACTATTATTACTATACTTCTGTAATGCTTATAGTATTTGCAAATCTCTATGGGCGGCGTTGATGGCTTTCCATTAGGCGACACGCTCGCTCATTTGCCTTTCAACCTCATGAAAAATATTTCCAGTGGTGTTAGTTTACAACAAATACTGTGTCATATCTCAAGGTTATAGGGGTTACACGCGCCATTCCGTGGGAAAGGTGTCACCCAGGCACCTGCTACCTCTCACATTTACATCTTGAATATTGCGGCCTTGCTTTGCGCGTTAGACTTGTTTAAATGAGACTAGCAATATTTTTAATAATATTAGAATTCTCATTATTCATTCCAATTAATCTAATAATGCCTATGCCAGAAATGGTTCACATTAACAGTCCAATGGAGGATATGAACTCACTATGTCACATCCTAAGCCCGATCCTAACCCACTGAGTTATTGTTTTAGAATTCCGCAGCGCCATAGGCAGTGCGGAAGCGTTGCCGATCTTCAAGGAAAGTGACATGGCAGGGGAAGAGAGAGGGGGAGTTGAGGAGGGAGGGGGAGGGGAAGGGTGTTGGGCCTCCGGAACGCAGATGCCGGTGTTTTTGCGGGATATTAGCAATGGTTTACCAAAAATACACCAAAAACATTTTACTCAGGGGTTGTGTACATTTAAAAATTGTCTTAATATTGTAGCTAACATATAAATAAATTATTTATGACAATGGAGATCGCTCCGAAAAATTGTTAGGAATAGTTCCTGCTGTTCACTATAAAGATTATCACCATCCATCTGGATGAGTAGCGATTCAGTACAAGCGATGATTGCTTTCCATTAAGCGACACACTTAGCCGTTCGCTTATTTTATCCTAAGACCTATCTCAAAAAGACATCATTTTGACACAAACAAAAGTCATTTGACTTAAAATCACACATAAATCGAAAATTAAAAAAGATCCATACAAGAAATATCACGTCATAGTGTAGTAGAGTAGTGTACTTGTATGTGTCTGACAGTCTCTTCTCACAATCAGTACAAATTTTATTCAATAATTCAAAGTAACAAACAACATTGTGGCTGGCCAAAATGCCGTTGGTAAAAAAAATAAATCGAAATTTAAAAAAGTCATCGCAGAATAACGTAGCGTCGAGTTTCCCGCGCAATCGCTCTCCACAGTCGCTGCGGGTCTAGTGAGACGTGTACGTGTTCACTCCGGCTACACGGTTGCCCTAACGCGATCGTCAAGTGTGAATCAGGTGGCATTTTCGATCTACCGTCTACGGGGAGCCTAAATACGGGAAATAGGTAAGATAATCTTTTTAAAAACTGTGTTAAATATATAGATGTTTATTTAATTCGCAGACACACAAATACAATACGAGTACAATTAAAAATTAAATGATCCAAAGAATATATTTATATATTAAATTTACTATTATATTATATTAAACTAAATGAAACAAATAATATAATTATAATTATATTTTTGTACCGTGAAATATTCAACTAAGAAATAAGAATGCAAATAAAGTTAAAAAAATCAACGTTCATTTGGCAGAATACAAAGGAAATATCTGCCCAACCAGCAAAAGATTGATTTTCTACCGATACTCATATTTTTTTTAAAATAATTATTTAAACTAAACTAAACAAAAAAGTTTAATAAAAATTTTTTAATATTAAATTTTTTAAATTTTATAATAAAATTTTTTAATTTGAAATAACTATTAAAATAATATAATATGTAATATAAGTTTTACTTATATTAAACTAACATCAAATTTTATTATTTATACATAATGTAGAAAAAAAATGGATGTTTTTTAAAGATTTATTTTAATATACAAATATTAATATATTTTTTTGATTAAGTCCTATCTTCGGTCACAATTATGTTGGTAGCTGTTTTTCGCTTTCTTCAGCGACTTTTTTAAAAATACTATGTATAAATAAATAATAGGGAAAAATAGTGTAACCGAAAAAAAAAAATTGTACTCTGTATTAACATAAAACTTAAAAGATATATTATAAAACAATCTTTGCTATCGCTTTTTTGCGTTGAGAAAGGGTGGTAGGCCAATGTCAATTCCTCAAAATATTTGAAGAAAAGAACCGATTTGAATCCATCTCATTAATTAATTATGATTAAAAAAAAACAAACAACAATAAAAAAATAATAATATTAAGAAAGAGAGTTTATTTTCAAAACATTTTCAATAAAAACATACTTTCGTTGTAGGGAAGCACTCATCTACTCATGTTTGAGCAAGGCTTATTTTTTTAATATTCATTTCTGTACGGTGATGTTACATTAAAGGTTTCCGTGAGCAGTCCTTTTAATAAAACTTTGATGTTAGTGTGAGAAATGTACATTAGATATCACATTTAAAATATTATACACACAAAAAAAAACATACAGATAAATCGCCAAACAACTTTTATACATTCGGAAATATGCATAAAAATACTATTTACTCTATTTAATATTTGTTTTTTATGTACATGTATCTAACAGTTTTTCCATAAAACAATGTTGTCGACCTAAATTTCAGAATTTGTAAGTCCATATAAGTAAATTTTGTGTTTTTCTCATAGTTTCAGAAAATTATATAAAATTCTTATAAAATTTACTCAAACTATGAAAGGTATAAAAATACTTAAAAGTTTTCGAACGGAAGCTAAGAACCGGGAGAAGAAGCGTAGGTAGACCACCAGCCAGATGATCTGATGATATAAAAATTCATGCCGAAACATTCGGGATAAGAACAACCAGAGACTGCTGTAAAAATAAATTCCTTTCCATATGCCTTGCAAACATATGCTGAAGAAGAAGAATATATTATTATTTATTTTTAAGTTTTATGTGCTGAAAAGTGGAAAGAAGTAATGAATAAAATTTGTTTTTTGGAATAACTATATCGGCTTATCAATTCGATCCATTTCATGATTCAAGCACAGAAACGAGATTTTCCCTTTTCGAGTTAAAATTTCAAAATCTTTTCGAAATCGCGAGCTTAGTTTCGAGTTGAAAGGTTCGCATGTTATATATTGAAATGGAAACCCCTGTAATGGTAACCGCTCGGCTCCGGTATGTTAAATCGCGTAAGCTCGAGTCTCAGTTGAAAACAGAAATTTATTTAGAACCGATAAATTTTGTTTTCGTGTCGGATTTAATTTATATGTTTCGAAAACACTGTGTCCGAATTTCGAGAAATAAAATTGGTAAGATCAAATTTGTTTTTTTAAACAGGTTTTGATCGGAATTTGCGCTCAGAACTTATATTATGGGAAAGAGAGACAAACGAGTAAGGTTGTCTCGCCTAATGGAAAGCATAGACATTCACAACTCCAGAGGCATTACAGATGCGTTGTCGGTCTTCGAGATATGCAATTGTTTTTTTAAAGGTTTGAATGTCGTATCGATTCGGTAATACCGCTGAAGGTATTTGGTTCCACAGAGTAGTGGTATGGAGGAATGAAGTTTAAGTAAAAATGCACCGTATTGGACTAGAGTAGTCCCGTAGACATCAGACGTTCTGACGTACAATAGTATCATTTACCTGCTAACACTGAATATAAAAATCGACAGGTCATGTGCGAGCAACATCGTGCAAACTAAGTAGGTTAGAATTAATTATGTGGGGGAACATTTACTTATTTATATTTACGTTGATGTGAAGAGGCCCTATTGTTGATGCGGGTACAACACAGAAGTTAATTAGATTATGCAAAACGGATTACTTTTCATTAGGAAGGTTATTATATTTTTTAAAAGCGATAATAGACAAATTGGTTTTAGATTTTACTTACAGACTATCAGGGTTAACCATATTTTTCCTAAATATGTGTTACAAGTTTCATTGGAATAGTTAACAAGAATCCTAGTAACTTTAAAATTATTGAAAGAAAAAAAAATCTCTTTCAGTCCATGAAATAGTACAGACAAAATATAAAAATAAAAAAATATGTAAAAGTAAGGCATAGGTGTATATAAAAAAAGGAATTAAAAAAACGAAAGAAATTTATATCAATGAAAAAATAAAATAATAATAGTATTCTTAGTCTTTTTTAATAAATACCATATAGACATAATATTCTTCTGCCTTTCTATTTTTTTGTCACTTCTTTCGTAAACACATAATGTAATCATTATGTGTTTACGAACATTCGTAGTTAGTGTACGACATTTTACAGGTAGGAAGATACACAGAGAGGAAGGCAAAAGAGCAGGCGTGTCACCTGGTGGAAAGCAATCAACGCCGCCCATAGACATACGCAGCGCCATAGGCAGTGCGGGAGCGTTGCCGACCTTTAAGGAAAGTGTCATTATAGGAGTGGGAATGGGTGGGGTTAGAGGGAGGGGGAGGGTGTTGGGCCTCCGGTACTCAGCCGCTCACCGTACGAAGCGCGGTAGGTAAGCTACCACTCAGACGCCGGTTTTCTGCGGTAGTGTGATACTTCCCCGGGCGAGCCGGCCCATTCATGCTACAGACAAATATTATGCCATTCTTGATAAAGTATTCGTCCGCAGCGTGGCTCTACCACTATAAGATTATCCTATTCTATAAGGGTTTGAGACTCCTCAGCTGAGTTGGCAACGTGCTACCTACCATTGCTCTACCACTATTACATACATACATACATATCGTCACGCCTGTTTCCCGTAGCGGTAGGCAGAGACCAAAGATCTCCATCTGCCACAATCTCGGCATACTTTCCATACCACACTCATCACTCTCCTCATGCAAGCTTGTCCGTTTAGGGTACTTTTGACCTGGCCACTATTACTTTAATTATTATGATGGAGTGCCTTTATCGGATAGCAGGTTGCTATAATATGCTGTAATGTTACATTTAAAACCTTAATTTGTACAATTTTCTTGAACAAAATATCAGCGCAACTAAAATTCGTGGCACAAAATTTGCTCCTCATATAGAAAATTATTATATATTATCTCATAATCGTGTTTAGAACGCTGCTTTAAAATAAAATGAGCTTAATTGTTAAGCCAATAGAATATAATTATGTTTAGCAGTGTCATGAGGACAAACAAAATTGGGGTCATGTTGGGAATCTAGCTCGTTTCTACCTCATTTGGCCCGTCCATCATAATTAATCGAATAAAGTTAGACCTTTGGTAATTTGGAATTTTTAATATGTTTAAACTTTATCATCATCTCTTTAGACGGTTAGGTGATTAGATTATCTTTATTATATTTTATGTTCGCTGACTCTGTTAAATATATTTTAATATTGTGAAAATTATTGTTCTTTATTATTTGCCTGCCGTATGGGTTTATCCATATTAAAATATGTTATGTTAACATATAATATTATAATACAGATTAAATCCACAAAACAGTCACTGAGAAGGTCAACTGTCAAAAGTGAGTCTCAAGATGGCGGCCCTAATGCCTTTCAAAACATATATATTAGATTTACATTTAAATTAATAGTATTTCGATTTAATTTAATAATAAGATATTAGAATTAATTTAATTATGTTTACATTTAAGTTACATTTAGATTTAAATGAATAAAATTTAATTATTTAAAAAATTAAAATAATTAAGTATAACAGATTTAATATAGGCAGCAATAGGTCAGTCGGTAAGGCTCCATTGGACTATTTAAAATCCGTTGGCCTATTGATGTGAACCATTTCCTAGCAGAAGCACTATTAGCTTAATTGGAATGGTTAATAATAATTCAGCCTCCTAAACATTATTAGTCTTTTTAAAATAAAAAAATGAAAAAGCAATTAATTTTAATTTAATAATGTGTAAATTTAATAACCCACGAATCTTTTCAATCTATTGTAATCGAAAAAGAGAAGATTACAGTGTTAATTCAAGCGAACCTGATCGCGGATGAAGCGTTATCTATCTTCAAATATACTAGTATTAGTCGGATAGTACGTCTTACATTCATAAGCTCTCTAATACTGTCTAGTCGGCCAAGAAACATCAAGTATTATTTCCAACGACGCTCTTAGCTGGCTCAACTTTTTAATCCACTTAGTGTATAATACACTGATGTTGGGGAGAAGGCTATATATAAACTTTGAACAGATGTCGCGAATCAAAGTAGATACGTCTTCTGAAATGGGAGTCCATAAATGGAATTTCTATATTAAATAAAGAAAAGAGAAGCATAATAGAACACTTTTTAGATGTGAAATATTGGCGACAGCTTGGTCCCTGTATAGAGTCCAGTGGAAGAGAACGTAGCCTGAATCGAGACGACGTCTCGGTCTACAATTTCACTCCCATATACCGCGATAAAATGTTTCACATGTATAATAACTAATTTGCCTATATTTACTTTTTATGGGATAGGAAGGCTAACGAGCAACCGTGTCCCTTGATAGGAAGCAATCAACACCAACCATAGACATTACAGAAGCGTTTTCGGCCTTTAAGATAAAGTGTAGTATATTGTTTGAATGTGTCTTATCGGTTCGGAAATACCGCTGAAGAAAATTTCTACAGGGTGTATGTTTAATATGTCAGTTTTAGTATATAAAAATATATTAAACACATATAGATAGTAAACGATTGATGTTGCCATAGTAACGTCTAAAACAACAAAGTGTTCCTTTTCGATAACAAACGATGAGTTGATTTTACTGTAATGGCCGTCTAATGGAAAATACATATAAACGATACGCTAATGTATTTCAAAGTGTTTTGTTATTACAAATCTATTTTAGGAGTTAGTAATATTTTTTATGGATAGGAAAGCAAGGAAACAAGAGTGTGTGTCACCTTATGGAAAGCAATCAACGCCGCCCATAGACATCCGCAGTACCATAATCAGTGTGGTAGCATTGCCAACCTTTAAGGAAAGCGTCACTATGGGAGTGGGAATAGGAGGGGAAGTGGTAGAAGGAGGGGGGAAGGTGTTGGGCCTCCGGAACTCGGCCGCTCACTGTACGAAGCGCGGTAGGTAAGCAACCATTCAGATGCCGGTTTTTTGCGGGAGTGTGGTACTTCCCCAGGCGAGCCGCAACATGCTACAGACAAATATTATGCCATTCTTGACAAAGTATTCGTCTGCGGCGTGGCTCTACCACTATGTTCCGCTGGTGAAACTAAGTGGCTAGAAGGAAGTTAAAAAACTCCTCAGATCATTCGCCGTAAGGGTATTATTGCCTCTGTTATGTTTATTTCCACCAACAAGACTGAATGACGCGTAATCAAGTAGCGTTACAGATTAAATAGTAATTCGATGAGACATTAATGCCGCTTGTAAATTTATTAAGTTTTAGATTCGTGTACTTGTGTATGAAGATACCAGGCTTAACACTAATAAATCTCGGAATGCTGTCTTACAACACAACTCCTCGAAACAAGCCGGTTGATTAATTAAAATAAAATTACTTTAGGCTTGGTAAAGTATTCGCGAACGAGTGAGTGGCAGTTATTTGTAATTTATAAGTTTATCTCAACGTCAGGAATATTCGAAAGCCTGTTTTGTTATACATTGGAATTTGATGAGTGGCGTTCGCATGAAAATACAAATAGGTATCATATAATTATCATAATGTTGTATTGCCACGGGACCTTAATGTGTGTGGAAAGTTTGGAATTAGGTCTATCATTGATAAACTTAGAGCATAACCCTCTTCACACCTCTAAAACACGGATCGTCAAACTTTATTGATCGACCTTTATATAATTTTTTGAAATGTCAATCGAACCCCATAAAAGTAATTATCAATTACTTGAAACAAAACTATCTATAAGGTACTGTGTTTATACATTTATTTTATGATTGATAAGATTTAAAACATCTATTTAAATAATTTTAGACACAATAGTTTTATGAAGAAATTCAAATACCATAAAATTAATAAATTTTAAAAACATTCATAAATTTTAAATACAATAATTTGGTATGTGTGAATTGCGTATTTAGAATTGTTTTTCCTTCAACTCCCCAATTGACCTCCTGGCTCCGTTCGAACCCTACTTTGTTAATAGGGGGTCTATTTAACAAAGTAGACTATATAGATCTCCATAGACCACTTTGGTGACCTCTGTTCTAGAACGACTCTTTATATGAGTATATAAGACCTGTGAGTCTTAGTGCGCATCAAAGTTTAATTACTTGTCTATTTCTGACTGCCAATCGCGGCGTAAACTGAAGACCACAAGCCCTCATCTCCCTTTGACCAATCGAGCGTACAGTAGATATCGTCGAAGGCCTATTCAAATTGCGACGAGCGTGTTACCTGCCTATATAACCTACCAAGGCTTTTCTTTGTGATTTGTGAGTAAGATGTGTGTATTTTACACATTTCTTTTTTAACTAAGAAGACGAGCAGTGTTTTTAATACTACAAGAATTGTTGTTAACTAAAAATAATATAATATATAATAATATTATGATTTTGCTGGAATATGGTTCGAATTAATAGTTCAATGGAAGATCATGTGACGGTTTAATCGCCATGATACAACCGCATCAGGTCTACTGCTAGAGACTGGCTTCTCTCACGCATGAGCCTAGTTGCTGTAGTAGAATAAGATATGAAAACTTTCATTCTAGGACGTTTTACGTCCTTCCGTTTTATATGACTGACATTAAGGCGCAGACCACAACGAGATTACATCGAAACAATACTAAGTTCGTTTAGATTCGTTCATTTAGTAACCATGTTCATGTTCATTTAGCACAATTTTTTTATACTTCAGTTCATACTACTACAAATCTAAATTATGGTAGTGATGTGAACTACGTGAATCGGTGAACCCGATGATTCGGAGAAGAGGGGCTTCCCCACGTGACAATCTATCTATTATGACTTCAATTTCCGGTGTAAATCTATTACATAAAACTTTTTGCTTGGCTTCGCTAATTTTTTATTTTTTAAAAAGAGAGAAGACTTGCAGTATTTTTAATAATAATAGATTGCATTTCAACTAAGCTTATATTGTTTGTGCTAGGAAATAGTCCAGACCAAGTCCAAAAGAGAATAAACAAACTTAGCCTTATTTTGCTACGTACCTCTTATTTATATAGTATTGGATTATATATTATTAGTATTTATACTATTATTATATTTTGTTGTTGTATACTTATTTCTATCCTCACACCTTATCTTATCTCTCTTTCATTCCTGGGTTTGCTGGAAGAAAACTCAATTTTGAGTTAAGCTCGCCTTTGTGCATCTTCTTTCCTTTTAATTCTTGTATGTCGTGTTTTATGTGTACAATAAAGCATTAAATAAATTAAATAAATACCCGGTGTGGCCTGCGCCTAACTATCAAATCCTGGCTTGTATAAAGTTGATGAAACCACATTTATTCAGGGTAAAGCCGCAAATTCGTGGCCAAAAATGTATGGTCATATATCATTAAAAAGGGTTCTATTGTTGTGGACCCTTTCTTGGTTTAGGGGCAAACGTTTAACCATAATTATACTAGATGAATCTATTTTTTTAACATCCCATATATGTTCCCACTATATATATATTTATATTATATCCATACATATATTTATTCCGATGTGGGGATCGAACCCGCGACCATTGTCTCCGCGAGGGGGGGGGGCGCCACTGAGCCAAAAATTGGACACGCGTGGCGGTGGCCGGGTTTTAACGAAAACACCTGATGTACTGCAGAAACGGGGCAGCTCCAGCAATATTCTTAAAAACGTTGTTATATTGTACCCGCAGGGCGTTGATGGTTTTGAGATAGTATTGATATGTAAATTTGTTGGCGTATCAATCAAATCAGTTCGTTCCGCTACATTGGAAGCGTTGACATGATACCAAAAGATCAATAAATCGAGCCGTGTCGGCACGTGTCGCTTCCATTCGAGACTTTCATTATTGTGATGGAAATCGTGCGAATGAACAAGTTGTATTATTGTTGAATTAAAAAAAGTATATTTCCTTTCTAAATACCCTTTTAATTGACAAGGTAGTCAATTAAAAGGGTATTTAGAACGGAACTTTTCTTTCCCTACCATTATTTGACAACCTAAATGGTGCAATACAGGATTCGTTTTATCAATCGAAGGACGTGGGTTCGATACTCTTTTCTTTTTTATGGTCCTATGTCTCAGAGGTGAGACAGAGTCCACAGAACTTCTCCATTGCGATCGGTCTTGAGCGATGCACTTCACTTCAGGCCTCGTCAGCCCGATGGATTTTATCTTTGCCGCTACGGAGCGCTTCCAGGTGTGTTTGTGTTTGTCTTCCTTCCTTTACCCTTGAGGAGTCCAATCCAGCGCCTGTCTGGGTATGTGTTTGGAGTTCCCACGGAGAATATGGCCTATCCAAGTCCATTTGCGCCGTAATTTTTGAAGTCCAATCGGCGGTTCGTGACAAAGATCCAGTAGGCATTCGTTGAAAATTTTCTCGAGCAAAAAAATCCGAGAATTTGTCGAAAACATTGGTTAACGAAGTCCTGAAGTTGCTGCGTGATGTCCTTTATTACCCGCTACGTTTCGCACCCATACAGCAGTACGATTTTGCATTTGAGCAAAATATTTTGAGTTTCACTCAACGAGTCAGTTCCTATGGGTCGGATATTAGTTTGATACCCGCATCAGGATAAATGTTGGTTTGGCCTACAGATGTTTTACGGTATTTTTCGGTATCGAAATCAACCATTGACGCCATATATAAGATAGCTTCTCCACTCAGCCAATGTGTTCGTCGTATTATAATTTTGTACATATTTAACTGTTTGAAATAAAATCTGAATAAGAGTAAAGAATGAAATATTGGAAAGAAACTTTACGTTCCAACTTCTTGCCTTAATGACGTCTCCAACCTACACAGGATCCCTCCTACACAACCGTCCTGAGTGCTCTTCAATAACTTGAAGCCTTTCTTATTTTTATAAAAGTGTACTTTGAATGACAAATTTGGCGACAGTCGTCGTAAAAAAATATAAGATATCTAAATATTTTTTTTTTATTTATATATTCACGCCTATCCCCCGCAGGGGTTACCAGAGACCACAGAGCTCCATCCGTTACTAACTAATTATATCTAAATATTATGATTATATATCTTTAAAATATTATATTTTGTATTATTCCTATAACATTGGGTATTTGATACGTTTGCTCGTTTGCCTGCCCTTCCTATAAACAAAATATATATCGTTAATGGCTTAGATTTTACCGAACGGCTGGTTTCTTTTACAATGCGGATTTATTATTACGCATCCTGCGTTAGCTCTCAGCATATAAACTGATTTATATATAATGTTACAGCCACGCTGCAGACGAATACTTTGTCAAGAATGGCATAATATTTGTCTGTAGCATGAATGGGCCGTCTCGCCTTGGGAAGTACCACACTACCAAAAAACCGGCGTCTGAGTGGTAGCTTACCTACCGCGCTTTGTACGGTGAGCGGCCGAGTTCCGAAGGCCCAACACCCTCCCCCATCCCCTACCCATTCCCACTCCCATAATGACACTCTCCTTATGTCAGCAACGCTTCCGCACTGCCTATGGCTTGCGGAAGTCTATGAGCCGTGTTGATTGCTTTCCATCAGGTGACACGCCTGCTCGTTTGCCTTCCTACCCCCAAAAAAATATTATTTAAGTTTTTCTTTGCGGCGAATTGTGTAGTAGTAAAATTCAGCGGTAGGAGTTATTCGGAACAGTTCCTCGGGTCACTTCCCAGCGTCGGTTTTAGTCGACGCTCACCTAGGCCGCCACACGCGGTCAACGATTTTTATACAAACAGCAAAGGAGATGAACAATGTTGAGTCTAAAATTAACCACAACACTTAAACGTTTGTAACACTTAAATAGTAATTTAAAAATATTCATATTATAAAAATATTGGATTTTCAAAGATGTATTATCAGTGATCGGAGTAGATATATCGATTTGGGGTAAACTAGCTCAAACGTATATACTTACAATTTAGGTGATACTTCATTTGATATTTAAAGTTAGTAATAGTAAAACATTTTATAATTTATTTTTAAAGTCTATACTAAAATTAATTTTCTTATTAATTTGAATTGAGTTGAAGGTTTAATGAGCTCTCTTCCGAGATTTATTTTGAGTTCCGAAAGCATGTCCATACATACAATACATAGATATAGTCACGTCTGTCTCCCTGTAGGGTTAAGCAGGGATCACAGATCTCCATCCGCTACGAACCCATCACACCTTCCTTGTTTCTCTCACACTCATCTATCTTTTCCTCCATCCTTCCTCTCACATTTATTGTAGCGAAACGGCTCTCCGTTCGTCGCTTCTCGCCCTAGTGGGAATCAGAACGTGATGGGTGGCGAACCACATCGCTGTCATTTTTTAACGAATTAGATATATTAAGATTTGTCATAGTAAATCCCAAGAGCTGCAAGGGAGGATGAAGATCAGCCTAGCAGAGCCCCGCATGCTGAGATAAGGCTCTATAGTATCTAAGAGAGCCCGATCCCGGGACGGTCGGCACCCTTGCGACTAAGCTATCCCTAGCCACGCATACTTTGGCACGGCAGACCGTAGATTGGCGGAGAGGAAAGTAAAAGGATAGAGAAGAAAGGAAAAGTGATACGCAAGTTCGTAAACTCAATATACTTACTACGATCACTGATTATTATATAATAAAGAGCGCCAAATTAGTGACTTGTCCGTCTCGCCTGGATGGTTAAGACTGTTTCTGGCGCTTCCGATGGCAAAAACGATAAAAGAAAGAAAGATCAGCATACAGTTACATTCCTGTGAAATTTACGAATTAATATTTCAAACAGGATCTGCGAAACTTTTTCTAAATCGTTTCAGAACTCTGGAGGGCCATTATTTTTATACAAAAGTCCCCAGCGCTGTGTGAAAATGCGAAGTAAATAAAAATCTTATTTTATTTTCGTCACGAAATAATCTCGTTACATACGAACGTGTTCCACAAACAACATTAGGCATTCAAAGGAGTCAGAGGTGAAAATATTTATTTTTTCAATACTGAGCACACTGTAATATGATATGAATCTCTGCTGTTGTAAAATGCGTAGTTTAGATATTTTGAGCCCTTGACAGATATGTAGTCTTGTTTATTAAAAAGTAAGAAAGCGTCGAAGTACAAAAAATACTTAACGGCTCTACTAAGAGAGATTAAATACAGTAAATATTCTTATAATGATTGCTTGGGGTGCTATAAGATATGGAGGGGGCTTTTTTTGGAGTTTCTCTGATAGACGTAACTCAAAACGAAAAAATCCGAAGAAGATTAAAATTCACTAAGATATAGTAACTCTTTAGGGTCAGCAAACTGAAGCTAAGAGGTGATCACGTTTGTTTATTAACACGAAATATTTTATAAATTGTTTGTATATAATATATAAATTATTGTTTATAATTAATTGCTGAAGTTTTTAAGAAAGGCCAGGTCAAGAGTACCATTAACCGGCGGATTTGCATAAGGAGAATAATAAGTGTGGAGGAAGCAAGGAAAGTATGCTGGGATCGTAGCAGATCTTCATCTGCTACGATTTCGGCATACTTAGCTGCCTACCAATACGGGGAACAGGCGTGACGATATGTATATATGTATGTTTATAATATTTTGTGTTTACATATTTCTAGTATATCAGTTCGTAACAACACGATATTATTTTTTATTTTCGCCAATATTATTAAGTTTCTAAGGTAGTAACTTTTTATATTATGTTTTTCCCAGAAATTAACGCTTGACTTTATTCATCAAAATAATGTTTTTCGTTACATTCAGGTAGTGTAGAATAGAATATTAGGTAAAGCTTGGAACTTCAGTACATTTAAATAAACATGTCTAGCAATATAAATATATCTAGTAATATAAACACATCTAGCAGTGTTATAGCATTTACTTTGTAGAGATCAAACGGAAAATCACTTTGAAATCCTACCTTGAGAGAAAACCACGTCAAAGTTTAACAGCTTCCGACCTCGATTCAAAGACACCGTTAAAGTTTTCGTTGTTTTGAGGAGACAATCCCGTTTCAATGTAATACTTATTTATTTAAAATTATACATAGTTAATGTCTGAATTATACCAGCATACTATCTAAGTGAAAAGTCTGTGTCAGCCAAGTATTATTATACTAGATCAAACATAATCAGCGACATCTACTAAAACTAATATACTTGTGTGCGTTATTACAAAAACATTTTTTTTGGAAAAACAGAAGTTGTTTTTATAATATTACTAATTTATAAAAGGACTCATTAATTATATATAATACTTACTTATAATTTGTATATGATCATGAAACAAACAAATCATATACAAATTTGTTTTATTTTTAAATTCATTACTAAGTATACCTTTTCAACAATTATTTCCGTTCAAAAGATACTTTTTATATAATATATCGCTGTCCAACTCTATCTTCAGGACTATTTCCTTGAGTTGTGAAATGTTAATCTAGTTCGTATCCCATTTAGGTCACGCAGGTAGTGAATACATTTATTTGTTTCTGCAAACAGTTTTAGCCTTTATATCACTAAAGCTAAAGATCTAAATGAAAAGTAATATTGATTTGAATTTTTGTTTATATAGCCAAGATTGACTGATTTCCTTTATTCTAATAATGACGACGTAATTGGCTCTGTGGCGAAGGTACCACTTTCGTAATCGAAGACCTTAGGTTTGAATCGCACTTCGGTATATATGTTGTTAAGTTTCTACCAGGTTCAGTTTGCTAAGTCGAAAAGCTATATCGGCGATTTGATTCTCTGAATTTTTTCATTCCAAATCCTATGCATAGTTCTCTGAGGGACTTCAACTTGTTGAATTTTTTTATTAAGCCTATATGTACTTAACCACTGGAGGAAAGACACTGAAACTCGTAATAAATATTTTTAGGCCATACAATAAAGGCCGGCAACGCTTCTGCACTGCGGAAGTCCATTTGATTTGAGGCAGCGTTGATTGCTTTCCATTAGGTGACACGCTTGCTCTTTTGCTTTCCTATCCTATAAAAAACTAATTGCAATCTATCCTTTTTCGTTTACAGTTAATTATAGTAGATAGTTTACAATTATATAGCTCAGTAGTGTATAAAAACTCATTCATCATTTAAACGGAAATAGAATCCGCGACCATTGACTCCGAAAGCGGTTACTTTCGGAGAACACTTCTACCTAGCGGTTACTTCGTGACGGAGCATACCATGCTCAGTCGCGAACTAACCGCTTTCGGAGCAGTAGCATAATAGTAGTAGCGTGGTAGCTATAGATAGCTAGTTACGCACAATAAAAGATGTAATAATCCCGATGCGGTAACTGAATTCTAAATGTTGCTATTGACAAGAAACAATTAAGTAGGTAATTACGTATGGTGATAACAGAAAGTTACTTATATTTACAATAAAAAAAATTTCGCATTTTTACAATAAGAAAAAAATACGTATTTTTATGATATTTTTATGATTTTCGCTGTTTTCGATAAAAGATGTACCTAATATTTAATTGAAAACCTAAACTACACCGGCCTGCCATTTGTTATACGAGCGTTGACAGTGAACAAATAAATCAATAAGTCGGCCGTTATATAATTTATTCCGCTGTGTTTGTTGCGTGCTATTCAGATGAATTGTTTCATTGTAATGTAAATTGTTCGACGTAACACGTACGGAAATATAGTATCGCAAGCACAAATAGAAGTGGTGTAATTATTTCTTCAATACTTTTAAATAATAATCATTAGCTAAATTAATGGCGACCGATTGGTCAGTGGCGGGGCACTCCGCCCACAGAGTCAATGGTCGCGGGTTCGATTCCCGCTTCGGAATAACATATTTATATGGATTTATAAAGGTTTATTCCGAGTCTGGTTACCCACCCCAATCCGCATTTCCTTTCCTGCTCTTTCCTTTCTTCTCTATCCTTTCCCTTCTTCTCCGCCAATCCACGGTCTGCCGTGTCAATGGATGCGTGGCTAGGGGCGAGCCTAGTCGCAAGCGTGCCGATCGTCCCGGGCTCAGGCTCCCCCGGGTACTATGGTGCCTTACATCAGCATGCAGGGCTCTGCTGGGGTTGACCTCGATCCTCCCTTGCGGGTCGTGGGATTCACTAAGACGAATTTAATATACCTTATTTGTTGAAAATGACGGCGACGTGGTTCGCCACCCATCACGTCTTGATTTTCACGAGGGCGAAAAGCGACTAATGAAGAACCGTTTCGCTCCGATGAATGGTAGTGGATGGAGCTCTGTGGTCTCTGCCAACCCCTACGGGGGATAGGCGTGAATATATATAAAAAAATTAATGTCATTATTCTGATATATGAAATTGTTAAATCTGCCATACAGATAATGGTCTCCTCTATGATGTGCCACTTAAACTAATCTTTGCATTCACGCAGATTGTCGCTCTATGTAGTTGTAGAGCGCCTATTACATTAACAAAGACGCGGTCGTTAGTCTACTTCAACGTATAGTGATATAAATTACATGTTTTTTTTTATCATTACAAAAGGTACGTTACAGACCATAGATTAAATAATAGGTCGAGGCAAAAGTATTCTCGTATTTTAATGTATTATTAGTAATCAAACCTCTTTGGCTGTACTGAATGTAACTGGCTGGTTTTAATACCATTAAATGTGACATTCTGAAAATGCAATAAATAAAAAAAAACTAGTTCCCGCTATTTTTCAATTGTTTTTCAAGCAAGCAAAATGAACGTATGTGACGAAGAAATTCGGTACATTTTAAAATTTTATTACAAAAAAGGTAAAAATGTGAATAACGCCGCGAATAAAATTCGTGCGGTTTACGGACCTAATGTGGTATCAATAAGAGTAGCACAAATGTGGTTCAAGCGTTTTAAGTCTGGAAATTTTAGTGTGAAAGATGAGGTTCGCTCTGGACGCCCTGTCACAGATAAAATCAGTGCCATCTTTGAGAAAGTGGAGCAAGATTGACATATTAGTAGCTACGACATTGCTGAAGAACTGAATGTTGATTATAAAACAGTTTTACGTCATTTACGAAAGTCTGAGTACAAGAAAAACTTGACATTTGGGTACCACATGATCCATTTGCGATTCTTTGTTGAAACGTAACAATTCCGAACCATTTCCTAAACAGTTGATTACGGGTGATGAAAAATTAGTGACTTACGATAAGAATGTGCGAAAAAGATCATGGTCGAAGCATGGACAAGTCCCACAGACCGTGACAAAGCCCGGCCTGACTCGGAACAAAGTGATGCTGAATCGTCCACTATGAGCTTTTGCCACCAGGTAAACAGCGATTCTGACCTCTACTGTCAGCAACTGATGAGGTTAAAAAAGCTATTGAGAAAAACCGGCCGGAGCTGGTGAATAGGAAGGGCGTGGTGTTCCACCACGACAACGCCAGACCGCACTCATTTATAGCACGCAGCAAAAATTGAGAGAGCTTGGCTGGAATGTGTTTATGTATCCTCCGTATATCCCTGACCTTGCTCCATCAGATTTCCACCTGTTTCGGTCATTGCAGAACTCTTTAGGAAGCATAAAGCTAACCTCAAAAGAACACTGTGAACACTACCTGTTAGATTTTTTTAATCAAAAATCTCAAAATTTCTACAAGAATGGGATCATGGCACTACCCACAAGATGGCAACAAGTCATCGATCAAAACGGCACATACATATTATAAATAAATAAAAAATTATACCTAAAAAAATATTTTCCTTTGTATGAACAATACGAAAATACTTTTGCCCCGATTTAATAAAATATAAGATAACGAACGTCCAGTTACAACTATACACAACAATTACAATGAATATTTAACAATAACAATATGAGGGACTTATGATTTCATTTATGTGTATAATTAGGTAGACAAACACAAAAAAAGCAAATTAAGATGAAACAAAAATTATGGTAAATATGTGAAACTATAAAGATAAGTTTTAAGAGAATTTAAACTTATAATAAAAATATCTATGTGAGCACATACACATGGTGGAACCGATATAATTTAAATGATAATAATAATATTAACTTATTTATTTGCATTAAAGTGAGTTAGTTACAAGTTTTCAATTAACAAATGTTCTTGAATTTAACCATGATTATTTTTTTAAATATAGTTAGAATTTTACATACTATAATTAATAATTAATTATCACCTCATATGCGATCATATTTATTTCTTATTTATTTATTTACGGACCATCAACATGTCACATTCCTAATTATAGATGAACACAACATTCACACAAAGTGAAAGCAGACAAATCAAATATTGTACAGAGACTTAGATGTTAGATTTTAATACGGTGCTTGAATTGTACCACAATGTCGTAGAGAATGTCTAAAGCGTTATTTCTTTTCATGTATTTGTGGTACAATTCATATAACGATCGAAGCGGGTCATTGGATCCAAAAACGCTCCTTTTAATTTCCTTATGAAACAATCATATCATATTTTATATTGATAAAATTCGCCTAACGGATAAAACAGGTTTTGTAACAACCAATAGTGCAAACTGAACCTAAACTTAGTGATATTAAATTCTTTTATAGATTTTAGTATTTTATTAGAAATTTTTATATACATCGCGTGACAATTGTTATTAATATAATAAAACAACTTGCTTTGTGTATATCCTAAAATATTTTGAACATCCTTCATAAACCCATTTATTTGTGATACAGTATATATTATATTGCGGGACATTAGCACATCCAATTTAGTTCACGCTAGTACAATTACTACCCATTGCGTAACATAAACCAACTTGTAATAAATACGTAGGGACCTTCGATATTCTTGATCGTTATTTATGTGTTTTAGATTGTGTTGTTTATTGCTTATGGAAACGAAACTAGAATTTAATAGTATAGGTTTTTCATATTCAGTATTATTCGACCGTTTGTATATTATTAGTGTATGTAAATAATATTTTGTAAAATGTTTTTAGGTTTAACTTTTCCGGACCAAGATTATAGGCAGGTATAGGTTTTAGGCATTTGTGAGATTTTAAGCATTTGTTAATTTTAGGCATTTGTTACTATTATTTAATTTTAATAATTTAATTTTAATAAAAGAAAAACGGTGCTTAGTTCATTCATTCGATATGTGATTTCTTATTACTCCTATGTTAATTTTTATTAAACAGCATTGTTATACATGTTTGTATTTGTAATTTTTTGGGAATTCCTCCAACAATTATTCAAGGGACGAGACACTTACCGTCAGATGACTCCCCCATGTTCCTTTGTCTCCTCTGCTATTTTATATTTTATTTTTGATCACACATTAAAAAGAATAATAAACATACGATACGATGGTAGAACACAAATGATTTTCATTATTTCTTCTTCTTTACATGTTAATGTCTCTAAGGAATCTTGTGTCCGTCTTTAATCAGGAATTACTAATTAACATTTTACTGTGTACTTATTCGTAGTGTAGTCGGCGATCTAAATTATTCAGTGGTAACATCACCCACCGCTTTTGGAGTAAATGGTCTTTTGTTCGATTCCCACATAAATATATAGATAGATTATTCCGAATCGGGGAATCTCATCAATACGTTTCGGACATGTGTGATTGGTTATGTTTGATGATCTCCAATACTCTGAAATTGAGAGAGCCCTGTGCACAGCAGTGTATGCATGTGCTCTAAAAAATTAAATTAAAAATCTCAATTCATATTTAACTTTTTTAATATTTGTTATACCATTTCGAATTTCGTAGAATGAACAAAGCTTTTTAAAATTGTATGGAAAAGGGACACAATGAAAAAGTTGGCGGAATTCCGAGGGTAAAGGACGCCATTACTTACTACATTAAATATTCAAACTTGAACCACACCAGAAGACGCAACTTTCAGCTTATGTAATGTCTATATACTTTTTAGTTTGGAATAGAATCTTTTGCCCTCCGGTCTTTAGAGCTTCATCGGAAGGACTTGGTAGCGAGAGGCCCACAAGTTGACAACAATGATAATAAGGGTAATTCAGATTTCAATGTTCGCGCATTTAAAATATTTATTTCTAGGCTATCGCATTTTATACTATTGTTCTACAGTGGTCGAAATTCACTCGTAAATAATAAATAGACATTCACCCGTAAGTAATAAATAAGATGCGCCCGGATTGTAGCAGATGGAGATCTGTGGTCTCTGCCTACCTTACGGGAAACAGACGTGACAATATGGATGTATATATACCTAGCATTTTTTTTTGTGAAACGCACACTCTAACAGGTGTTGGCAGAATGATCAGCGCTGTAGTTAAACAAAAGTTGTCTTTGGATCATTAAAGTTAATATTAAGTTATGTTGGAAATTTGTTTAGTATTTTACTCTAATTTCTTACTATAATTTGCGCTGTACTTAACCAACTACAGTATTAAAGCTGAGCCAAGGTCTATTCTTTGGATCATTAACGTTAATTTTAAGTTATGTTGGAAATTTGTTTAGTATTTTACTCTAATTTCTTAGTATAATTTGCGCTGTACTTAACCAACTACAGTCTTAAAGCTGAGCCAAGGCCTATTCTTTAGGGCATTAACGTTGATTTTAAGTTATTTTGGAAATTTGAATAGTACTTTAATTTCTTAGCTTAATTTTTATTTTGATTGTTACTTTTGATTTTTTTTGTATTGTGATTTAAATAAACATTTTTTTTTAATTATGAGAAATGTGTAGACTTGTTTCTGAAGGTTTCAATGTTGTATCGGTTTTGGACATACTGCACAAGGTAGTTGGTTCAACAGAGTGATTTTTTATGGGATAGGAAGGCAAACGAGCAGGCGTGTCACCTGATGGAAAGCAATCAATACCGCCCATAGACTTCCGCAGCGCCATAGGAAGTGCAGAAGCGTTGCCGACCCTTAAAGAACGTGTCATTATGGGAGGGGAGGGTAGAGGGAGGGGGAGTGGTGTTGGGCATCCGGAACTCGGCCGCTCACCGTACGAAGCGCGGTAGGTAAGCTACCACTCAAACGCCGGTTTTCGGCGGGAGTGTGGTACTTCCCCGGGCGAGCCGGCCCATTCATGCTACAGACAAATATTATGCCTTTCTTTACAAAGTATTCGTCTGCAGCGTGGCTCTACCACTATTGACTGATAGTGCGTGGTGGTGGAATATTAATTTTATTTATTTATTTCTCAAAAAAAATACAGAATTCACTGACGGAGAAAATAAAATCTTTGGTGAGTGCATAAAATGTAAGCCCTAAAGTACATATATACAAAAATAATCTAATAAGTGTACTACTATTGTCTACCCTAATTATTTTTGTATATATTTTAGGATAGTTCTTAAACAAAGGATGCATAATAACACAATGCCAATGTGGAACCAGTACTACAATAGATGTGGAATCTACGGAAGACATTTTAGTATATTGTCCGGGACCTCTAATGAAAATGAGTTCAGATAAAAACATGACAAGGCGTATGCTTCAGTGCTAAACATGGAGTCACTTCCCGTTGAATATAGCGGTGGAAACAACCGGATATTAAAGCGAAGCGCGATGAAGCCGCAACAATGCATTGGCTGTACCACACCGGTGCAATTAGTGTAACGTTCTTATGTTTGTACATATATAAGAGTATATCTCGTACCTTCTATAGTTACTGGCGTGATCTTTGTTTGGCTACGACCTTACAATTTAAAATAGGATTTATTTTATGGACTTTTTTTTAACATAATATATTTCTTGCTTTCTTCTTTGACTGGGTTTCGGACGGTTAGTGTATTCTGGTTTCGCACACAATAATTTTACAGTAAATCAATAATTTTCGCTTGGGTAGCTTAAGTTAGTTATAATGTATGAAACTGCCAAATAAAATTTCAAATATTTAGTAAACTTGTTCGAGGAAATACCACTTACGTGCCATTTCGTTCGGTGAGCAAAGAAGGTTAGGGACCTCACTCCACGTCATCACATAAGTAATCAAACCACCAGGTGACATCTACAATACAGAGGGCATTACAAATGCGTTACCTATAGAGTAAGATGCGAATAATGAGAGGGGAAAAGGGAAGCGAACACAAGTGGAAAGGATTCGGGCTAGGCTTCAAACACTGAATGAGCGTAATATCAAAAGTGGTACTCTGAAACTCTTCTATTCTGTGTGTGTCTGTTCATGCTACATATATCTTGATGCCTTCGTGCTCATTATCATCATTTCATTATTTCATTTTTTTTTTCAAGAGTTTCATTATTTTACCTTTCTATTTACATATTTTTCACTATTACGCGTAAAAAGTCTAAGCGTTTATTTTTTCAAGTACAATAAGTATATTACAGCTTTAATTTAGTTTAATTTTCAAATACTTCACATAAGAATATTATGCGCTAACAGGCGTAGATTTGCAAAATATTGTCAAAAATATTGTCAATTTTTGGCAGAAATTCGCCTACAGCGTTGTTAACCAAATATTTATTAGATTTTGTAGCTTCTTACTATAGTTAACTTTTTGTAAGGACGTATTTGTAAATATTTTAAAAGCTAAAGATTCTCCCAAAAGTCCTTGAGACGGGTATCACGTAAATTCGGCATATTACAACTCTATAGCTGGCCTTCACAAGAGGGTTACGATCACAGTTGTGAATAATTTATTATATTCGAAACGCACTGCTATTCTTTAGAACTTTGTACTTGGTAGGTTTATTACTTCTAACATTTTTTATCATTATTACTTTTTCTTTATTATTATATAATATAAAAAGAAAAGCACTGGATAAAATGGTTTCCGATAGCAGGAGAAGGATTTGTAATGATTAATGTATCATTATAAAAACTTTTTATTTAAACATAATCAAACCTTCTTTATTATATTACTTTTTAAACATTCGTCATTTAAAAATTTGAAACAAAGAAAATATTGTTTTTTTATTTTGGATGATAGATTATGATCTGATTGATTGATTGACATATAATATATGAAACAACGTAGAAAATCTCACCCTTCCGTGAACAAATGAATAATATGTATTGATATATATATATGTGATTTTAAAGAAGAATAAAATAAAATAAATTAGTGGCCGACAACGTTTCCGTGCCTCCTGCGGTGTCGCGTTTGTATAGACTATATAGGGGCGGCGTTGATTGCTTTTCATCAGGCGACAAGCTTGCTCGTTTGCCCTCCTATCCCATAAAACAATATTATCGGAAAAGAATTTTATTTACATAAGAAGCCCCATAAATATCTCAGGTCTCAGAATTAGTACGGCGATCCTATAGTAAAGATTTCGGCTAAAAACGCTGTGAAACAATAGACAATGTTTCGAATGGGCTAATGGAGATCTAATTGTAGTGTATTTATAAGAAACAATGATAATTATATAGTATAATATTAGATGGGTCAGGTAAAATAAAACACGTCTGTATATCACGGCGTTTAATCGCTATGAGAATGAGCCGGTGCCGGATTGGCAACATACAAATAACAAGTGTAAAAGTAATATATACATCACGCTAATGGTTATGTCCGTTATCGACCGAGGATAGAAGAAAGTTAGTTATAATAATGTTATGTAAACAGTTAGAACTTTTACTTAACTAAGATACGCGACAAGCAAACATAAAACAGAAAAATAATAATGTGTTTTTATACTGGAAGAAGTGGATTTACGGGGAACTCAAACCAAATCTAACCGAAAAAACTCTCCGGCCGTCAGCAACTCTCCACCTACCAACCACTATCAACAACACCAAAAACAAACTACCATTTTTCACATGGCACACGGAACACAACCGTTAAGGACTTAACGGTTGTCTTCCGTAGAGTAAGTTCCGATAAGGACTTAACGGTTGTCTTCCGTAAATCCACTTCTTCCAATAAAAAACAAAACACATTATTATTTTTCTGTATTTGCTTGCTTGTCGCGGATCTTAGCTAAGTCAAAGTTCTAACTGTTTACATAGTAATGGATTTGCAAAGTAACGTCTGACGTCATTATTTATATAAAAATATTGCAAAATTATAATATAATTAATAAAAATACTCCAACATATTATCAAGAAATAATATGTTGGAGTATAAAAATATTAAATTTTTATTAAGGTAAGAAGAAAAATGCAAAAGCAGACTCTAGCAGATCGCCACGTCGATGAACTCACGCGACATAAGGGTCAAGGATATATGGCTTCCCAAAGCTAAACATATTAGCTTCGTTATAAACAAAGTAATAAAATTACGCCGACGACAGCCTAAGCCGACGTCGTAAAAGGTAAAGAAAACCGCCTAAGCTCATCGTTTGGTCGACATGTCCCGCCCCAATCACATTAACCTGGCCAACTTGGCTCATTTCCTCTGATAAAAATCTGCCCGAGTTTTTATACCAGTGCTATCTACATTATTGAAAGAATTCTATGTACTTAATGGCCCGTTTTCTTGTACGTTTTATTGTTTCTTTTTTACTGACAAATAATTTTAAGAGAGAAGGATTCAATTGGGCTGGGCAGCATTTAGAAAACAATGGGCAATGAAATGAAAAAAAAAAAGAAGCAATGGGCTGGACACGTTTGTCGAAGAACCGACAATAATTCTTTCCTTAATTGATTATGCTGATGTGTGTTACTCTGACTTATCTCAAGATCATCTTAACACATTGGATCGTTTCCTAAATAGTTACATCAGATACATCTATGGTTTACGCAAATATGACCATGTATCTCACTTTCAATATCAGCTTGATTGGCCTATTCGTCAACGCAGATATGTTAGAATACTCTGCACCATTTTCACAATTTTAAATGATCCTTGTGCTCCAGTGTATCTTAAACACATTGAAGACGGTATGCGCTGAAAAGTGTCTATCCTTAGTTCCTTTATTATTATCACTACAACTATCATGTTTTTCATGTCTTTATGTTGTCTTTATTTGCAATTATACAATATTGCATCAGATTCCAAAAAACGTGAATTTCCGTCATCCGTCACCAAATGTTGAAAAATAAAAGATGGGAATTCCCGTCTCTCGTCTTTAATGTGTTAAATCAAAGTTCCAATACTGGGTGGGTTTCTAATATCGATAGATATTAGAAACTCACAAGTATTGGAATTCGTTCCACGGATAAACTCAAACTTCTTACTCCTTCACACCGCACTGACTTTATCTCTTAATCCTAGTTTAGTCTAGTTTCGTCGATCTCTGTGCTCGTATGTATCTGCAAAAGGCCAGCAGCGCATTTGAGACGCCTCTAGTTTAGCGTATGTCTATGGGCGGCGGTTACTAGGCCTATATACATACTAGGTTGATGTTAATTTGAATTGGCGATCCCGTTTACATATATGTGTGCATGTATCCTTAGATATTTTGTATCTTTTCGAGGCAATAGTTAATTTCTAATTCGTCGGTTCGGTCTTTTCTATTGTTTGGAATTAACTAGCGTATCAACTTAGTATTTTTTATTATTTTAATTTTTAAACTGAACAAATCGTATATCATGAAGTTGCTGATGTCGTAATGATACTGTAAACCAGCATTTCCCAAACTGTGGTACACGTACCCCTGGGGGTACGTGAATATTATATTGGTAATTATAATAATAATAAATCAAACCAGCTTCGGTGAGACCGAGGGTTTTGTCTTTGCAATACAAGACGAAGTTTTAAAAACCAACAACTACCGGAAATACATCATGAAAGACGGCACCGCTGATATATACCGAGCGTGCCACCACCTGGGAGAGTCACTGAGGGATGTTATTTCCGGTTGTTCACAGCTATCAAACGGGGAGTATTTGCACAGACATAATCAAGTAGTCAGACTTGTGCATCAGCAGCTTGCCATTAAATACGACCTATGCAAGCAGGAGGTGCCTTATTATAAATACGATCCAAAGTCAGTTCTCGAAAACAGTCGTGCAACATTATACTGGGATCGATCCATTATCACGGACCGGCACATTGTTGCCAATAAGCCTGATATTGTGATAGTGGATCGAACTACACGCAAGGTAATGATAGTTGATATTAGTGTTCCGCATGAGGAGAATCTCATTAAAGCGGAAAAAGATAAACAAATAAAATACATAGACCACGCGCATGAGATATCCGCCATGTGGCACGTTGATTCAACTGTCATTGTACCCATAGTGGTCTCTGTGAATGGACTTCTCGGTAAAAATTTGAACGCCCATCTGTCCAAGTTAGGTTTAGGTAAGTGGGTTAAATTCAAAATTCAAAAAGCAGCCATATTGTGCACGGCTAGGATCGTGAGAAGGTTCCTTTCCTTGGATGCATAATCTTTCGTGTGCTTGGTTTATCCCGTCACGAAGGATTAATAATATTAACCCTGGTAATAATATTATTTTTATAGAGATTTTTTTTATATTAATAATATTGTTATTAAGAGAAAAATATGTAAATAAAGGATAATAAAACTCATATAAACATTATTATAATGTATTATTTCTACAATTTGTAGTTTAAAACGAACCTGTTGATGTACATGAAGGGATGTGGCGATCAAATTTCAGACGAAATAGTTTTTAGGGGAATAAAACGTGCCCTTCACTTCTACGTAAAAGTTATTGAATTTTATTTATATCCTTTGTAGTTTTTTGTATTATTTATATTTGAAAACCGTATTTCCTCATTCTTCTTCTTCTAAGAGTGCCTCTCCGACTTGCGAAGGTTGGCAGCCAATTCAGCACAACTCTCCTCCTCCTTCGCGAGGTCCAGCAGTTCTGGAGCACTCGCTATCCTGGTCCACTCCTTACGTAGCCAAGACTTTCCTTTCCGACCAACTCGTTTTTTGCTTGTGACTTTTCCCATCATGATCAGTTGCAACAACTTGTACCTGTCATGTTTCATGATATGACCCAGGTAAGCAACTTTTCTACCTTTGAAGGTCAGCAAAAGTTCACGTTTTTGGCTGACTTGCCGGAGAACCTCATCATTACCCACCCTTTGAGTCCAGCTAATAGTGAGCATCCGTCTATCCGTCATTCTATCATTGTACATCCTATATCCTACAGTGGATTTATACGGGAAAGAGATTGCGTAGGTGACTAAGCCAAAGGTCAAAGTGTAAACAAATAAAAAGTACCGCCGAAGTTAAACAAGGCACGTACAGTGTGTTTTAATGAAAATTTCAAGATGCCGGCGTCGGCTAAATGAGTTTTGCTTAACGCTGTTTGAGTTAGCCGCTTTACTGCCGGGTAGAAAGAATGAAAACCCACGCAATTTAGAATAAATTTTATTTTCATCAAGTACCTCTCCTTTCGTTATTAGCCTGCAGTAGTCCCGTAGTGGGTACAGACCACCTTCACAGCGCGCCAACGAGCCCAACTATACACATCGAGTTTCTGCAGCCATCCTGCGTTTGACTAGTCGTCCAACTCTACTTTTGGCTAGTCTGGCAAGAGGCGGTGTCCTTTATCACTCGTTGATTGTAATGATTATGGGCTCAGTAGTAATTGTGACCTATTGCCACATCATTTTGCTAACACAGAGAGCTATCATACTTTATACATACGTCATAACATAGTTCGTCGGCGTATTTGTGGAGGTCTCTGATGTGTGCTAGTGTAAATGCGATGGTTCAGGTTGCGTTTTAAATAAATTAGCACTCAGATCCACCAACTTAAGTTATTTAATAATTGTTATTACAATTACATTAATATTAAATAATAAATTCACAAGTGATCATCAGTGAAAATGGAGTGGGAGGGGAAAGGGAGTGGGAGTGGGAGGGGAGTGGGAGGGGAAAGGGAGTGGGAGGGGAGTGGGAGGGGGATGGGAGGGGAAAGGGAGTGGGAGGGGGGGTGGGAGGGTGTTGGGCCTCCGGAACTCAGACCGCTTACCGTACGAAGCGCGGTAGCTAAGCTACCACTCAGACGCCGGTTTTCTGCGGGAGTGTGGTACTTCCCCGGGCGACCCGGCCCATTCATGTTACAGACAAATAATATGCCATTCTTGATAAAGTATTCGTCTGCAGCATGGCTCTACCACTTATGTGTAGTACCACTCGTGTACGCGGCCGGTGTGGAGTTGTTACCTACACTATGTGCTCGGCTGGTGCCGGGGTGCGTGTGAGTGTAGGTGTCGTGGTGTTTTTTAAATATCGCTCGATCAGGTCTTTATACAGTGCCTGCACAAATCGTGGCATAAGGTATTATGCCTCGCCGAGAAAGCGGCTATATCATGAAACAAAGATCTATTGTTTGAACTGTTATGATTATCAATAGTCTTTTTCGCCGCCGCCGTTAGAGGGTTGTAAAGCAATTCCCTTTATAACTTTATGACTGCGGCTTTCCCTCGGAGTTATACGGTAATGCCGTTAATTACTAAGAACTATTTTTATGAATTATTATATTTTAACACTAAATTGTGGAGTCCACTACAAATTTATTCATTCCGCAAACTATATCCGTTTGGCAACAATCCTTCGTTCCCCTTCGTATCCCATAAAAAAGAACATAAATTATACCATTATTAAACGTTCTTGTAGCGGGCTCACAGCCTTCCAATAAAAAGAAGGTTTTCGTCTTAAATACTACCTTATACATATGTGAACTCGTTGAAATTTTGCTCTCTGCGTATACGTTTGTGGTTTATTAATTGCGAACGGCTCCTGAGAGCTAAGAAAGCATTGATATAAGTAGGAATGAAACGAAGATATATCGCGTGAAACGTCTGATTTATTTGTTTACGAGGAGTTACTTGTTCAAGGTTTCCCTCAGGTATTCATTGGTAATGTTTTCCAATAAATTTATATTACAGCAAGTTAATCAGAAAGAAACTTTCGGCTATATAAATAACTAGCTTTTGCCCGCGGCTTCGTTCGCGTGAAATTTGGTCTGCCAAATTAAGTTTCGTGACGGATCATTTAAAATAAATATATATTTTTTTAATATTATGATAAATATTATGACCAAAATTATTACAACTCGTAATCTATATGTTATTTCGATGTATAACTTATATTACTGTAAAGTTTCATCCAAATCCGTCTAGTAGTTTTTTCGTGAAAGAGTAACAAACATACATCCATACTCACAAACTTTCGCATTTATAATATTAGTAGGAAGCAAAGATAATTATTGCCCTTCTGTCTGCTTAGTGATAAAGAATAAAGCAAAGATTTGGAACCCAGGGTAGGAGCTGTGACAGAGTTACTTAAGTTAAAAAAAATGAACAACATTTGAATAGCATATTTCTTGAGAATAATACCTAAAGTTGTATAGGGAAACAGCAAAATGAACTTATTGTAGCGATTGTATCCTACTTCAGTTCTAATGTCCGTTTAATTTTCACGTTTTTATTATTATAGAGGATTCAACTGAAGATTCACTGTCAAATTGTCTAGAATGATTCTTACCGCTGTATTCAACTACCACAAAAAATCCCTAGAATCTTAAAGGTATATGATACAATGCATTTTTACCGAAACTACTTTTTATGCGCAACTACCCTGTGGTACAACTTACCTTCAGGGCTATTTCCGAACCGATACAATATTGGAACCTTCAGCTTGTGTCGGAATTACAGCGATGAAATGCGTAGAGATTCAGCAGAATCCGTCTCTTCGCGCCATCGTAGGGGCACCTCGCCGTGACTCGCCATGACTCGTAATGACGCTATAGTGAGGGCCCTCGAGGTGGAGAGCGTCTGTGAGTTCGAGGCCCAGTTGGCTCGGAAGATGTCCGACTGAGCCGATAACGGGTCTCACTCCCATCTTAAGGTCCTTGCTCTCTTTCATGCATGTCCACCCGATGGACGTCTGCTCCAACGAGAGCTCCTTCTGTCGCTGCCTGGCTCCCATGAGGGGGAAAGGCATGTGATGGACCCAAGATAGGAATAGGTTTCAGCCATATCTAGACAAGAAGTCGATAGCACATCTCAAAAGCCGCTGGAAACAGCGGCACCAAAGACCGGGGGGCGGTCGCCTTTTTGAGTTGATGTCCGACTAGTGGGCTTCTGGTCTCCGAGACTCGTTCCCACACCCCGCAGGGGTTTGGATATCCTCGTTCGATTTGATTTGATTTGGGACCTTCAAAAAACAATTCTACATTTTTCAAATGCCAGCAACCCTTCTGTAATACCAAAGCCATTGGAGATGTCTACAGAAACGAGAAAACGTGTCGCCTGATGAAATGCGTCGTCAATGATCAATGCTTTCACTAATGATCAATGCTTTCATCAACGATTAATGCTTTAACTAATGATCAATGCTTCCACCAATGATCAATGCTTTTACCAATGATCAATGCTTTCACCAATGATCAAAGCTTTCACCAATGATCAATGTTTCCACCAATGATCAATCCTTTTACCATTGATCAATGCTTTCACCAACGATCAATGCTTTCACCAATGATCAACGTTTTCATCAAGCGTTTGTTGGTTTGCCTTCCATTCAAACTAAAATCCCTTATTAGGAAATTGTTTTGAAACATATCCCCAAAATAATAATAATTTTTCAAAAACAATAGTTTAATTAATAACGTATTATATCGTATATCTACGTATCGCAGATTTTAAATTTAATGTTTTTATTCATTTTCTTCTTACTTCAAAACATTTTACACTTAAGTTATATGGCACCATTATAAACGAATATAAGGCTTGTAGCTCGAAACTGTAAAATGTCACTTAATGGTGATATCACTTGTGGAAATAGAACGTCTCCCACTGTGCCGTTTAGGTCGCTTTTCCTGTGTGTAATATAAGTATTTTAAAAATATAAGCGAACAGGACTCTTTTATACAACTTGGTATGGTTACGTCACAATTTGATGGGTATTTGTTTTATAAATAAATATAATATACAAGATTCTTTCGTAGGATATATATTATTTTTTATTTATATATTTACGCCTATCCCCCGGGCATGCTTGCGACTAAACTCGCCCCTAGCCACGCACGGCATTGGCACGGCAGACCGTGGATTGGCGGAGAGGAAGGGAAAGGATAGAGAAGAAAGGAGAGGGCAGAAAAGGAAATGCGGATTGGGAGGTAACCAGACTCGGAATAAATATTAATAAATCCATATATATATATATATATATATATATATATATATATATATATATATATATATATATATATATATATATATATATATATATATATATATATATATATATATATATATATATATATATATATATATATATATATATATATATATTATTAATGGAGTCAGGCGTTACTTTGCGGAAATCCATCACTATATGGACAGTCGAAAGTTTTACTTAGCTAAGATCCGCGACAAGCAAAACAATAACAGAAAATTAATAATGTGTGTTTTTCCGTTGGGTTTAGTGGATTATTTGGAACTTTAAACCAAAAACTTACCGAAAATCGGCCATCAACTCTCCACCCACCAACCACTATACACAACGCCAAACACACACTATCACTTTTCCATCTTGTACACGACACGTGTTTCGCCCCAACACGAGGCATCTTCAGGTATAGTAGACTCTACGGAAGACAACCGAAAAGTGACCCGCCATTACAACGGGCGCCTTATATAAACAAACCCCCACCCACAATGTAAGAAAACAACATGTGGGCGATACAGGTGTGTCAAAACTTACGTCACCACTTATTATTTAGTAAATATGACAATTCATTTTATTGTATTAAACGAATTTCACACTTTTTTTAAGAGAATATATTCAAAAGAGGGGAATTTACAATATTTATTTGATCGTTCAGTATCTGGGACGAACTTTTCTTGTTCTTTAAGATCTCCAGCTGCTCCAATACACCCAGTCTCAAACCCTTTTTACACATGTGTAAAATATTTGGCGAATGATTGTCGGACAGAGAGTGCCCACAGGTTAGCAGATGGTTAGCAAAATGGGACTTATCGGGATGTTTGTTTCTAAATGCGGCTATATGTTCACTATATCGAGTCTTAAAGCTACGGCCAGTTTGACCATAGCGGCCGTAGCTTTAAGACTCGATATAGTGAACATATAGCCGCATTTAGAAACAAACATCCCGATAAGTCCCATTTTGCTAACCATCTGCTAACCTGTGGGCACTCTCTGTCCGACAATCATTCGCCAAATATTTTACACATGTGTAAAAAGGGTTTGAGACTGGGTGTATTGGAGCAGCTGGAGATCTTAAAGAACAAGAAAAGTTCGTCCCAGATACTGAACGATCAAATAAATATTGTAAATTCCCCTCTTTTGAATATATTCTCTTAAAAAAAGTGTGAAATTCGTTTAATACAATAAAATGAATTGTCATATTTACTAAATAATAAGTGGTGACGTAAGTTTTGACACACCTGTATCGCCCACATGTTGTTTTCTTACATTGTGGGTGGGGTTTGTTTATATAAGGCGCCCGTTGTAATGGCGGGTCACTTTTCGGTTGTCTTCCGTAGAGTCTACTATACCTGAAGATGCCTCGTGTTGGGGCGAAACACGTGTCGTGTACAAGATGGAAAAGTGATAGTGTGTGTTTGGCGTTGTGTATAGTGGTTGGTGGGTGGAGAGTTGATGGCCGATTTTCGGTAAGTTTTTGGTTTAAAGTTCCAAATAATCCACTAAACCCAACGGAAAAACACACATTATTAATTTTCTGTTATTGTTTTGCTTGTCGCGGATCTTAGCTAAGTAAAACTTTCGACTGTCCATATATATATATATATATATTCCGATGCGGGGATCAAACCCGCCACCATTGATTGCGCGGACGGAGGGCTCCGCCACTGAGCCAATCGGTCTTCTTAGGATACTTATGTTATCCTTTATTGTAAATAAGTACGTAGTTACATCTCTTTGTATTAATATTACCGATATTAAAAGCGTTAGGGGTGTAGGAACGAGCCTCGGGGTTGAATCTCACTACTCGCACTTATACTCGAGAGGCGACCGCCTCCCGGTCTTTGCGCCGCCGTTGCCAGCGGCTTTTAGGAATTATGGATTTGGCCAACCCCTTCATCTTCAAACCCGATGAGCAGGGTAGGGCGAAATAATTTGTGTCATCACGGCGACGAGCTTTTGGAGCAAACTGATAAGGAAGCTGGCGGCCGCTCCATATTGTGCAATCCGCTCTCCTCCATACTGAGCGAGTGGGGTGGGGTAGAACGCGTTATACGGGACAATTCAGCAAAGAAAAGGCACCCTGGGTGCCCTCTCCTCGATGGGATGTGTCGGACGTAAGATACCCATAATGCAAACTTGTTACTGGGTTTTCAGTCGAATATCCGTGACAGAGAAATTGCATATCCCAGTGTTTTTTTTTAACCAGCAAAAATATGAGCATATTAAGACGATATAACATTTATAGTCGCGAAATAAAATGTACTGTGGAGGGTTATTGTTACGAAGCGGATCATATAAGCGAACGATGATCCTTTACGAGGGTTGTAACATTTTACGGTGCGGACTGGATCGTTTTTGGGTCCAAAAATTGTTACGAAGCAAAGTTTTCGTGTAGATTAACACTTGTTTGTTTTGCCAGTAACCTCACACGCGAATGAGTTTTGAACACTTTAGTAAAAAAGAATTTTATCTTTAACACATTGAGGACGGGAGAGGGGAATTCCCGTCTTTTATTTTTCAACTGTTAGCGTCAGATGACGGAAATTCACGTTTTTTGGAATCTGATGCAATATTGTGTAATTGCAAGTAAAGATAAAGACATGAAAAATATGATAGTTGTAGTGATAATAATAAAAAATGTGCGGGAACTGAGGTTAGACACTTTTCAGCGCATACCGTCTTCAACGTGTTAAGTGCATCTATTCATGTTGTTTTTTTAATTATAATTGACAAAGCAAACTAAATTTTTCGAAGTTATTTTACGGTCCAACTGATTTACAAGCTCAAATTCGCTAAGGGGGCTGGCTGTACTGGTTTTTCTCAAGGATATTTTTTTTATGGGATAGGAAAGCAAACGAGCAGGCGTGTCACCTAATGGAAAGCAATCAACGCCGCCCACAGACTTTCGCAGCGCTTAGGCAGTGCAAAAGCGTTGCCAACCTTTAAGGAATATAAGTGTCATTATGCGAGTGGGAATGGGAGGGGGAGTGTTGAATATGATTCGGAATGATGAAATCCACTGGAGAAGCAGAATCACCAACCTAGTACTTCGAGTTCGAAACTGAAGTGGCAATGGGCTAGATGGCTATATAAAACGAAGATTTGGATGGCTGGTAAAGACTGGGTGTGTGTAGCCAAAGATCGCGTTAGATCACACATGCACATGATAATGAAGGAAACCATATAAGCTCAAGCTATTGTTGTTAGTCAGTTATAAAGTAGTCCGTCAATGAAAAGAAAACAATTATTAAGCCTTTCCTGCCAATTTATGTACATTAGTGACGTCGTTTTTTACGTGCTATACCGTCTGCTGAGAGCCAGCTAATTTTGTGAATCGACTTGTCAGGAAAAAACCAACTGTGCTTCCAACTTTTATGTGCAGAGAAGTCGCTAGGTTAATAAAATGGGTTCTATTATAATTGCAGACGTCGTGCAAACCGTGTGGTCCATTCGTGGGTGTGTATATTTGTTCTTTACCGACCTTAAAGGCAATCGGTGTGATAGGCTGGAGAGAAAAAGTCAAGCTAAGATCTGACTCGAAAAATTGACTGGAAAAATTTTAACCAGGCTAAGGCTCACCGCGGCTGTAATGCCTTAATGATGGTGATGAGTGACGTCGTTTTTACTTTATTTATATTATCGGTTATATTTTTTATTTCTGGTGGCGTAATGTACAAAATAGTTCGATCGTGAGGTTTATCATAAATAAGTCTTTCGTATCGTTTTTAAGTTAACTGAAAAATCCAAAGAAAGTTTTAGTAGAATAGTTACCTTTTTGTCAAAACGTAATGTGATAAATTCAAGATATTTATTTTTAATTGACACTGGCATAATAGTTATATCTTAATGGCATTAATGAAAGAGAAGTAGAAGAATTTTATGCCGGTTTGTGAGTAAAGTAAAATATTTAGTTTCAAAACTATCGTTGTATATATAAATTGCTTTCCCGTTATTAAATTCTATAGCAATTTTGTTCTGTATTTCCAAAATTAATGTTCATAATGTTTTATATTATGTTAGGCGTCAGAAATATCCTGAGGCCTTATTATTACCGAGCCTTATCATTGGTGCGCATTTTGTTGTTCCATTTATTCTGGAATATAAATGTTTTCTCTGGAACATTTACATTTTACATTTGTAGAAATAGCGGGTGAATTTAGCTCAGGTAATGCAAATTATTTTACTTACAGCCTGATTCTTATTTATGGCGAGAATTACAGCCTGAATCTATTTAAAGGCATGATAAAAACGCACCTTATTTTTTTCAGCGTACCTTATTCGAGACGTCGGTTAATGTACTTATATATGCTTTAAATGTATGGGTATTTTTTTGTAAATAAAATAAAACATACATAATACCTTATATAACACCATATCTACAATATTTTTTTTAAACTCATAGTCTTATATGAACTGCTTCATATAAATTTTAGCTATGCCTTTCACATTGAAAATAAAAATTCTTTTTGTAAATATATTATAGTAAAGGACAAACCTTTTATTCCTTTTTTTAGTGCAGTGTGTGAAAGTTTTTGTTAGAATTCAAAGATAAAATTATTTATATTATACCGAACCCATTTGTTTGCTTTTTGTTAAATAAAAATAGTTTTCTTCATGTGTAAAGTTTAGGGCTCTGTTAGAGCTGACCTACATCCTCATTATGATGAATTTGACAAAACCTAATTATTTGAAAAATGACGTCGTCCGATACCCACGAGGGCGAGAAGCGGCTAACGGAGAGCCGTTTCGCTACGATAAATGTGAGAAGAAGGATGGATGAAAAGACGGATGAGTGTAGAGGTAGCAAGGAAGGTGTGCTGGGATCGTAGCAGATGGTAATCTGTGGTCTCTGCCTACCCTTACGGGAAACAGGCGTGACGATATATGTAAAATTTAAGAACGTTTAAAATTTTTTTTCATCATGTACTTTTCCAATTCCATTGTATTATTTTTGAAATTAATTAATTTATTTTATATTCAATACCAAATCCACGGCATATCAATACATGTGTGCGAATGTCTTATGTACGCACAATACATATGTGAAAGCGTACATGTGTGTGTGTGTGTGTGTGAAAAGAGAGAGAGAGTATGTTTAACTACATTCTTTAGTATTGATTATTATCAGAGACAATTTTAAGAACACTTTTTTTAAATGCAGAAAGCTTTATTAGTAATTGTTAGTTAAGAATATCGTTTTTTGATATCGAAATGGATTTAAACTTGGACAAATTAGCTATAATTTTTAACTTCATATCTTAATGGTTTAGGATTACAAAGTCAAGGCTCACTGATGGATATTGGTCGTCATCATAATTCAAGGGTTAGACCCTTACACTCATGATGAATCATACGACACTGACGGGAAGAAATTAATTACACTTCTTATTATATTGCGAACCACTCAGCAAAATTATATAGGCCAAGGATAAATAAAAATTACCAATTAATATAAAATAAAATATAAAAAATATAAAAATAAATAATATATAAATAAAAAATAAAATATTACCTAACACAATTACATAAGAGGGAATTGATAAAGTCTCGTTTCACGCCTACCACCCCGCTCGGGAGTTGCATCGCCATATTTGGACGGCCCGGCTAATAGCTTCCATTGTTATGGTCTAATCGAGTTTCAGCTTTAATATCCGGTCGGTCCGGTCGGTGGTAATGATGTACGGGAATTACTTGGTGACTTTATTTTTTTTATTGCTTATTAATTCTTGTCACACCAAATTGTAACTATTTTTTTGTTTCTATGTTACGTTCTAATATATACTTATATAACATCATCAACAGTCACGGCTGTCCACTGCTAGATAAAGGCTTCCTCAAGGGAAGGCCCAATAAATCTATCTTCTGCTTCACGCGTCCATTTTCTGCCGACTTTTCTGCGCAGATCATCGCAACATATAGCCAGTAGGCGTCTCACACTACGTTTGGTGTGAGACGATCTCCACTACAACACTCTTCTACTCCAAAGATTGTCAGTTCTCCGACAGACGTGACCAGCCCGTTGACACTAACCGTAATACCTGTAATTCTTATTTTGTTTTCTTCGTTTTATTTTTTTTTCTTATTATGAGAGATGTGGAGTAAAAAAGGTGTCGTGACAAAAGTTGAGAAAGGGATACTTAGATGTTTTTGACAAACAGAGAGGATGGATGAAAGACGACTGGCAAAAGAAATTTACGTTGCGGATGTGGATGGAAAGGTCGGTAGGGGAAGACCTAGGAAAGCATATTGTTTAAACAGTGATCAAATTACCGAAGTTTTTTAGAAAGGCCAGGACAAGAGTGCCTTTAACCGACGAGCTCGAAGAAGCCAAGAAAACATGCTAAGATCTTAGCAGATGGAGATCTGTAGTCTCTGCCTACCCCTACGGGAAACAGGCGTGACGATATGATTATGAAATAGGCAAATGACGAGCAAGCAGGTCATCTGATTGTCAGTGAATACCTAAGCTGCCCAGAAACAATAACTAAAGACGCAACTGCAGATGCGTGGCTAAAACCCTCAACTTCGTAAAACCTATTAAATTCTATTTATATGCTTTGTAGTTTTTTATTATTTATGTTTGAAAACCTAATTCTGCCCCTAATACAACTAAGTTGGCCAGGTTAATGTCATTAGGGTAGGGTCATTTCGGCCGAGCGATAAGCCTTTACGACTACCTCACTCCTTTTACGATGTGAACTTAGATTATATTGGATATCCGAAGTTATCTGACCTTTCACAATACTGACTTTTAGAGTAAATTGTCTTTAAATTAAATAAATAGATGTTTTGGGCGGTAAATGCAGAGATCTGGAGCATAATTTCTTTTCCCTTCCATTATTTCCTTCTTACTCTTACATTAAATCCTTCTTTCTCTCCAATTATCTACGTTCTTACCCTAAGAGAGAATATGCAGTGATCTAATACAGGCGTAAAAGGAGTAAAAGGTGTCCTGACAAAAGTTGTAAAAAAACAATGCTAATTAATTATGTCTTATGTTATATTATATTAGATGGGTCTAATATTATATATTACACCCACCTAATATAATATAATATGGGATTAGGTATAATAAGATGGGATGGGGTATAATATAATATTAGATGGGTCAGGTAAAACAAAACACGTCTCTATGTCACGGCATTTAATCGCGGACAAAGAGAGAGGGTGCCCGCTTGGAAACATACAGACAATAAGTGTGGGTGTATTACATACATCACAATATATACGTACGAGTATATATATACATATGTATGAACATGACGACCTAATTATCTCACTACCGTACTGTTCTACCGTACCGTATCTAATTGTGACACTACTGCTATCGGGGTCAATTGTTGCGGCTTTGGTTCCCGCATCGAAACAGATATATGTGTAGTCTACAGTTGTTTATTCCAAATCTGTATACTGGGCCAATTCGCCTTAGACAAGTGCGATAGCTCCATTTCTTCAGAAATGAAACTGCCCGCAGTGGGACATATATGCCCTGTAATTTTATATATATATATATATATATACATATATATATATATATATATATATATTACTTTTTTCATTTTAGTCTTACCTTAATATAAATATATATTTATATTAAGGTAAGACTAAAGTGTAGTACGAAGCAAACAAAAGTAACTAGTCTACGTGACCCGAGCATAATGAAATTTACTACTAAATGCTACACAAAAGACAAAACTCTAGAGAATGGCAATCGTATATAAACGTATCCAATAAATACTTGTATAAAATCAATTTAAATCCACTTCGTACTCTTTACGTGACACATAGGATATTTGATTTTAAGAAAGAGTTTAATTTTGTGAGTTACACCATCGTATATAAAAATCGTGTTCATTTGAAAATACATACATTTAATAGTGATAGAGATACGCTGCAGACGAATACTTTGTCAAGAATGGCATAATATTTGTCTGTAAGATGAATGGGGCGGCTCGCCCGGGGAAGTACCACAGTCCCGCAGAAAACCGGCATCTGAGTGGTAGCTTACCTAGCGCGCTTCGTACGGTATGAGCGGCTGAGTTTTGGAGGCCCAACACCGTCTCCCCTCCTTCTTCCCCTCCCCCTCCCATAATGACACTTTCATTAAAGGTCGGCAACGCTTCCGCATTGCCTATGGCACTACGGAAGTCTATGGGCGGCTTTGATTGCTTTCCATCAGGTGATACGCCTGCTCGTTTGCCTTCCTATCTCATAAAAAAACATACACAGGACCACGCATATTCCCATAGGGGTAGGCAGAAATCACATACTTCCATCTGTTAGGATTCCACACTTTCTTTGCTTCATCAATACTCATCACTCTGTTCATACAAGCTCGTCAGTTAAGGATACTTTTCACCTGGTTATTCTTCAGAACTTTAGCGATTTGGTCAAGGTATGTTCTCCTTGGTCTTCCGCTGCTAACCCTTCCATCCACATCCGTAACGTAAATTTCTTTTGTCAGAAGTCTTTCGTCCATCCTCTCTATGTGCCCAAACTATCTAAGCATCCCTTTTAATTTTTTAATTTGAAAATAAAGAACATTAATATTAGTTTTTTATATTTCTTCGTAAGAAACTAATTAAGAATAGCGGTAGAGCCATCGTAGCACGCATACGTGCTACATTCGTATTACCAATGAACAATAACAGGGAAATGGTACTTCTCCTGTCGAAATGACCAATGGGTCAGTTCGATAGGGACAGTACTAATTCCTCAGGATATCGGCGTCAAGTTGTAATATTTTACTGGTGATTTTTATAGTAGAGCATGTAAGCCAGTATGAAGGTCACCTGGTGATAAGTAATCACCGTTGGCAACGCCAGAGGCGTCTACGATGCGTTGTTTGCGTTTCGAACGGCGAGTGCAAGTATCCGGAGACCCAATTCTTTATCCATTAACTTTTTCATCCCCCCCCCTCGCCCATTAGTCATATCCTTTCCCTAAGGAAAGCGACGCATTTAAACTGCAGTTGTTCATTGGTGGCGGGGACTGCTTTCTATCAGTATAATAATCCAGCTTCTCATGCAGTTTTACGGTGAATTTTCTCGAATTTCGGTCTCTGACTTCCAATCGCCACGATGTTACCATTCCTATAAATTTAATATTTCTAACACTAAGTCTAAATTACGTATGTATTTTAAAGTTACATATTATTTATACGTGTTGTCATAGGACACAAAATAAACAAGAATAAAAAAAATATTCAACCTTTTTTCTCCAACTTAATATCTTTAATTATTATATTGACATTCAAAAACTTACAAAAATGTTATATGTTTCCCCCTATTTCCTAATAAAAACCTAATTGTTTCGTATTTTAGCGTACTTTTAGGGGGCTTATACTATTCTAACTTCCATATAATTCACTAAATAGAAAAATAAACTAGATATATTCCAAAATTTAATTCAGCCTGTGCGTTTCACAAATTTATCACGCATTGACCTACATACGTCGTTGGAGTATAATGAGTAGAGTTTACATGTCCGAGCACGTATTTCAGCCTGTAAGTACTTCTGTACCACACGCGAGAAATACTAAGTTTTTCTTACGAAATAATGAATTTCCAGTTACGTACGTTACATTAATACAGCCGTAACACCCCACTGCTGGACATTGACCTCCCTGAAAATTAAGTGTTGTAATAAATTCGTTTGAAGGGGTGATGGCAGATTGTTTTTTATTTTCAGGCTGAAAAAGGGTAACCCTATTCTACGTTGGAAACCATACAGCAAAATAAATACCCAGTTGATCTTATAACTCAATTTTTATTAATTTATTTACTAGCTAATTTTTTTTTTTTGGGTGTCTATCGCGACTCAATGAAGCCTCTGTAACTCCTCGTAATACAGAACAAGATAGAAGGGAAAAGAACGCGAGGTAGAACTTTATTGCGTTGCACTGACCAAGTGAAGGATGCATTGAATGGTCTAATAAATGTATGCATGATCTCCACCTGGACGTCAGTACGAGAAGCATGCCGACGGAGAGGAAAGCAAGCTATCACCACACCAGATTACCACGACTATTCTGACAAGAGTGTAAACAATAGAGATGAAGAATTATTGTAGTGCATAGTACGCGTGCTAGGAAAGTTGTTAAGTTTCACTTATTTTATCTCTGTTCAAAAACAATAACATGACGATGTAGACAATGTATTAATAAATTTAATATACGATATAAAGTTATTATTGCAAAGCTTATGCGGGTTGGTAGATGCTTGTGCAAGATGTGGAAAAATATTTGTAGGGGAAATTTGTTACCCTTACCTTGCTGCGCTGGGTTAGGGAGTCTGGAACTAAGCTATCTTCCTAATAAAGAGAAACCTCCACTAACTCCCGACCAATAAGGCTGTTGTCTCCATTCTTTATGTTTTTTATGTGAATGCGAGGCAAAATGAGCGAGCCAGCGCCTGATGGAAAGTCATCAATGCTACCTATAGATATTTGCAAAACCAGAGGCATTGCAACAGCGTGGCCTTCGAAAAGGCCTTTTGTTTACTGAATATTCATTGTAGTATCAGTTTAAAAATACCACTGGAGGTAGCTTATTCCAGAAGGTAGGTAGTATAGCATGCCAGCCGTACTACTACAGTGACACCCGGGATTTTTAGGGGGTTTTTATCTTCAATAAAATGAAACTCTTCCAAGTTAAATTAATTTATTTTTCTTTTCACTGTACATTTAAATTTTATTCATACTTTTTTCAAACTTTATAATTATTATTTACTTGTGCAAGGAAAGGCAATATGTTACATCCAAGACGTCAGTCGATCGAATGCCTTTGTTTTTATAAAACAATTTATTTTTTTATATTTTCAATTTGAAAATTACGTTAAAAAAAGTATTATAATATAAAAAGTTTTATTGTCTTCAATTAAAAAGTTTTAAAACATTAGTGATACATTTATGAATGTATCACTACAGGAGGCAAGTAGTTTTGCATGAAAAAATATTTATATGCCATAATAGGGATGAAATGTTATATAATTTAAGTTACAAAATTAAAATTATCAAAGTTAACTAATGTCAAATATTCATCGTAGAATGTTTTGAGAGTAGGGGTTGCATAATAAACGATGTGGTCTACCCCTCCATTTAACCTTCAGCAAACTAATTATTTATTCAGTACAAACTTCTTACTTTCGTTTGCCGTTATAAAGGCAGCGAATGAAATTTTCTCTCGGTGCACATTTACTATTTGAAATGCAGGATTTCGAGTTTGACCACGACTTTAATTGAATTTATTTATTTATTTATAAATCGATCCATTTGTTTATTTATTTATCAATTTATTTATTTAAGGACATCTACAAACGAAAGTTTAGAAATATGAATTAAATAAAAGTAAATGAATGAACTTTTAAGGATTGTGACCCACCTCGCTTATGCAATGCGGATTGGCGGGGAAACTATACTCTGAATAAGTATTTGTAGGCCATGCATATATTTATTTCGATGGCCCATTCCTCCAGAAATAGAACAGGCCATTGCCCATGAGTGGACATATGTACATTACATAGGCTGTGAAAAGAAATAAACGAATTAAGTAAATGTAAGTAAGAGAATGTAAGTTATATTTCAATACAGTACTTATTTATGTATCCCACTGCTGGGCTACGCTACGTTTATCCAAGGCGGATTAGCGGGGTATCCAGACGTGGAATAAATACTTGTAAATAACACCTACAGTTATTCCGATGCGGGGAATATAACTCGCGACCTTTTACTCCTAAAGTCGCAGCTTGCTTGGCACAGAGCCAAGCTTTTATTTATATTTTCATTATATTATATTGTGTAGGTTTTTTAAGGGTGCCATAAAAGGCCAGAATTGATGAGATGGGTGAGGAAAATTACTGCTAAATTGGGTGAGAGTAAGAAAGTTTTGGACTTTCACTCATCTTTTTATAGAATAAATAGGCAAACGAGCAAGCGGGTTACATTATGTCAAGTAACCATAATAAGCCTACACATTTCTTATTAGTCAGCAACGCTTCTGCAATGTGTTTTGTGCTGCGCATATTTACGGGGAGCGTTAATTGCTTTCCATCAGGTGACACGTCTGCTCGTTTGCCTTCCTATTCCAAAGAAAAATCAGCGCCACCCATGGATATCTGTATACCAAGCGCATTGCAGATTCGTTACCTAACATAAGTAAAGGATGCGATTTATTAAAAGGCGATCCTTTTCCCCTCACACTAATATTTATTGTATATAATATATTACACATGTATATTATTAATGGCGTTACTTTGCGGAAATCCATCACTATATGGACAGTCAAAAGTTTTACCTAGCCAAGTCCGCGACAAGCAAAACAATAACAGAAAAACACACGTTATTAATTTTCTGTTATTGTTTTGCTTGTCGCGGATCTTGGCTAGTTAAAACTTTTGACTGTCCATATACACATGTATATATATTATACAATCATACGAGAAGCATTGAGTACGTACAAAAGCTGATAACTTATCTAAATAAACAGAGCTGAACGCATTCAAAAGTTAAATTAAAAGCTTTGTTTCGAGAAATAAATGAAAATATTCGTATAATGACAAAGCCTTATAGACACAAAAGGAAATGATTTCTCATTTTCGGAGTTTCAGCTTAACAGGAACAAAATGTTTTCTCATCTGGTCATAATCCATACATTTTTAATTATAGCAACAAAACAAGAGATTAATTACAATGTTTATTGTAAATATTTTAATTGAATGGCACTAGATACACAATGATATTTTTATGGGATAAGAGGGCAAACGAGCAAGCGTGTCGCCTGATGGAAAGCAATCAACGCCGCCCATAGACATCCCCAGCGCCATAGGCAGTGCGGAAACATTGCCGACCTTTAAGGAAAGTGTCATTATGGGAGTGGAAATGGGAGGGGGAGGGGGAAGGCGTTGGGCCTCCGGAACTCGGCTGCTCACCGTACGGAGTGCGTTAATTAAGCTACCACTCAGACGCCAGTTTTCTGCGGGAGTGTGGTACTTCCCCGGGCGAGCTAGCCCATTCATGCTACAGACAAATATGCCATTCTTGACAAAGTATTTGTCTGCAGCGTGGCTCTACCACTATCAAACATACATATGGACCATAAGAAAAAACTAATAACTAGCATAAACTGTTGTTACAATTTGACGAACGTGACAAAAAACGTTGCCGGCCTTTTAAATATGTGTAGGCTTATTTTTTGAAGGTGTCAATCTTGTATCGGTTCGGAAAAACCAAAATACCAATTAACTACTTATATACATTTGTAATATGTATCTTCCTCAAAAATCATCACGTTAGAAAAACTTCTAAGAAAGGTTAGAACTATGGTGACAAATGATACAGTTCAACTTTATCACCTCATTTCGTACAGTGGATGCAAGGATTCGTAGACCCAACTCATTTTCCCTTCTCTTCTTTACTTCTTCCTCTCCCATTACTTTGTTTTTTTCCTCTAATTATTCATATTTTTACCTTAAGGTAGGCAGCGCATATGCAAAGTGGAACACGAGTCTATGGGCGGCTCTAGTTACCATCACGTGTCTCGCTGCATTTTTCTTTTCTCGTTGATGTTTAAGTAAAATAATAAATAATATGTATAAAAAATCTGGTTCAACTCATTAAAGTTAAATTAGCGACAAAATGTCTGTATTAAAAACTTTATATAGGTATCTTTAGATAAAGCGTTTTGCAGCCAAGACATAAATTAATCGTCCCTTTTTACCTTTGTTCCTTATCTATCACATTTATCACGTAATAATTTAGGTATCACGAGAAAAATAAACGGATTTTATTTTATATGAAAATTCTTTTTCTAACTTCGACCAACAACGATTGTTCTGTCAACATAAATAAGAATCAAAGTGCCTATAAAAATATATTTCTTTCACTCTAGCATTACAGTTCCTTTTTGCTTATGTAATTCACTCAATGTTTTTATAGCTATGGCCTTTTATAAATGTAATATCTATTGTTTTTTTTTTATTATTTCATCATCATTGCTATGGCATGAATGGACCGGCATAAAAACCTCACCCTCATAGAATATCGGTGTTAAATTGTAGTCCTTTTTTTGGTATACGAAGGTAAAGGAACGGAAAAATACAAAATAGTGATTAAAAATTGGATCTTATCACTTAGTAGGGGCCAAATAAATATAGAGGTATCTAATCCAAATATGCAATATTTTTTTTTACATCTGTATTATTTAAAACGTTTTTACTGAATTATTTTTATATGAAATTATACTGAATTATAATTATGATATTGTATATGTGTATGTATGTATTTATCTATACTCTTATACATATGTATAAACGAATACGAATAATGTCCCCATAAAACGTTTAGTATTAGATCTTATCCAAACAATATATCCCATTATAATCCCATGGTACGCATTTGTCGCCTATACAATAATATATTTATTGATCACGGTACAGAAACGTTCGATATTTTCAATATCAAAATATATTAATTAAAGCGATCGCTCCGTGATATCTTTGGCAGCCGATAGATCACAAAATTATTGTTGTCCTTCTTTTTTGAAATATTAAAATTATTTTTATTTAATTTTATTTTTTGTTCGCCATGTTTAGCCATGTTGTGCGCAAATTAAGAGTTATAGTCCGGGCGTGGTTAAGTTTATATTATACAGTATTAAGACTGTGACTAGTTTTTGTGCTTAATAAATAAATAATGACTGAATCAGTATGGTTCAGCTCGGGTCAGCCTAGTGAGACCCCGTATACTCTATTAACACAAATTGGCTTTATATCTGTTTTAAATAAATAAATGAATTAAAATAAATAAAGAAACTGAAGGGAGCCAGCGTTTCGTCAGATGAAAACTAATCAACGCCGCACAAAGAAATTTACAACACCAGGGACATTGCAGAAACTTCCATTAATGTCCAAGCAACGTACCTGCAGTTCCTTGGACGTTGCAGATACCCATGGCCGTCAGTAATTATTTATCATGATGTAACATGCTTGCTCATTCGCCTATCTTTTTTCCGTAAAAATAATGTTCAATATTTTTTTAAAAAACTAACTATAACTAACTTTGTTGGCGTAGCGACCCAAAATGGTTCTTGGCCTCCAGACAGATCTTACACCACCGTGCCCTGTCCTGCCCATATTTGCGGATTTGCGCAGTGGAAGCATGCTGGGCCAATTTTTTTTAAAGCGTGGTATAAAATATCTTAAATTATAAACGAATATGTTATTTTTTATTATTAACTTGCAGGGCAACATTGACTATAAAACTCTTGTGTGTTTATGAGATAGAAAACAAACGAGGATGTGCATCACCCCATGGAAAGTAATCAACATCGCCCACAGACATCTGAAATACTAAAGGCATTGGAGATACGCGTTGCCATTTCATATATGAATAGGCTTGGTTTTGAAGGTCCCAATGACGTAATGGTTCAGAAACGCCGCTGGAGGTAGCTGATTTCACATGGTAGTGGTGCGTGCAAAGAAGCCTCGGGAAAAGCGCACCGTACTCGATCGCCAGTCATCCAGATGGTGAGGATGAATCCCATCTGGTGTCTACACAAGTAATCTAAAACTGCAATAAATATAAACAAAATATGGGTGAGCATAAATTGGTAACTTCACAGCGCAATTTAATTCCAATTTATGCTTACTGCCAAGACGCAGCTGGATAATGTAGGGATAAAGCTTAGACCGTGCAGAACAAGGTACATCATTTTATGTTTTTAAACGATTTTATTTAGATTGACCCCGTATATTTGTTGTGTAAGTATGTGTGTATATGTAATAAATATATAAATATAATAAATATAAGTATATACTTATATATTAGTATATGGCTATTATCTTTGTTTATTAATATTTCTTCTTTCTTCTTTATCATTATAAATTATCGTTATCTACATCAAATTATCTTTTTAACATTGTGTTCATCCTACGGTTGTCTGGAAGAAATTGCTATTAGCGATAAGACCGCCATTTGTATATAAATTTCACAATCAATAATTCATTCAATAAAGGATATATCCATCTATCTAAGTCATGTAATGGCATCTTTGACTATCATATTTAATAAATCTTTCCTGTTTAAATACTTATGAAGCTTTGCACACATATTGAGGTCACCACCATACATCATTATGATAACTTCAACTTGTTAGTGTCTGCCAGAAGGTGGATAATGGCATTGTTCCGTATGGGCTCATTTGATTGGTTTTGACGAGTCCCATACTTGGTGAAAAAAACAAAAAAAAAAAAGAAAAACAAACTAAAAATGGGAAAATAAAAATTGTTAAAATACTTTTTAAGCCAAAATAATGTGGGAACGCGGAACACAAATAGTTTGATACAATATTCTTGCGTTTATTAATAAATCGCGTCACACAAATGTGTGACGTGATTTATTAATATGATATCATTTTATAATATTTATAAAATGAATGAATGAAGAACTCTTCATTCATTCATTTTGACTTATAAAAATTCTAAACTTAAAATTTTTAACTTTAGAATTTTTATAAGCCAACGACTTTAATAAGTGCTTTTAAATAATATATAGCTAATTTCACTTGAATCATTGTTTTTACGTTAAAAACTGTCTCTAAAAGAGATTTACATCTCCTATTTTCAACAGTCGTCAGGAACAAAGAAATCTGTCAAAGCTTCTTAATTGTGATCAAAACATTATCTAGCTATTAAGATCAAATTATTTATTTTATATATTATTCCAATGAAAAATAAACCTATATATATTATTCCAATGAAATATATAATTTCAGTCCAATGAAAAATAAACCTCCATTAACCACTTACCGCTCTAAGCAAACACCGGAAGTAATAGGACGTTAGTTAATATCGTTGAATAGCCCCTAGTCAAATAGCTGACAAAAGGAAAATGTAAAGAGAGCCCTCGATGTACCTAACGAAGTAAAGTGCGAATGGAACACAATACTCGTACGTGTAGACATCGATACGCCCTAGTTTGGTTGGGTAAACAATTCCATACATTTTTCTAGTATTAATGGTGTTCGTGGTTAGCTTATTTTGCTATAAAATGTACATTTTGAATCATATAGAGAAAAGAAGATAAATAAAATTTAATAACAATAATATTTTATAAACTAGAATAAGTACCGTATCACTTCTCGTCTTCCATTGCGGTTAAATCATATCCCTATCATCGCGTCTAAATCCATCTTTTCTTTTCCCTGCCTTTTCCTTTCTTGTCTATCCTCTTCCCTTCCTCTCCGCGGTCTGCCGTGTCAAAGGATGCATGACTAGGGACGAGCTTAGTCGCAAGCGTGCCGACCGTCCCGGGATCGGGCTCCCCCGGGTACTATAGTGCCTTACCTCAGCAACTACATACCATCTTCCCCACTCATTTATGTAATTTGCATTAAATGCCATTGTGGTACAGACAATATATGTACA